>JAJHSJ010000011.1:62740019-63210019 GCA_021015155.1 Magnolia officinalis
TATATATATATATATATATATATATATATATATATATATATAATTTTTATTTTAAGAAAAAGGTGGAAGCGTGCCACCTAATTTTATTAAAAGAAAGATACAAGCTGAACAACTCTTCGGGCGGGCTCCCACAAAAAGATAAGGAGCGCCGCCTATCATATACCAGCACACCCTCAAGACTATGGACAACAAACCTAGAGACAACACATGGAGGGCCGGGCAGCAAAAAGGAAGATCGACCCCACTACCAAACGAGAAGGAAAAGAACCAACACCAAAATCATGCTCTCAAATAGCCCAGCCCTGCTTTGTCGAGAACCAAGAGACCTCTAATGCTCTTTTATATTTACTCCCTCTTGTGTTGTTGTGAAGGATCGTCCATGGAAAGAGATATTGGCTAAAAGACCACAATGTAGCAATCTCTACTTCCCATCTGCTAGTGTTCAGAATACATTATCAGGCAAAGTATCATCATTGTCATCTCCCATCATGTGGGAGCATCGATCGGACCACACCAATTTTAGAATAGTTGAGTCCTGTAAACAGCGGGTCCTACATGTACAAGATCCCATCTGTTGCAAACAATAAGTTTGCTGATGAGTAGGACCTCTTCTTTAAATATAAGGAAGGTTATCAAAATTTTGCTGAAGTTAAGGGTGTGTTTGGTTGCACTCAATTGCATGATATGTCATTATTAATCAGTCTAATTTCATGCAGAATATCATGAAATTTCATGGTCTTCGATTCAACCAAACACACTCTAAAATATTAGACCAGCAATAGGATAAGGGGAATCATGTTAATGAACGTGCATTTAGATGGAAAACCAAACTGGTGAGGGAAGAAGATGCTATGAGGTTGACAAAGAACAAAACCATGAAAGAGATACAAGGAAAATCTTTCTGGTCCGTATACAAAGGAAATTCCAGAGGTGGACGGGATCGGTGGGTGGTGATTTTTGGTCCATTGAGGGCCATCAGAGAACAATCCAGATCAATGAAATACAGGCCCTACTTGTACAGATTACGGGCCAAATGGAAATCACAAGTAATTCGGTCAAGCATTGTATAATCCTAAATCGACATTAAGGTCAATTACACAGTTAGAGACTAAAAACTGCAAATCTAAGGCATATACAAACACGATTACATGAACACAGTAAGGAATTCGAGAAAACAAACCATTTTCGAGAGGCGGAGCTTCCTCTTCGTGTTCTTCTTCGCCAACAAGTGCTGCTTCCCAGCCCGCCTCCGCATTATCTTCCCATTCCCCGTCACACGGAATCGCTTTGCCGAGGCCTAAAATCCAAAATCACAATATTGGTTTTTTTTTTTTTCCGGCAGAAATATTCAATGTCCGGCCAAAATGACCTGCATTTCATTCAGGCCAGCATTCCATCGATGCCGGGCCCAGTTTCCAGGGACCAAAAGCATTCATCCAGTAGGCCCCCAGGTACAATTCTTCAAAAGGACCCCCAATTGGACAATCCCGGCCATTCATCATCAACCTGCAAGCATGTAGTTTAAACTAAAACATACCCAACGGTCCATATGAAATAGCAAGAATTTCACTGATCGTTTGAACTGGGTGGTCCAATTGAGTACATGTATTTTAGTCCATCGCTCATCCATTACAGGGCCTACCACATGGACGGTCCGGATCAAAGAAATGTAGGCCACAAGTTTCCCGAACAAAGAAAGGCGGTAATCTGGCTAGTACTACTTTCTTTCTTTCTTTTTTTCAATACCCCAAATATCAAAATCATACAAAAAATCTAGATTTCCTGGAAGAGAAAAATCCAGAGAAACGAATACCTTGTGGGTTTTCATCTTATAGCCCTTTGCAGCGAAAACAGTGAAAGGAGGAGGATTTGAAGGGGTAGAGATGACTGGGGAGAGCTTGTTGGGGAGAATGGAAGAGAACCCAGAGATGGATTTGGAAGAGCTGAGCTTCAAGGCAGCTTTCTTTGAAAAAGTTGGGAGGCTAACGCCATTGACGGCCTGGATTGAAGGATTTGAAGTGGAAAATCTCAAGCAGATGGACGAAAATGCTATTGTTGCAGAAGCCATGGCTCCTCTTTCTCTTGAAGTTTTCAAGAGCTTTTGAAGCTATTTACTTGTATCTGATGTGGATAGAGAGATTGTAGTCCTCTTCTTCTTCTTCTTTTTCATTATTCCCTAAATGCCCTTTCCACAAATTGTGGGCCCCACCCCCGTACATGGGACCCAGAGTTCGTGATGTGGGTCACTAGGAAGGGGAGAGGATTAGGTGAGACTCCGGATCCACCGGAAACGGATTGGCTACTCCCCCTGCCACCAGCCAATGGCTGGTGGTCGGTGCTCTGTGGGCCCCACTATGATGTATATGTTTCATCCATGCCGTCCATATGTTTTTATAGATCATTTCATGGTATGAGGCAAAAAATGAGGTATATCCCGATCTCAAGTGGACCACATTACAGGAAATAGTGTTGAATGAACATCGATCATTAAAAACTTTTTCGGGGGCATATAAAAGTTTTGGGTCAAGATTATCTTTGTTTTTTCCCTTCATCTGGATCTGTATGACCTAATCAACAGATTGGATGTCAAATAAAAAGTACAGTGGGCCTAAGGAGGATTTTAACGGTGGATATCTAATTAATATTGTTTTCATGTGGTGTGGTTTACCTGAGATTTATATCCCTCTTATTTTTTGAATCAATTACTAAAATGATATGTAAAAATGGATGAACGGAATGGATAAAGTACATACATCATGGCACGGTGCACCGACCATCAGCCACCGGGCCGTGTCAGGGGGAGTAGCCAATCCGTTTTCGGATCCACCAAGGTGGGTGGGACCGCTGTGGGGATATGTATATGACTACATCCACACCGTCCATCCGTATTAAAAGCTCATTTTAAGGCATGATCAAAAACATGAAGCAGATCCAAACCTAAGGTGGACCATAATACAGGAAACAGTGGTAATAGATCGTTAAAAACTTCTCGTGGCCTACAAAAGTTTTGGATCAAGCTTATATTTGTGTTGTCTCTTAATACAGGTCTTTGTGACCTTATCAACAGGTTGGATGGTAAATAAACATTCCGGTGGCCCATAAAACTTTTAATGGTGGGACTTTAATCACTACTTTCTCTGTGGATTAGTACATGTGTAGGACTAATCAAGTAATTTACTAGACTTAAACCTTTTAAGTAAACTCCATGAACCCACCTTGATTTATATATTTTATCCATGTCATTATCCCATTTCCATCCATTTTACCGACTATTCTAGTGTATGAGTTTAAAAATGGAGCATAACTAAAGCTGAAGTCGACCACACCAAAGGAAATTGTGTGATTACAAATTAAATGAGAAATAAACATTAATGTGAGCCCTAAAAAGATTTCAACGGTAGATATCATTATTCCCACTGTTCCCGTAGTGTGGTCTGCTTGAGCTCTTGATACAATTTAATTTTGGTATAATACCCTAGGAAAAATGGATGTATGTCATGAATAAGACACATACATTCATGGTGGGCTCCACATAGTTTACTCACTACACAATCCACTTCCATGTTGGGTTACTACGACGTGAAAGTCCCACTTATGGTATAGTGGGCTCCACGTAGTTTACTAACTACACAATCCACTTCCGGGTTGGGTTACTACGACGTGAAAGTCTTACTTATGGTATGGTGGGCCCCACCTCGGCTCTGCAAATGGACGGTTGAAAATTAAAACTAGAAAAAGCATTTTACATTAGGTTCGAGTACCCATTATGGTGTGTGTGGGTGTGACTAGGCGTGCGCACGAGTCGGTTCAGTCTGGTTCTGGGATGAAACCGGAACCAAATCGTTCCCAATGATTCTAGGATATTCAAAATCCGAACCGGACCGTTAGCACCTTAGAACCGAACTAGAACCAGACCGTTAAAACCGGTTCAATTCTAGATCAGTTCCACAATTCTGGGCTTTTTATAATCCAGCACAATTACATGTTTTCTTTTATTATCTTGCCCATGATCATTCATGTTGTGATTCATTTGATGAATGGTTTAGATATTGTATAAAGTGTGCTAAAATATATTTATGGAAACAATCAAATGGTGTAAACCATAAATCATGAGTCAAATATGGAAACAATCAAGGGGTCCCTGGTTCAGTTCCAAGTTCGATTCCGCAGTTCGGATCCATGGTTTGGTTCTACTGATCTGTTCACGGTTCGGTTCAGTTCGGTTCTAAATACTTCCAAACTGAGAAGCAAATCAATGTAATCCGTTCTTTGATTTTTGGAACCAGAACCGAAACGGTGCACTCTAAAACTGGACCAAATCAAACCGTTTGGTCAATTCCGGTCCAGTTCACAGTTCTACCAGTTCTATGTGCACCCCTAGGTGTGACCGTGTGAGGGTGTGTACGGAAAAAAAAAAAAAGCATTTTGCATTGGGGAGTTGTTTGATACTCCGGCTGTTTGTGAGGTTTAATGCTCAGGCGCATAGAAATTGTACTCGTGGCTAAATTACAGAAACCATTGTCTTAAAGTCACGATCCCAAAATCATAATATTTGAATGATCCTATCCTCTGATTCGTGGACACTTGTTTGTTGAAATAATAACGTTAGATACTTTTATTTTAAATATCCTTCAATCGGATACTCAGATATCCAAACAAATTTATTTTTTCGTTCATGATACATCTACACTTGGGGCCCACAATTGGAGCGGTTTAATTTCAATTACTTGTATACCACACATGCAATATCTGAGTGCCTGCGTATCATCCCTTACAGTCTGCCAGAGTATCAAAGATTTTCCCTTTCCGGAGTTTAGGAAGCGGATTGGCTGGTGTTCCACACACCAGCTATATATTTGCTGTAGGTACGGGAATAGGATTGGGTACTGAGTTACTCATTACGCTTTTTATTGTACTGAGTAAACTTCGTTGGGCCTACTAGAAATGTATGTGAGTCATCCACGCTGTCCATCCATTTTTCCAGATCATTTTAGTGGTTGATTCTAAAATAGAAGTATTCCCAAAGCTTAAGTGGACCACACTAAAGGAAACAATGGGAATAATGACTGTTGAAACCTGGCTAGGGCCCACAGTGTTGTTTATTTGTCATCCAACCTGTTCATAATATTACATAGACATGGGTGAAGGGAAAACACAAATATCAGCTTGATCCAAAACTTCTGTGGGCCCTAAGAAACTTTCAACGGTAGAATTTCAATTCACACTATTTCCTGTGGTGAGGTCTACTTGAGATTTGGATATATCTCATTTTTAGGATCAAGCCATATAATTATCTGTTAAAATGGATGGACGGAGTAGATAAAATATGCAAATCACAGTGGACCCCACAGAGTTCACTCAGTATGCTTACGGTACTGTGTTACTCAGTACGCGATCCGCTTCCGTAGGTACGTGTCGTGCGAGGACGAGCACTGACGCTCCCCGATCTCCGAGTTGTACGAACGGTTCAAAGGAGATCAAAGTTACATAGTCCCCATATTGATGTATTTGTTATATCTACACCATTCATCTATTTTTAGAGCATTATCCAAAAAACGAATTATATCAAAAGATAATCTGGACCACACCACAAATAGCAGTAGAGATAATGATTTTCGCCGTTAAAAAATTTGTAGGGCCCACCATAACGTTTATTTTCCACCCGATTTGTTCATAAGGTCACAAAGACCTGAATTAAGAGGAAAAATAAATTTCATATTGATCCAAAACTTCAGTGAGCCCAAAAAGGGTTTCAATGGTAGACATCAATCCCCCGCTGATTTTTGCAGTGTGGTCCACCTGATAGTTAGATCTATCTTATTTTTCGTCTTAAGCCTTAAAACTAGGTCATAAAATGGATGGACAGTTTGGATATAACACATACCTCATGATCAAACCCACAACTTGCTGACGTCAATACAGCAGCTATACCGCTGGTGTGAGGTACACTAGCCAATCCGCTTCCGTTTAATAGGTTTCGGTTGCCTGATTGGTGTGATTGTTTTACAGTCGGATATTCATAGGACGCGGATTGCGTCCTACCCCCGCCCGGACGGTAATCCGTCTCCACAGGGATCTGTGGGGCCACGTGATGTAAGTGTTTTATTCAAGCCGTTAATTACTTTTCTTATATCATTTTAAGGTATGAGCCAAACACTGGACAAGTTACAGGGCTTAAGTGTACCACAGTGGGGATTTAATGTCTACCATTAAAAACTTTTTAGGAGCTGGAGAAGATTCGGATCAACCTAATATTTGTTTTTTCACTTCATCCACGTTTACATGACCATATTAATATGTTGGATGATTAAAAAAAACATAGGTCCACGGGAGATGTGGACCTGCTTCGATTTTATGTTCATGCCTTAAAATGATATGAGAAAACGATTAACAGCATAGCATGGATAAAACACTTACACCATGGTGGGCTCCACATAGCCCTGCCCGGACAGATTAGCATCAAGGCGGGGGTAGGACTCAATCCGCGTCAATATTCATAACTGTCATGTCATCTGGACGGTTGTGATCACCGATGGTGGCCCGAATATACAGCTGACGATAATTTCGGAGTTTTGAGGATCATCTGGACCGTTAATTGGGGGTGGCCGAGGGTTATGGGGCCATGTGGCAAACATAATGGCAATCAAACGAACGTATTTTCCCAATGGCACTGCTTTTTATTGTGTGCCCTATTTGCAATTGGTCCCATCGTACGGCGGACTCTATACCAGACGCGGATTGCGTCCTACCCCGCCCGTCTCCAACTGGGAACGGGCAGGAGCTTTAAGTGGCCACCGTGATGTATGAGTCTTATCTACACCGTCCATCCATTTTTCTCGTATCATTTTAGATTATAATTCCTAAAACGAGGTAGATCCAATAGTCAAGTGGACCACACCATAGGAAGCAGCAGTGGTAATGATTCTCACCGTTGAAACTTTTCTAGGGCCCACCGTGATGTTTATTGTCCATCCAACTTATTCATAAAGTTACATAGACCTGGATGAAGAGAAAACACTAATATCAGCTCCATCCAAAACTTCTGTGGCCCTTAAGAAGTTTTCAACGGTAAGAGTTTAATCCCCATTGTGTAGACCACTTGAGCCTTGGATCTGCCTCA
This sequence comes from Magnolia officinalis, assembly GCA_021015155.1. NCBI lineage: Eukaryota > Viridiplantae > Streptophyta > Magnoliopsida > Magnoliales > Magnoliaceae > Magnolia > Magnolia officinalis. Next base: position 62,747,140 of record JAJHSJ010000011.1, read on the forward strand.
TTTTTGGATTCTAAAATGATACGAAAAAATGGATGGACGGTGTGGATTAGACCTACACATCACGGTGACCACTCAAAAGCTCCTGCCCGTTTCCAACTAGAGACGGGCGGGTAAGGACGCAATCCGCGTACGAGAAGCGCGTGTATATATGATAGGAGCCCTGTTAGCACGTGTACGAGATCCTGATCATTCATCAGAGGGGGCCTGTTGTGAATGGGACATGCCTTAATATCTGCTGATCGAACAATTCTAACCGTCGGGTCAGAGACTTTTGTAGTGATTGTGGATTCCTGATCAAACAATCCGAACCAACCATTAAACGGTTAGGATCATCCCATAGGTACCGACATGGAGAGAAACACGATCAACAACGGCTCATTTTTGGGTAGCCATTTTTCTTGGGACAGATTTTTTATATTAGAAAAGGGATATTTTGAGGGAGCGTTTGGATGCTCAATTTAACCGAATCACAATCCATTCAGTTCAATATAGAGGAAAACGACCCAGTGATGGTGGCGCCATTTTAATTCACGAATATCACGGAGTATAAGGGTTGGGGTTGCCAATGGGCTAGGCTGGTCCACTTCGGTCTAGGCTTGATCTGAAATGCTAGATCCAAGGGCCCGGCCTAGGGGTAGACTCTAAAGTAGAGGTGGGCACGAGACGACTCGATCCAGCTAATTCTACTCCTCTGACTCATTCGGATCAAACTCGACCAGAACTGAATGGGTGAGTCAGTCTGAACCAAGTAAGCTTCGCCCAATCCGAACTCAAACCGAGTCGAGTTCGAGTTACCCAGTAACTCACCCCAACTCGACCTGAAACTCGATCAGGTTAAACTCGACTCGATCCAAAACTCGACTCTCTAACCCTACCTTAACCCGATCCCAACCTCCCTCCCTCCCTCCCTCCCTCCCTCCTCTTTCAAGCCCAGCAACCACCCACGACCATCACCCTCCTCCTCTCTCCTCTCCACTCCCTCTCTCCCTCCCTCTTCCTCTTCGTCTTCTTCTTCCAAGCCCGGCAACCACCAACCACCATCACCCTCCTCCTCCTCCTCCTCTCCCTCATCTCCACTCCCTCCCTCCCTCATCTCTAAATCCGACCTGGTACTTCTGACCGGATCAGACTCAGTCCAGATCAGTCCAAACCAAACCAAACTCAGATCGAGTCAGGCATGCTAGACTCGGTACCGAGTCAGATCAAGTTCGGGTCAGGCCTATTTCAAAACAGGATCAAGTCTGACACGACTTGATGCCCAGCTCTATTCTTAAGGGTGGCCAAAGATCTGTTGGACCGGCAGCTCAACTAGACTTGGCCCATGGGCTGAAAATGGGGCCAGCACGTGTTGCCGACCAATTTCTAGATGGGGCTTGGGCTTATGTCATTTTAACCGGACAGTGCCTACCCCGGCCTAGTCTCTGTGTATGCTTTTATTCTACATATGGTCCGCTAATAACCCAAATAAAAAATCAAATCAATCTTTTAAAAAATAAAAATCCAACAAAATCCAAATTCGACATTCGCAGTCTAATTTCAATTGATAGTCTTACAAGTGCATAATTCTTAGCACATATGTATCAACGGCTATGATTTCTTAGTTGTTAGAGACAGAAGTAAAGAATGTGATCGACCGGGTCCCATAAAATCTTCTTTTCAAGGAATGGGCCAGACCCAACTTATCAAGAACTATTGCCAATGACCTCGATGCTACCACTCGTGTGGTATATGGCATCTGATCCGTCCATCACAATCAGTGACCCTGCATGTGGCATCCAACGGCCCCACTGGATGGACTGTATGCTCAACAAACAACAGTGGACCCCACACCCAACCAGTCGGGTGTAGGACATTCTCACAGGATGGATTGTTTACTCTGGTAATTAAGATTGTCTGGCTAGCAGATTGAAGGCATTTGAAATCTCGTATGCTTGTGGTAGACTCACAAGAGTTTCAACACACAGGTCACGGTTCCAGTACCCATTGTGGTGTGTGATGCTTGTGGTAGCCTCACAAGAGTTTCAACACAGAGGTCATGGTTCCAGTACCCATTGTGGTGTGTGGGTGTGAGTGTGTGAATAATAATAATAATAATATATAATAATATTATTATTATTATTATGATATCAGTGTGAAATTTTCATAGGTAAAAGAATATTGAAATAATATTTTATACTGTTATCTTTGTATATATTTGTTTTTTTTTTTTCAATTAAAAATACTTCCGTGTATTGCTAAATGACATTAATATTTTGTTTTAGGCTTAAATAACAAAATATGTATTTTTTTATATTTTTTTCCGATGATTTTTCTTTCATACATAATTAATTTATAATATTGGTCACAACCAATAAACGGCAAGTATCATCCATGCTCCCACCTCGACTGTGTTTCCGTTTTCATGCCAATATTTAAACCCATGCTCCCACTGTTTCCATTTTCATGTACCCCAAAATGACAGGCATCAAGGAGATCCATCATGTCCGTTAAAATGCTCCTCCCCAACTTGGGATTTGGGCATGACATTGCCATCTAGCCATCCCACTGTAACATGGCATATATGCCTCCATGGTTCGGTAGTGGACAGACACCGTTTCAACACTGAGATCATGGGATCAAGTACCTATGTGGTGTGGGTATGAGTGTCTTAAACCAAACAAAAAAAGCAAGCTCCAGGCCGATTGAGGGTGAAATGTAGCTTGAGAATCCCAAAATCTCACCTAAATTCAAACCATGCATTCAACACCGGTCTCCAACTAAATTGTCAGGATCCACCCATTGGTATGATCTCTAGGCTAAGATCCATCCACAATCAAGCCCATGATTTGGGAGTCCCTGATTGGCACATATGTATACTGCATATAGTGGAGATCTTGTAGTACCCTTAGTGACGCCCCAGGGCCAGATTTCAACTTCTGTGCTGCTGTGAATGTCTGATATAACTTCCTAGGATTCATGTATGAAATTTCTGAAATGGGTCGTATTCGTTATTTCAATAGAAGAAAGACGGGACAGAAAAAAAATAACCGTACCTCAAAATGTCTATTGCTCGGAACATTTAAGCAAAAGCTCGGCCCGAAGTTGGTGGGCCATGGGTTTAAGTTGTACAAGAATATTGGGGTACAAGAACGCTTCTTTGTCTCACCAGTTCATGAAGATCATGAACGATTTTAAAAACTGCATCCGGTCGGGCATGCTTCAGTGCATTCTGAGACATGACTTTGAGCTCATCGGATTTTGGACCAAACCATTGAGCGACGATGTTCGCTATCTCTTTCGGAGACTTTGAGAACTTCCCGCATCCATTTTCCACCACGTAGGGGACATTACCAACTTCCTGTAACAGAGGTAAATCATGATAATGAGAAAATGTCATGGGATGAATGTTGCGATGGCTACAGTGGTGAGAATGGGATTTTGAAATTTCACTCTTTCAGCAGCATGTGTGCAAGTTCTGTGCAATTCTAAAGGTGGGTCCTGCTGCAAGGCCCAAAAATCAGGCTGATCTGGTCAGCAGGTGGGCCAGATGTGTACAATGAGTGTGGTCTATTGTTTCTTCGGCCAACCTCTTTGAACTACACTTTTTTATACATGTGGCCCGGGTGATGACTATACCTACTTGATTTTGGACCATGGGACATAATATCGCAGGCCACTAGATGAGCAACCATGGTGTGCCGTAAAGGCTGTTACATGTCACCGTTACACATTACGAGGTCGTAAAGGTCGTAACGGCCGTTATGAAAAAAACAACCTATAAAGGCCATTACGGCCTCCGTAACGCCCCCCTAAAAGGCCGTAATGGGTCCATTGTGGAGCCAATACAGGTTTTTGGGTTTTTCTTTCAATTAAAAAAACAAAAAAAAAAAAAAAAGGAAACAAGGAGAGAGAGAGAGAGAGAGAGAGAGAGAGAGAGAGAGAGAGAGAGAGAGAGAGAGAGAGCATAATGGTCATTATGCCCCTGTAACGGCCGTTACACCCCATATCATAAAGGTAACGGTAGTGGCTGTTATGACCACAGTTACCATTACGGAATACCTTGCAAGCGACCTTACACTCACACATAGCGTGACATTAGCATGTATGGGTGATTTTAATAAAAAAGGAATGATCCTGTAGCATTGACACTACCATAACTTGGTGTCAAGTAGGATGGGGCCCACCGTGATGCATGCATAACAACCCCAGCCATCAGGTGCACACTCAAAAGTTTGACCTAGAGCCCAAAAAGTCAGTCCAATCCAAAAATCAGGTGGGCCGCCCCACACAGAACAGTCAGGAGGTGACACCCACCCATTAAAATCTTCTAGAATGTGTGTAGGGCCCACGGTGGTTTGTACATGCCATCCAATCCATACATCAGATGCTCCCCACTAGGATGGACCTCCCAAAACTCGGGTGGGCCACATCACATGAATATAGAGGTTTTAGGCACGATTTCGCATTCTTCCCTATGGCATGGCCCACCTAAGTTCTAGATTGGCATGATTTTTGGCGCATACAAGGTTCATACATCATGGTGGAGCCCAAACAGCTCAAAGCCTGCCTACACTTTGGGATCATTCTCATATAAATCTATTGTTTTTTACTCGAACAGCAGGTGATGCATCAGACATGAACAGTGTCTCAAGGCATTGACTCCATAGAAGTGGGCCCGTGGTTCGGTTATCCAGACCATTGATCTGATGGGCCCCACTGCAGCTGGGAGTGCCCCAACAGTCTTTCAGATTGAAAGATCCCAGCATTCCGGGTGCAACATTTCAACCAAGACAGATCTTGAGTGTTTAAACCTAGCTCTTTTTTTTTTTAACACACGCACACACACCACCACACACGCACGCCGTAGTGGAATTTCACCACCAATGGGTACTCAAACCCTCAACCAGGTGTTGAAACTCCTGAGAGTCTACCACCGGAGTTTAAACCTAGCTCTTAACTAAACATAACTGACAAAAATACAACTACAAAAACCAATCATACCTGCCCGGCAATGTAGTCATTAAGAATTATAGGAAGGCCCCGGATCATGGCTTCTGCAATAGTCCCAGGCCCCGCCTGCAAATGTCAATTCACCTTGCATGATAAACTATACATGCTGATGCACTAAAAGTTATCAACACCTTCATGAGAAACTTACCTTTGTTATAATGCAATCACATGCACCCATGCATTCTTCCATTTTAGTAACGAATCCCTTCACCTGAAAATTCAAAGTACGAATTCTTCCATAAGGAGATTGAAAGTTCCAAGTACATTGATGTGAAAAGGAGCTCCACAATAAATCTAAACTGAAGAGGACAGTAAATGTTGTGTCGAAAATATGTGCTAAGGTGCATGGAGTATGGCATGTGAGTAGTGTTGGTGAGAATCTAATGGTGGGGCCCTGTGATTTTGCAGCACCAACCACTCAAGCATGACCATTCATGTTTATGCCCAGCAACTACCCCTTGTGACCATAGATTGACACCTCAGACTCAGTCAAAATCAGTTCAATTAGAGGTGCAACACGGGTGGATCGGGTTGGGTTGAGGGTCAACCTGACCCTAATCTGACCTCAAGAGGACCCAACCCGCAAACTGACCTGACCCGAATTCCAACCCGAGGTTTTCAATGAACCCAACCTGAATTCCTCCATACTCAACCCTAAATTGACCCAACACCTAACCCAAATACATGTGATTATTCTGAATCCGACCTAACCGGACTCGAATTCACTCAACCCATACCCAACCTGATTTAAATCTAGTTGGAGTTTTCCAACCCTAATACAAACCAAGGACCCTAACAACCCAACCCAACCCAATTTCAGGTTGGGTCAGTCAGGTTTGGGTTTACCTAAATCCAAGTTGCAGCCCTACATTCGATTCGACACCCCAAGTACGACTTTGGTGAGCCACTACTCCTTGGACCCAAATGAGTGGGAATGGGTTGCCAAGTCTGAAGACCATGCTCATGATGCATGTTTGCTTGTCCTTTCAAGCTTGTGTGTAATAATTTGGCTAGGGGAAAAATTACCAGGTGGACCTGAGCTAGCATGTGAGTTGTGTTAGTATGAGCCTCTACCATTGACGGTCCCCAGAGCCCAATAAAAGAGGAAGGTTGATCTCTAATGGGAAGACAACCGTATAACTTTTTCCAATCTACCATTTAAAAGATGACACCAAATTAGTGGGAGGAATCCTAAAATGATGACGAATCTAAATAAAAAAGAAGGGAAAATATTGTTTGGAAAACTAAGTTTGATATAGAAGTAATACCATGCATTTACTAGATGCAAAGCTTGCTAATACTTATGCAAGTATTGAACACTGGTCGTTCAATGTGACCGCATATTCGCATATGTGAATTCCCATATGCATATCACATATGCCATGATGGCATATGCTAAATGTGAGAGGATATGTGATCGCATATCTGCCAACCATTGGCACATTATATACACACACACACACACACACACACAAATTTGAACTGGTAAGTAGTGTAACTAAGTTGTAACTTGTACCTTGTAAGTCGTATTAGTGTTATAGTGTATAAATAATAAACATTAAGATGTAACTTCAAATTTGTATTTGTACGGTAAATAGCTCATTGATTGTTTTGTTACTTAACTATATTGTTGAATGTTGAATTTGATGTACTTCATTCATTTTTCTCACAAGTCACAAACTAATTTTATATATGTAAAATTACTATATTAGTTATCTATTAACTTAGGGAAGTTTCCCCTAAGTTCTTATATTTTTCTACATCATCTTTTTCAATTTTTCCCCTTATTTTTTGTTTAAAAATAAAAAATAAAAAATAAAAATAAAAAAAATATGCAACCGCATATGCGATTGTGTGATCGCACATGCGTACAAGCATATGCAATCGCACAGAACCCCATATGCGTTTTGACAACATTGAACATAACCTAGATTAAGAAGTTCAATAATCCTATTATACAAATTCCAACTAATATATCCTTCTTGTCTCCTTTCAAAAAAAAATAAAAAATCCAACTAATGGAAGTTCTAGAAAATTCCAAAGGCTACATTTGGATGCACCAGTTACTTAAACTGCAATTATTATTATTATTTGAAAGAAGACAATTTATTAATAGAAGAGGAAAGCTCAATAATACAAGAACAATTACAAACCAGCTAGGAACGACCAATCATTTGAACTGCAACAATTAGTCTGATAAAATAGTATTAACCAAATTGCAATTTCCTTCCATAGCAATTACAGTGAGAATCCGCACAATGAATGTGTATGTTACTGCAATTTGAGTTCTACTATATCACTATGAAACTAGGGAACATCAATAATTTTTGTCACTTCCTCTTGATCAGTATTAACATATGCGATCACATAAGCGATTATGCCATCGCATATGCCATTTTGGACCAATGGACCGCATATGCCATGGTGGCAAATGTGGTTATTGTGCCATTGGGGCTTATGTGGTCGCACAAAGAAGTATGCGACTGCATGGATATGCAATTATGCCATTGCATGCAGTATGCAATGGCATAACCTCTTTTTTTTTTTTTTACACACACTCACGCACTCACACCCCCACACACTCTCGCGCACTCGCATCACAAGGGATGCTCGAACCCATGACCTTGTGTTGAAACTCCAAAGAGTCTACCACTGAGGTACGACAACAGGTGCCAATGGCATAACCTCCCAACAATTAGATTTCTGACAATTGGGACTTCTTTTTCTTCATTTCACTTTTTGCACATAAATAGGCACTCCCACATCCCTACTTTCCCCACTTTTTTACTCTGCTACTCTCACTCTAATACATCTCTCTCTCTCTCTCTCTCTCTCTCTCTCTCTCTCTCTCTCTCTCTCTCTCTCTCTCTTCTTTATTAAAATGACATCGATAAAATATATATGTTTTTTCACATTTTTTTAAGTATATGCATTCATTTTAGTTGTTAGTTGACTTGTTATCGTCTAATAGTCTTGTTATCATCTAATGGTCTAACAAAACTATATATATAAAAAAATAATAATAATAGAATAAAAACAATTCCCTACACTTGTAGTATTTTTACAGCAGATGTACACATAAACAGTCACGTTGAGAGGTTCCTTCAATCCCTATGCAACTTGTACAAAATGAGAAGTAAAGATATCCAGAGTATTTTTTGGTAACAAGTAAAATTAAGAGCACATGCCAATTTTTAATGCATCTAAAGCTATCTGACGGAGCCAAAGTGAGCCCACTCATGAATATTGCGGGGTGTAACAAGTCAAAGAGGAAATACCTAAAAAATGGCAGTTGAACAGACCCCAGAATCCAGATGATGATATCATAATGAGTCACTGATTCAAGACATGCCCAATCACCAAAATAGGAAGCCAACAAAATTAAAAAGAGCAGGCCCTCAAACCTGTGCACAGCCTGATCGTCAGATTTGATCACTTTCTGGGCCCCATATTTACAACCAAGTCTCCATAAATAAGGTTTACATCATTTGGTGGGCCCTACATGTGATCATGCACACGTGTATTTAGACTTAATCCAAACCGTAGGCTTAAAGTTCATGACAGTAAGTAATGTGTCCCTTCCTTATTTTATTGCTTTATTTAATTGGGCAGCTAGTGGTTAGATTATCTCCTTCTATTACCAACTCTAGCAATTTTAGCAACAATCCTAATTCACCTTGGATCCTTGCTTCAATTGAATTCGCCTACATAGAGGCCATGGGTATGGAAGACAAGAAACTCGATTAAAAGAGACTCCTATAGAATTTTAGAGGTGAGACTCCTTAAGTTTATGCTTTTTTTGTGGTGAGGCACAAAATCTAGTTTAGGCTTTCTTTGGGTGAGACACAAAATCTATCCCCTCAGCAACCAAGCATTCAAAACCATTCAAATCTTAGCAGTCCCCTCCAAAAACCTTCAAGTTTGAGTTTACATAGGAGTTGATTTTTTATTTAAAGAAGACTTAGGCTGTGTTTGAAAGTTACTATTTGGATTGAGTAGAATGGCCATTGTGCTCAATTGGCTCTTTGTGGTTTTGAGCCAGTTTGATCGGCTTTCGCCATTCCACTCAATGGGGAATGGGGTTTCTGCGTTTCCAAACAAACTCAGTTTCAAACATGAAGATGACACTGGTTAAATCGAGCATAAGGGAAATTTGAGCCCTATTCCAAGCAAAGCCTATTTCCTTTTCTTTTTTCTTTTTTTCTTTTTTTATTCAAGGCATCTATTGAGAAAACATCAAAGATGAAAAGTATTCCCAAGAAACACACACACACGTGTGTGTGTGTGTGTGTGTGTGTGTGTGTGTGTGTGTGTGTGTGTGTGTGTGTGTGTTCCAAAGACACTCTCAGCTTAACCCCTCCTTCAACACATCAATGATACAATTTGCATCTCTTCATGCATATGTTTAGACTAGAGACGAGAACAAGGATCTCATTAGAAACAAACTCGGTTCCCAATCCTAGGAATTTGCCGAAGAGAGAGAGAGAGAGAGAGAGAGAGAAGAGAGAGAGAGAGAGAGAGGAGAGAGAGAGAGAGAGAGAGAAGAGAGAGAGAGAGAGAGAGAGAGAGAGAGAGAGAGAGAGAGTATTCGCGAGACAGTCTCTCAGCTTTACATCAATGATACCATTTGTATCTCTTCATATGTTTGGACTAGAGGCAAAAACACGGATCTCATTGGAAAAAAACTCCCAGAATCACAGATAGAAAGTATTTCTGAGACAGAATCTCTCAGCTTACCCCCTCTTCATGCATATGTTTGGACTGGACACAAGAACATGGATCTCATCAGAAACAAACTCAGTTTCCAATCCTAGGAATTCTCAGCTTACCCACTCCTTCAACACATCAATAATACCATTTGCATCTCTTCATAAATATGTTTGGACTAGAGACAAGAAGATGGATCTCATTAGAAACAAACTCAATTCCCAATACTAAGAATTTGCTGAAGCAGCCCATGAAATGAAATTTTCAGAATCACTTTCAAGAATAAGTGGGCCTGAAAAGTTCTTTAGGAAAATTCTCAACTATTACCTAAGATCCTCGCTTCGGCTTCACAAGTGTCCCCTGAAACGAAGTGCCTAAGGACATATGCGTGATCCCCATATCATCTCCACGATGTCTCCAATGAACTACAAGGATGGGCTTTTGCATCTATCAAAGATGGTTCAGTACTGGGGACAAAGTCTAGTTATTGAGTTTGTTTGTAACTAGAGGATTCAGAGGACCAAAGTCGGAGAAAACTAGCTAGTATAGGATTGTTTCCACTTCCAACTAGGGAAGCTTGATTACGATTCTGAAAGAGAGAGCTTGGGTTTCTTCGGACCATATGTACTTGGGTTATGGATGGGAAATTTTTATCCTTTATGCTATTTGCATAGACTTCTGAATATTGAACAACTGGGAAAATCATCAGTTATTGCAACAATTTTGCTAGAAGTTCCATATATTCTTCTTTGATTATTGATTACGATTTCCCTATATCACTATCTAGTGGAAACTCTCTCTCTCAACACCATATGATGGAAAATATCATAGATTCATTAATAAGTACAGAAATGTCAAACCAAACTGAATCAGCAAATATCTTGGGCCCAAATACAAGGGTAGCTCATGTACCTGAACCGGAATCTTCCAGTTGATGGACGATAATCTACTGGCAAGTTTCTTATTCCGACCGCAAATTACAAGGATTTGACCAATCGGCTCCCCCAGATTCTCATCATATAATAAATTTCCAAGAGCCCGAGCAGTAGCCTCAATGGGGCCCATGCCTTCCCCTCCTCCCATCAGTAAAACTGCAGGTAGATCCTCATCCATTCCCAACTCCCTCCTTAATTCATCCTATTTACAGAAGATGAAAATATTCATATTCGCATTAATGCCAAGAAGTTCAATCAAGAAAAGTGGCATTAATAACCATACAATAGAGGACATAAACATAGAAAATGATAGATGACAAAAGCATCAAAGCTATGTATTTAAAAATAAATAAATAAATAAATATTAAAAATTAAAAACAACAATATGGTATCTAAGTAACTAACCTTTGGCCGAACAGGTTTAACAAAAGAAGGCCGCACAGGAAGACCGTAGACCTTTATTTGGGAAGGCTGAAGTCCAGCTTTGGCTGCCCTTTTTGCCACCTCGGCTGTAGGGCAATAGCATCTTGTTACAAGCTTATGAAACCTGAACAGTGAACACAAAAGCAGGAAGATGTTTACTACTCTAAAACAGTGCAAGCTATAAAAATAAAAATTTAAAAAAGAAGAAGAAGAAGAAGAAGATAAGAAATAGGTCCATCTGAGAGGATGATGCTCAATCAAAATAAAGTGTGAATGTCCTCTCTCTCTCTCTCTCTCTCTCTCTCTCTCTCTCTCTCATAAAGTGTGAATGTCCTCTCGGAAAAGCCTAGTAATACCTCATATGGGTCCCACCTTTTGCTCACAGAAGCCGTTGATCTGGTGACCCTCATCATGTCATGGACTATGCCCCAAGTCCCTATCAGATGATCATATCCATCCAATGAAAATGGATGATCACAACCCATGGTCACTGTTTAGCGTGAGCCCAATGGGGCAAATTTAGGATCATCGGGAATCTTTGGGTATGTCCATCTACAATTGGCCTCACCATACAAACAATTTTGGATCATGAAACGGTGAGCCGACGTATATAGTTTGTTCAATAGAGCACAGGCTCAAATGAACATTGTATATTTAACTGCTAATAAAACTAATGCCATTGTCTGAAAGAACATTATTCTATTCTACCATGTAGGATGGCAAGTGCTTAGATCGGTGACAACTGTGGTAAATACAATCTTCTTTAGAAGACCTCTTGCCCTCAAGATACGAAGCGGGACATGTTGCATCAGAGGATGTACACTGATAATAATGTCTGGCTGGTACTTCATCAGTCCTTTAGCGACCTCCCTGCAAAAATGATACCAAAAGATAAAATGGAAACATTACATTAAAGCAGCAATTTTATTTTATTTTATTTTTTGCATAAAACTAGCTTTTGAATGCCTTCAACGATTCCTGCTTTTACAGCCATATAGAATTCATGAATATTACAAGTCCAAGAACAATGTGAAAGATCATCTTAAGGGTGTATGAGCCTTTACAAGTTGTGGAGAGAAGGATGGGCTATAATCTTCCCATCTATGGTGGTCAAGCAGAAGACCAGTGTTTTAAATAGTTACTCTATGTAGCATGTAGCTTATGCTACATAGCGTAGCTTAGCCTTAACACTATGTGGCTCATGAAAATAGCTTATGTTGCGTGTAGCCTACGCTACATGAAAATTTTGTATATGTTACACACTGCATAGCTCACATTACAAGTTATTTTTCACTACAACATTATATTTTTCTATTTTTCATCAAATTAGTTAATCTTTTCAATGCTTTTAGTGAAAAAACATGAATTACAGTATTAACTAAGTTTCGTTGCTCTTTTTTTTACCTTTATATTTAATGATTACCCATTCCTATTAACTTTAGTTGCATTTGGTTGCACCAAAGATGATGAAATTCTGTTAAATTTCATTATTAATCAGTCTAATTTGGTAAATATCATGAAATTGTTTCAATCAAGCACAAACTTGATTAAAAATCTAAAAGTAGCGGGTAGCTTACGCTACACTCTATGTACCTTACGCCTGACACTTCAAAGGGGTGAACGCTATGCTACAGACTATCTGCTATATGCATTCACACAAAAATGAAAGTACTGGACATGGAGACAATGTGAATAGAATACCCATTTTGAAGTATTTGGGTATCATGGCATCGACTATATTCCTTGTTGAAGATGATCCTGCAGGCAAATCAATTTTACAGAACTTGAACCACTGTTCCTCTTGCATTAGCACAATCCACAGATAGCACCAGTCAAGGGGTAGTTATAGAGCAAATGTATATCGCCTGCCAAAGAACAATGTGAAGCTAATTTCCATGGCTCCTACTCCAAAGAGGATACCCAGCTTAGAACTTTCTCAAGTCTCCTTCAATTGCTAAGGCCCCCGAGAAAGAGTTAGTAAACATTCTTGAGCCATTCTGAAGAGCTAAGAGATCCACCTCAATTGACTTGACCATGCTTCCCTGCTTGGAGTATGACAAAGCAATGTCACCTTTATAGTTTCTAATGAAACCTCCTATCCTTGAAAGGTCTAGGCTTCCAATCGAGCAGCCACCAAGGTTAAGCTTTCAGAAACCCCCTAGAGAGCTTAAGTGTTCTTGATGTTCTGGTTCTTGACACTACAACTAAAATCCACTTTCCAAACATGACAAAAATCGCCCTAACCGCCCCTTCGGAATCGGATATAGCAAAAGCCCAATCAAGAACTGTACTAATGATTATTCTTTTAACAATTTCTAAGGAAAAAATCTTGTTGTCAAAGACTGCTATTTCCATCATTCCATAGTACCCATTGTAGGAGACTGTGTGGGTATGTGTTTTGCAATGGGTGCTCCTACAGAGTACCATTCCATATATTTGTCTAAGGTTTCTTTATTATAAAGAATTTATGCATGGAGACTTGGAAGTGATTACGCTCTCTAATCGTCTTTTCCTCTCCCTCATCTCTCTTACCATGAATTTCATCCCCCATATGATTGGGTACAACACCATTCCCCAAATAATTTTGCCACTAGCTATGAAAGGTCCATCCAGCAACCTTCAAATAGATTGCCCATGGAAACATTGAGAAACCTAAAAATTCCAAAGATATTGTAAAAATCATTCCACACCTCTTGCCAAAATACAACAGAGGAACAAGTGATTTATTGTTCCTCCTAACACATGAAGCACACACTTGGGAAGGTGAAGTTTCTTCACTTGTCGATTTTCAAAAATTTACCCACCACCATGGTGTGCCGAACGGCCGTTATGTAAAGATAACAGTGGCAACCATTACACATTATGGGGTTGTAACGGCCGTAATAGCCATTATGGAAAAAATGACCCGTAATTGGCATTATGCCCCTTATAAAGGTTGTAACCGCCCCGTAACAATTCGTTACGGGGCAAATACAGGTTTTGCAGGGTTCTTTTCAATTTAAAAAAATAAAAATAAAAAATAAAAAAGATTGTAAAGGCCGTTGCGGAGGGCGTAATGGTCATTATAGCCCATATCATAAAGGTAATGGTGGTGGCCATTACAGCCACCATTACTGTTATGGAATACCTTGCTCACCACGGCCATCCAAGCAAAAGCCTCCACTCTCAGTGGAATGTGATTCCCAACATGCTAGCACATGGAGGACACTCATCAGAACCATTAGCCATGGAACCAAAGATACCCTTAAAAAAACCACCATCAGAGGTGCTCTTCCAAATCTTTCAATCCTTCTCAATCAAATCAATGTAAACCTCCTTCATGATTCCCACCAGCTCTTTGAAGTGCATGTATCTCCTTATTTGCCAGATTTCAACAAAGCAAAACATTCCACACTGAGGATCCCCCCAAGTATTTACCAGCGTTTTGAATAGCTTAAACTACAAAGGGTGGCTTAGCCTTCTGGCTGTGTAGCTTATGAAAGTAGCTTAAGTTACATGTAGCCTACGCTACACACTATGTAGCTTACACTCCAAGTTATTTTTCATTGAACATTATAATTAATAATTGTTTCAATGATTTGTTGCATTTTCTATTTTCAATGGAAATTAGTTAATATTTTCAATGATTTTAGTAAAAGAGAATAAGTAAAAATATTAAATAAGTTTTGTTGCTACTTCTTTATCTTTATACTTAATCTTTGCTCAAAATTTCCTATTATTTTAGGATGTGTCTCAGTTGCTCCAAATGTCATTAAAACTTATTTGAAAATCTAGAAATAACATATAACTTACACTACACATGTAGCTTACACATCATGCTTTGAGGGGTGAACACTATGCTACATGCTATTCACTTCTTAAAGCACTGGTATTCATAAAGGTCCTTCACTAATCACCATAGCCCCTTTATTCACAGATAAGGAACACAGAGAAAGAAAAGAAATAGCAACAGATTCCTTGTCGGTCTAGATGGACCACCCAAAAGTGCACTTATATTGCCTTTTCAACCAAAAACTGAAGGCCCGCTCTCATGCTTTTAGGAAAAAAAATGTGCTTTGCTTTCAAGGGTACAACAGAAGATAGCCTCATGAGATGTTTTATAAATATGGGTTTCCTCCGGAAAAGAGGTTGCGTTTTGGATGCACAAACTAATTGAACTGCAATAGTGTTACAAATACGGGTTTCCGCAGGAAAAGAGGCTGCGTTTTGGATACACAAACTAATTGAACTGCAATAATTTGTTCAATAAAGTGGAAAAGATCAAATTGTAGTTACTAACTTACTATAGCGTTCATATTAATTAACTAGGCTCCCAATTGCAATTATTATTATTTTGAAAGATAACTTCACTTTATTATGAGAAAATGGGCAAAGATGAGAATCAATGCCCTCAAATAAAGAAAAACAAAAGATTCAAAGGAAGAGCCAGGATCCACTCAGTTACATCCAAATTTTCCTTCCTAAATACCCCATCTGGCATGCAGGCACAATTTTGAAAGCATTATGATTTGTCTCGGCCCAAACAGACCAAAGACTAGAAGGGAGAGAAAACCTCCAAAGATTGTCCTATCGGATCCAAAACGAACCCCATGCCAAGTGCCAACATAAGAGAAAATCATCAATCGAGAATGGCATCACCCAAGGGATCCATAGCTTGAAAAATGCTTCCCAAATTCTCTTCATGAGAGGGCAATGCGTGAAGAGGTGATCCACCAATTCAGCATCCCAAAGACACAAAATGCAACTATTATTTATAAACAAAATGTCTCTTCCAATTTTATTTTTATTTTTTTTGAAAGATGTCTCTTACAAAGATTGACGCACACCTGAAGACCTTGCTTTTGCCCACCAACCAGGCAAAAGCGATCATCCTCAGCGGACCTTTCTAGGACCTAATGAATTCTGTCAGAGCACTTCCATTCAAGGTTGAGATGGCTGGATGACTTCGTAAAGCAATCGAACCAAAAACTTTCTTGACTTCTCCAGGTTCCAAATCCAAAGGCAATTATGTTACTTCAATTCAAGAGCTACTTCCCATGAGTCATGCATTCAAAATTTCAAATGTAGCAAGAGTTTCTTACTTAGGTATCACTCTTAAATGATTATCTCATCAGAAAGTAATGTCAGGTAAGAGTGCATCTTTAGTGCAATGACCTTGAAGTTTGCAGATTTCCTGAACAGTTGGCAATGATATCATCTTAACCACAGACTAATCCAATTAACAGCAATTCAATACAACTAGGGGCCAGTTCGAGTGTACCTAAAAATGCGGAGGCAGTGGACACCCACCAGACAGAATGAGAATGGTGACAATAACAGTTCCAAACTATTACTGTTCTATTCTCATTTTTGGGTGCATTTTGCAGACAAAGTGCCAAGTGCATCCTACCATCTGTGTTTCGTGGGATGCTCCAAACAGCTCCACTTGGACAAAATGTCTGTGAGCCGATGTGAATCTGGTTCCATCCTCATTTTGGACTACACCAAAATAGGTCCTAAACAAAAACACCATAGTTCACTAATAAGAACACCCATCAATACAGATGGATCCAGTGATAGTGACAAAAGAACACCCAAGAATCCTTTCAGGAACTAATATCAACACCAACAGATGTAACTGAAAGAATTATAGCCTCACCGGGCTATAAATGTTGAAGTCGCCGCGAAATGGGGTTGATGCACCAATCGTGGAGCAGTTCCATAATACGTCATCTTCCACAGAGGCCCATGTTTCACCAAGAAGTTATAGCTCCGTGGCAATTGGTTAAACGGCCAAGGCGTGTGATCTGACCACAAATCTGTCACAAACACCTGCGCCAAATAGCAGCCAACAACTGTCACAAAATACCAACATGCAAAAACATCCACATCCACTTCATAATTGAATCGCACATGCATATTGACACATCAAACTGAATAATAACTGCCACATAGAACTGCATAATATAATGATGAATCAAACTGAAAAATAACACCATCTCCTAGTAGGGGTGCAGCTCAGGCAGGTTGGGTCAGGTTGAGGGTCAACCCGAGCCCGACCCGACCTCAAGAGAACCTAACTCACAACCCAACCCAACCTAAATTCAAACCCAACCCGAATTCCTCTGTACTTGACCCAACCCAACCCAAATACATGTAATTATTCCCAACTCAATATAACCCGACCCAAATTTGCTCAACCTGAACCCAACCTGATTTCAAATCAGATTGGCGTTTTCCAACCCGACCTGACCTGAGGACCTTGACACCCCGACCCAACCCAACCTAAATACAGGTTGGATCAATCATGTTCGGGTTGACCCAAATCCAGGTTGCAGCCCTACCTCCTAGTTTAAACTGAATAAGGCAGAGATGCATCGGATAGAGTATTACACCCAGATTACAGAATCTGTACAATACAGGGATTTGCCACACTGGAAAAATAACACCTCCTAATTGAAATTGAATGACATAGTTATGAGTCGAATAGAAAAATAGCACCCGCATCTTATCTGAAACAGAATAACATAGGTGTTGAATCGAACTGAAAAATTACACCACTTCCAGATTTATACCAGACAATCTATTAATGCATCAAACTCAAAAAGCAAAAATCACTCCCTAATCTATACTGAATAATGTAGTGATGCATCAAAATCAATGGCACGGCTACGAATCAAACTGAAAAACAACACCCACCCCAAAACTGAAACTGAACAATATAGCTATTTGGATAACTGAAAAATGAAACCTGTCCCAAATCAAAACTGAATAATACAGAGAGATCGAATGAATTACACAGTGACGTATCAAACCGACCTGATAGTCATCGCCGAATTCTTGATTGAAAGCCGCTTTTATAGCTTCTGCGGAAGCTCTGTGGCCGCCCCCAGTATCACTCATCAAGATAAGAACTTTCTTCGGACTCTCCGACCCCACGCTATTTATATGCACCCCATTGTCCTCCAAAACACCCGGCTCGTATTCCACCGCCTGATTCTCCCCTGACTGGGACCCGACCGACGCAAACCCAATTGGTATCTTCTCGCTGTGGAATCTAACAAACCTATTGAATTCATTCCAAAACCTTTGAATCCTAGAAGCACTTCTACTCAGCCCAAGTGAAGCAACAACCTTAGGCTGCTTCTTTTGGAAAACCACAGACTCGAAGCGGCCGAAATACGATGAATTCAAGTGAATTGGAGAAGACCCATTTGAGGAAATATGCCATAGACCTCTAGAATCAAAATCAAAGCATCCCAACCTAGATAGAAGATCAATAGGGGTTTTGGGTTCTTGGGCAACAGCTGAAGGGTGCATTGTTTTCATCTGTGGGTGTGGAAAATCTTAATAAAGGATTGTCATTTTCAAGGAATAAGACATGGGTTCTTCTCATAGAGAGATGAGAAAGAGGATTAGAAGGAAAAACAAGGAAAAGAAGAGGAATTCAGCAAAAAAGAAAAGAAAGAGAATAAATAAATAAAAACAGATGAAAAAGGAGAAAAACGAGTAGAAGAGGTTTGGGTTTAAGGAGAGGAAAGCATGGAATAGCCGTTCCGCACAAAAAAAAAAAAACAGCAGCCGTTCCGCACAAAAAAAAACAACAGCCACAGAACAGCAGCCACAGATATCAGATTTTTGAGAGAGAGAGAGAGAGAGAGATTCCAAGGAATTTATAGCTGATTCGCGTTGGAAGTGTAAACGTAGAAACACAACGCCAAAATCTCAAAAGATAAAATTATCTAAGTTGTAATCCAATCAAATGATCTCGACCGTCCATTAGTTGCACTCCAGACCTGATGTTCCACAAATAAGAAGGATCTCACAGATCAGATGATCCTAAACATCTGAAATTTGTCCTTGTTTTTATAGCCATCCGTTCCCAAACAATGGATTGTATGGTTAGAATTTTTTTAATCATAATGATTCACCGGAAGTAAAAGCGATCAGTGATTGGATGAACCAAATGGATGGTTTATGTTGTTGATTGGAAGTGATTTCCGTCGTGGATTTGTGTTATGGGCCATTGATCGCATATTCACAGCCGTCGATTGTTGTGGTTTTTGCATGTTAGTCCACTGATTTCGTAACGCATATATTGGACGGTTCAGATTGATCGATTGGGCTGGATAATTGCTTCTTATGGAACTGGGAGCACAATAACTTAAAGTGGTCTGAATGCACTGGATTATTTCTCAAAACGAAGGGCAGCACAACAAGGACTGTTTCAATGTGAGTGGGGGCATGTGCGATGCACGTGGAGAGAGAGACAAGACACGTTTTATTCATGGACCCAATTCAAAGCATGCGCGAGATTGATTGATCGTTGATGGCTGGTTTCTAAGTGGACGGTTGATGGAAAGTGTCCTCCACCTCCTGTTACGGAAGCGGATTGGCTGGTGTACCAAATACCACCGATCTGGCTGGTGTGTTGACCCATATCGAAGTATTTGTTATATCCAAACCGTCCGTTCATTTAGCAAGCTTGTCATAAGGCTTGAGCCTGAAAATAAAAATGATTCAAAGATCAAGTAGACCACACTGCAAAAAGTAGTGGGATTGAACTTCTACCATTGAAATTCTTTTGGGATCATAGATCTCTTATATCAATATGATATTTGATTTTCCTCTTTATCCAGGTCGGTACGAACAGATTGGATGGAAAATAAATGTTATGGTGGGCCTATGAATGTTTTAACGGTGAGAATTATTTTCCATTGCTACTAGTGGTGTGGTCCACTTGAGCTTTGTATATAACTCATTTTTTGGCTCATGCTCTATAATGATCTTGCCAAATTGATGAACAGTGTGGATGTAATAAATACATCATCTGGGGCCTTTTAATCTTGATCTCCTTTGAATCGTTGATACAACTCGAGGAGCGTCAGCGCTCGTCTTCGCATGACACGTACCCACACCAACCTGGTCGGTGGTGTGCGGTGCACCCTCCAGGGCCTTTTTGGGAGGGTGGATTTGGAATCCTCCGCTGTGTTTTGTATCCAGAGTTCAGAATCCAATATAAAAGCAGCTATGCATGGTATATTTATACAAATTTATATTTAATTACTAAATCAATTTTAATATCTTTAATTAATTTAGGCATGTAATATTTGACATAATGATTATAATAAGCTTATTGAAATATATACTTTACTCGAAAATGATGAAATTCCAAGTCCCGGCTAAGCCACAGGTATGAGATCACATCGGAGTGACTAACCAACAATTTTATACCATTAATTTACATATACAATGTTTGTACAGCACATGTTATCCTATTAAAGCAATTACATTATATAGTTGATACTCTAATTGTTTTGGGATATCATCAATGAGTCATGTGCCCAATAGCTTAGTAGCCGAGTGACATATGTTAAACATGCAACCCCTGGGAGGATTTTAGATGTAATCCAAGCTTCCACCTTCGATTTCAAATCCTCTTTGAAGGGATTTGAAATCCCTTGTATTTGAAACCCCCTGGTTACTTTATGGTGCCAAACATATAAGGGAATTTGTTAGGGTTGAGTAATACCGATTGGCTCTCGACTTATTTTTGGTCACATGTAGTGTGTGCAGACGTGCCAAAATTAATTGTGTGGCTCAATTCAAACCTAATAATTTGACCCCAAGCATTAAGATGAGCAGATACATGGAATGCAATCGTATATGACCGAAATCTGAGAAGATCTGTCACCTATATTAGTCTCTCACAAATAGTTATCAGATGATCTGGTGATTGTCGGAGGGTGGGGTTCTTCTTCCGAAGATGGTTTGCAGCTTGCATTACATATGAAAGGACTTTTATAAAAAGAAACAGTCAAACAAAAAGGAAATACTTACCATCAATCGCAGAAAACAACTGTAAGATGTCTTTCTTGAAGATGAAATGATTATATTGATACTAGAAATAGTTCAGCGCAAAAGTATAGACTTAGATTATAGTTAAAGATTACTGTTACTCTTAAGATAGATCTTAACTACAATAATTAAAGATAAATTTGATTGGTATAAGATTACATGCTTTGCTGAATTCTTTTGCTATTTATAGATATCTATTACGCCTTATTTTCAGGTGTTTCTTCCTTTATTTAACGATTATGGTAAGTAAATCGGTGCCACATCAATCTTTTAGATTCTTCCTTATCTCATTGACACATGTCCCTTTGACCATTCTTTTTCACTCGACCGCTTTCCGCCTCTCGGATTTCTCGATCATTCCTTGTCATCAGATGACATGCATCATCTAGCTCAACGCCAATTGTATTTTCGTAAAAAAACGCTTCAAATATCTCTAAAGATCTTTTGCACACTATATATTTCTCGTACAACGACATATGTCATTTCCTAATTGGCTATTTCATGAATGGCCAAAAATAAAATACAACATTGCCCTCCATGTCGCTTCGCCTTTGGGTAAAATTGTGAAAGCTATGGTGACCATTGTTGTCATGTGTGCGATCGCATATGTGCATATCCATATGCAGATCGCATATGCAATCTGGTACATATGCGATCGCATATATTGCATATGCAAAAATATGCGATCGCATACAGCATATGTGATTGCATATTGGCCATGGCACATTGAATTATATTTTTTTATTTTTTTTTACAAAAAATAATATTTTGTCTATAAAAAGGCTTCCAAATCTCCTCCATTTGCAATATTCTCACCCCAAAACTCTCCTACTCTATTTTTCTCTTAGATTTCTTAATTACAAGTGGTCTTAATCTCTCTCTCTCTCTCTCTCCTCTCTCTCTCTCTCTCTCTCTCTCTCTTGTATTTCCTACTTCCAAGTGATCTTAATCTCTCTCTCTCTTACATTCCCTCTCTCTTGGAAGTTGGAAGATCAAGATTTAAGCACTTTTAAGTTTCAAGGAAGAAAGCTTGTTGATTTTCTACCATAATAAATAAATAGCTTGTTGATTTTGTTATTACTTCTTGTCAACTATATTGTTAAATGTGGATGACTTGATGTTTAATTCATTGTTTAATTGATTTTATCTCTTTCAAATGTATTTTAAATATGTAAAATTAGTTATCTATTAACTTAGAAAAGTTCTCCTTAGTTTCTTATAATTTTTTTACAATTTTTTGAATTTTTCCCTAATACATGTATATTTTTTAATTTTCGAAAAAAAAAAAAAAAAGAATATGCGATCGCATATGCGCATAGGCATATGCGATCGCACATGATCGCATATGTGATTTGACAACATTGGTGACTCATTGTTGAGTTCAATAAATGTAATCTGTCATCTTTTCATTGTCAACTCCCCATTGCCTCTACTCATCCAAGACAAAAAAATAAAAATGAAGGTGGTTGTGACACGTGGCGCAGAATCGTAATGTACGAGGAATGATTATCCTCTCATTAATGTTCTCGTCCTTCATCGGTATATACGTGATTTTGAATTCATTTTTCCTTTATACGACCATTGCTCTTCATGATTCTCCTTTCGAAGTCTTCTTTTTTATTCGAAATTCTTGCAATCCGCCATGGCTATTTTTTCTTTTTTTGCTCCAGATTATTATCGAGAAGATTTTCTGAGAGAACTGTATATTTTTACGTTTGATATGATATTTAATGTCATTACTTTCGATACTCTTATTGAACTAGATAGATCATTCCTTACCCTTGGCCCATCTTTCCATCCTGAAATCATTTCTAAATAGATCCAATCCATAAACATATTTTTTCCTAGCTATTTAGGTGAAAAAAATTATTCTTTAGTCCAGTTCTTTCCAAAATCTTGTTAATGTTTTCAAGACCTTGAAATTCTGGGCGAGACCCATGAAAGGATGGTTAGAATGGTTGTATTTAGACAACATTGTGATACATGGTAATAGGCTAGTATCTTGAATGTATTAGTCTGTTTTTGCATGAGTATACAATCAACACTTCTTCCTGTTGCTTCAACTTTTTGTAGTCGATTGACTAACACCTTTTATTTTGGATATGGTCGCATGAGTTCAACGAACATGGATATTCGCGCTTTCGCTCACTTTCTTCCTTTCAGAGATTCTATCTATCCCAATTTCAACAAGGACGAGGAAAACTACATTGACCTTCCAGATAAGAATAGGCGAGTTTATTCTACTTTCTTATCCACTCAATACAAATTTTATAAAGTTGTTGACAATCAGAGCATATGACATTTATACTGATGTGGATTTGTTGTTATTTGCTCTATGTGAATGTTGTTCAGATCACCAAAGAGTATGCTTATCTGACTAAGGGGCTAGCCAGGAGACGGCGGGTAGCTCTTGCTTCATTCGTGCTTGGCCACTTGTACGGTAGCATGTTTGATGCAATAACTAAGGATTTTTACCACAACGGATGACATCTCTGGCTTTTACAGATATGGTTGTATGAATATTTCCGCTCTACTTCGTGAATCCTATTCCTCATTCAGATTATTTTACTTCTTTTGGCCACTCTAATATTTTTTTCCCTAAAGTCTCCCATTCATTTGCTGATTACATAAAAATTTACCTTTTTCTTGACTCAAATAAACTCAATCGTTCTTTTTGTCCTTTCAACAATAAAGAGTTTAATTAACCCGACTTGGTTCACGAAGGAATATGAGACAACTAATGTAGAGATGGCCAATTTCCACGACAAGGCTTGGGAAAGCTATCTCATTTGCAGAGATCTTCCCTATAGCGGCATTGTGGAGACAGGTGTCAATTTTTAGGTAGGGATTGAGTAGTACTACCTCAATATATTAACTCGTCAATTCGGCCTCACCCCAATGTATTCCTTATCCATTCACTTACAGAACTTGTAATCAACCTCCCTTCGAGCGTACACTAGTGAATTCGGTTAGAATTTTTCAAGCACTTAACAACAATTTCGAAATGATGTGCGTAGCCTTTGATCCTCCCATCTTCTCGAGTTCTTCTCATTGGATGTGTATTTTCTATGAATGGTGAGAAAAATATTAAAACTGATTGTTTACTGGTTTTATCGAGCTCATTATCACCTGACTCTTTACTTCCACAATAAGGATAGAGAAACTAATGGTGGAGAAGAGAAAACAGTGATCGAGGGAAATAACAAGCAACTATGTCGATACCTTTCGACTCACTCTCGTATGGCTCGCCCTCGAGCCTTAGGCAGGTTGGCTGGGTCTTTCCCTGTTGTCCCGTTCCTACCATGAGAAAGAGGCACGAAAGAGGTATGCCTAGCCCGTGGAGGATCCGTTGAGAGTGTCTGTTGTCTCGGTAGGGAACAATACGATCTTTTCCCATATTTTATTAAATCAATAAAAAATAGGTCTCCAAGTCAAAGAAAAATTAATGCAGTCGCAAAGAACAACATCGGTCAGTTTGATCATCCTCCTCCAACAACAACAAATGTAGTTGATCCAGCTCATCCCCAGCCAAAGCATCAAAAGGTCACAGTCGCAGGTCCGATTAAAGAAAATATACCAATTCAACTAACCCATACACGTATAGCTCCACTCATTCGTAAGAAGATTTTTGACCTTGGATTCCTTCCAGGTTTTGTTCCTAAACCTCATCAGCCTCCTAATGTATTAGTTGCACCAGTACATCCTCTGGCTGAAACTAGTAAAAGTGACCAATCTGTGGTGAAGACTTCGGGTATCTTTTCTGCAATTGAGGTTGTCTCTGCCTTTAAAACATATTATAAAACCAAGTATTAGTCGGGACTCTCTCATTTAGATTATTCATGGGAAATAACAGAAGCTCATAAGAGACATGAAGAAATCTACTTTAATCAAACTTGGAATAAATGATAAAGAAATGGAGAGGTTGAACGATCTCAACCTTCATTTCGACTATTTTCTGACACCTTATCAACCTAATCCACCATCTTTTCCTACTTTTGGTTGGCCTCTAGCGCTATATATCAACGATCTTTTTAAAATTCAGCTAATGATCAATTCATATTCTACCATTGTTATTCGTCCTGACTTAGGTGGATATTTTCTTTTTTCTCTTTTCTTTTTTACTTTCCTTTTCTATCTTCTTCAACTTTTCTAACATTTCCTCGACCTCGTACACAGTGTGACAAGAGTGTTATCGACCGCTTAAAAACAGGTAGTCATTGTAGAAGCTCCATGATCTCATGTAAAATTACAAACTACCACTGTTGTTGTAGAGAACAGACTTGAAACCCCCATGAAGGAGCCTTAGGCGACTGATTCTGAAGCGACGGTGAGTGATATTACTCGACCTGATAATCAAGCTCATAAAGACATGGAAATTGTTCAATTGGTAGAACCTTTGTACATTTCTATTCGTTTTGAAACTTTGTTTGTTGTCATTGATCAAGATGATGATGAGCCCACAGAGGTGATGCCACAAAGCTCTCATAATATTGTGTCTTCTTACTCCATTTCTGCATCGGCCAATCATTTAATTCCATCTTCCGAACAACCTGCTCCTGGCATGTCTACCAGGTGAGTTCTGGTTATATATGAGGAGGAAGAAGGAATACAACCCCCTAAAACAGTTGCTAGCGCTTCTGGTCGAGCTACAACTACTGTTGTTGCTCCCTTGCCTTTGTTAGTCGAAATGGCAACAACACCTCATTCAACACCCGAGAAAATATTATCGGTCGAAGAAGTACTCACCTCCCTCAGTCAAGTGCTCAACAATGACATGGCAGTGGCCAAGTCTCTAAAACCTTCCTTTGAACTTCAACAACTTCAAAATGAATTACGATCTCTTATACACTCGCGGGCTGCTGAAATCATCTCTGCAGGGTCGATTAAGAGACTCAGATACCTCATTCACAGCTATCAGGTATTCTTTCGCTTGGATAGAACTCTATTAGCCAAGATGTATGTGCTTTACAAGTTGTTGGACTTAGTGCAAGAGTATCGGGATATCAATTCCACAATCAACAAGATTCAGACTAAATACTCGGCTGCATCACATAAAGTGAATGAAGTTATTGCTGCTGGATAACAATTTTCTATTGCATATGATGAACTCAAGGAATAAAACACAGAAGTGACTGATCTTGCTGCCCAAATCGCAGCATTAAAGGAGAAGTTAGGGAATCACCATGAAAATCTGGTAAGGATCAGAGGAAAATAAAGAATCAAAGTCAACACTTTGGTCACCTTCATTTGAGATAACACATCATCTATCAGTCAGGCCATGCAGGTGGCCTCAAAAACTCAAGCAGCTCTCGATCGACAGGAAGCTAGGCGATTGAAAATATAAGAAAGAATGGTTGATTTTTCATGTTTTAACTTTTGATTCTTGTATCAACCTTATGACCATTTAATTAATAAAATCCACTAAAGCGTCTCTTTTATTACCTTGTGTCTCGACCATTCAGTACTTCGCATTTTTTTTAATCATGATAAAAGTAATAATTGCCCTGATGTCGTGGCATGGAAATGAAGAGTTATGCGCTATTTTTCTTGCCTACAGTTGCTATTATGATTACTTGTTTTGTCTTCCCATAATACGATTAGCATTTATTAGGCATTGCAATCACTACAACATTTTGAGAACATACATGGATTTATCCCTCATTCTCAATGCAAGTTAGCTTGTTTTGGGGTACTATCTTAGAAAGAGGCTCGGTGACATGGACATGTCTGTCAAGATGCAACCTACTTGCCTTGGATGGAAAGACCACATTTTTGTTGTCTTAGTTGAACAAACAAGTTTCTACTAATAAGTGGAAGAATCATCCAATCAATCTTATTCCATGCCTACAATTTAAAGGATTTACTTGGACTTGCATATATGCTAATTGTAGTAATGTAAAGATACACCACCCCAAACCCGGCCAAGCCCGAAGGCCCGTCAGGACTACCCAACCCAATGATAACCCTAAGGGTCTGTTTGGATCGGTCAGACCCGACGTACTGCATTGTTTTAAGTTGAATAAATACGATATACTGCGTTTGAATTGAATTCGAAATCTGCGGCAGTACGTGGCATACGAATACATCATCGAACCAGAAGCGCGTGGACACACGGTTTAATAGTACATCAGAAGGACATCAGGCAATGCAGCAAGTCATTACACTGCACCGCCTCTCAGAGCAGAGAAATCTCTCAAACCTCTGCGTGCTCCGCGCGTCCATCTCATCTTCCTTCATCATCCTTCTTCTTCTCCGTCGTTTTCAACCCTCTTGTAAAATGAATGAATGGGTTTACGGCCACATCTTAGACGTAGATGCAATTGCTTGCTTCGTCTTCTTCGCATACGTTGAAGATGGGATGTCCTCATCTTATGGTCATCATTCCATAAACATGGCTTCTGTTACGCCCAAAATTTCTTATCGTAAGGGCAGAAGTGAAAGAAGGTATGGTTTTCTCTTACCACTATACATTCTGGGACAACAACTGATCCTTCTTCTAAATGGACCGTATCCCTCCTTTCATTCATGGATACCATTTCTCTCGTGTACCCTCTTCTACAAGAGGAGATGAGTACTTCCGTATACACCTCTCTCTTATACCCTACGCAGAGGGTCTAGTCGGCGAAAGATTTCAACAAACATTGAATATGCATACATTCCCTGAATACATATGCAAAGGCAGTCCTTCCCAAACGATCTGATCGAACTTGAAAATGGCACTTGATATAGTGTACATCTGACGATGTACATCTGCCGTATTGTATAACAATGCAATACAATCCTATACGCGAATCCAAACAGGCCCTAACCTCAATCCAAACATGCCATAAGTGTAAATCTTTCAGTATATGCACATGACTATCATTGCTGGCAACGGATAAATGACTTTGTTTAACCAAGCGTGATGTTGAACTATAAGCTTGTTAGCCCTACATGCAACCTCTATTTGGGCAACAACATTAAAAAATGTGGGTCAAGTGGAAGCAGATTGGCTGGTGTACCTCACACAAGCTATATAGCTGCAGCATTGACGTCAGCAAGTTCTGTGGGTCTGATCACGAGGTATGTGTTATATCCAAATTGTTCATCCATTTGGCGAGCTCGTCTTAAGGCTTGAGAGGAAAAATAAGACAAATCTAATTATAAAGTGGACCACACTGGGGGAGTGAACGTCTACCATTGAAACCCTTTTTGGGGTCACAAAAGTTTTGGATCAATATGAAATTTGTTTTTCCTCTTCATGCAAGTATTTGTGACCTTATGAACAGATTGGATGGAAAATAAACGTTATGGTGGGCCCTGCAAAATTTTTAACAATGAAAATCATTATCTCCGCTGCAATTTATGGTGTGGTCCATATGATCTTTGGATACGATTCGTTTTTTGGATAATGCTCTAAAATGATCTCTAAAAATAGATGAATGGTGTAGATATAATAAATACATCATTGTGGGGCCCATAAAACTTTGATCTCCTTTGAACCGTTTGTAGAACTCGGAGCTCGAGGAGCGTTAATGCTCGTCTTCGCACCACACGTACATACAACATCTATATAGTTGGTGTGAGGTACACCGGCCAATCCGCTTCCGGGTCAAGTGGCCTAGCCTGGACATTTAGGGTCAAGTGGCCTAGCCTAAAGTTGGCTTGATGGCTAGAGCTATGCTCGAAAAATAGGCCATCGGTGTATGTTCATTGTCCAGTCTAATTATAAAATATTTCTACAATTAAAACCATTTATATGATGGGACTCGTCGTGTATTGAAATGTCCACATTTATTACTTATACCAGGACTCTTTCGGATGTTTGGTCATTTACTCTTTTTCCTAATGAGCTGACTTAGCCCTATCATTCAAGCCCAGTGCGAAGGGCCTTTTAAAACTTAAGAGGGCCCAGGCTTAGGGGACTAGGGCCTAGCCGGGTCCATTGCCACCCCTACCGAATGGACCGATTGGATCATGTGTGCCAGCTTAGCACATGAGGTAAGTGGTCCTCTTACATATGCATGTGCACTTGACAAACCTTTCCTTATAATGTAGAGACATAAATGATTTCACCTTTCCCATGTCTTTCTCTCTTTATCTTCTTTTACAACTTTCATGTGAAATGGTCCAAAAATCAAGTTGGTCCCGCCTTCATAAATAACTTAACTAACATGATTTAAGCTTTTGGAGAAAGAGAGTTGGAAGCGAACTCTTGGTTAAGGGTGTGTTTGGCCGTACCAAATATCATGATATTTTGAGATATAATGAAATTTCATGCTATTTGGAGCAACCAAACACACCCCACCATCCCGGTGCACCGCACATATTCAATGGGCCACCGTGATGTAGTGCCCACAACATAAGGCGTACTCCTTCAACTTCATTTGCATCGATATCAGATTGACCAAAAACACAGGTGGGTCACACCATCTGGGATAGTTGGGATGGGGATGCCCACCATTAAAAATTTTCTGATTGTGTGGGGCCCACCGTATTTTGTATATTCCATCCAATACATTCGTAAGATTCATCGCACCAAGATGAATGGGCTCTTAAATAATCATGTCATTTCAAAACTCAAGTGGGCAACGCCAAGCGATTTTAGTGGTTGTGATATCATTTTACATGGTGCGGTCCACCTGATTTTTGGCCACAAAGGAGATCAAGAGAGTCCTCACGTGATGGATGGAGTGGATGTTCATGCGCACATCATGGTGGGCCCACCACGTAGTTGTAGAACTACCTTATTAAGCAAATGTTGTAGTGTAATCAACCTGCCGATAGGATTGCATAATAGCTTTTCTTTTTTGAAACGTACATCATCCATCACAGGGAACGGTAGATGGACGGCCCCGATTGCTGCTTACTACCGGCCTACCGAATCGTCTTGTCATGCTGCTGCATAAATCATCCTAGCGATGGGACAGGTACGGAGTAGTAATATGTTTTTAATGTTTTATTTCATGTTTTTCTTTTTTCCTAGCTTCAAGAAAACACTATTGAATAATTTTGAGTTAGTAAATTGAAAAGGATATCCATCGAGGTCTACATTGCCTTCAGTTTCTGATAACAAGGGACATGGTAGAACCATCTTTACATGGTATGCATGGCAGAGTGATGCATCGAATCAGAGCCGTCCATACCTGGATATCAAATACAGATGGCCTATATTTCAGAAATCACGTATATTTCATACTCATGCCTTCACTTTTCTCTACTAAATGTGGACAGTTGTTCCTTTGAAGGCCACTCACTATATGGATACAATCATCTTATGAATGCCTATCTTAAACCATTTTTCAATCTACAAGTGAGAAACTAGATCGACAATCTTGATGAATAAGTCACCTTGCCATGTGTTCAATATCTACCAAATCCAATCCCTATTCATATCATAATGTTCTCATGTGTTCATTCATTTGAGCATCATATACAACTCAATTCATTTTGTGTGATATAAAAACTTTTGTGTATATGAGAGGTGTGAGTCTATAAATTTGAGAGGCAAAGAACTTCATTTGTGAGTTTCTTTAGATTTTTTTTTTTATTCAACAAATTTAGATGATTAATTGTTTGTTTTAATATTTTGATATTAACATAAATAGTTTTATTTTCTTAAGATGTTGTGTTTAGGAAAATTGAGATGTTGGAGTAAACTAACAAAATATTGGTATGTGCTAATATGAGTTATCTTGTTTTATTTTTTATATAATTTATTAATTTGTGTATGATATTAATTATTTTATGTTTATTGTTTTCATAATTTTTAAAGCTTTTAAGATTGCGAGTAATTTAAAATTGATTAAATTTTTATGATTGCGAGATATATTCTAATATCACTAATTAGCTCATCTAATTTTATTTACACTTGTAAGAATTTATACTTCTTGCAATTTATACATATTTTATGTTTAAAGAATTAAACATAAAATTCTTTAATTTTAAATCGTCTTGTCATTACTACTCAAAATTAGATGAATGAAGGGAGCATAAAAAACATAAAACACGCACTCAGAAATTGTACGCGTGGAAGGGATGTAAATCAAATCAACCATCCAAATGGTGGGACACACTACATATTGTTCATAACCCCAAAATCAGGCATTTTACATTCATAGAAACTGATTAATGGACATTTATTTGTCTAATTTTGACCATTGATTAATTTTCATCTTGACAATTCATTAGATGTCCACCGATATGCCAGTCTAGATATCAATTCAATGTAATGTTTTCTTTACTACCCATTTAAAGGGGAGCCCATGATTTAGACCATTTAATTTTAGTTTTAAGAGAAGCCACATGTTTATATTTTTAGTTTTAAGAGAAGCCACGTGTTTATATTTTCAGTGCATGCATATGAACCATCACGCTCCGCCAGAGTATCAATCGTTTTCACATAGCTCCGATTACGAGACACTAATTTCCTGGGAAAGCCTTTCGCGTGAAGTTACTGTGCTGGAAACCTAGGTGGGGTCCACGGTGATGTTTGTGATAAATCCACCCCCGTTTTTTGAGATCATTTTAAGACATTGGGTCAAAAATGAGCTGGATTCATGTAAAGACTGAATATATTTGGAAAATTGCTGCCTTACCTTAAACACAGGTATAGGCGTATATTTATAGAGATGCAAAATATATTCTGTTACAACTGAGTCATGAAAGATAGAAGCAGAAGAATACATTTGAATTGAAACCGATTTCATATGTAAACAAACATATTAAGAATCCTGGGAAATATTTGAACTGGTCTTCGTGTAACTGCTCTGTGAAGGGCCGTTGGTTGTTGCTATGGATAAGTCTCT
Organism: Magnolia officinalis; assembly: GCA_021015155.1. NCBI lineage: Eukaryota > Viridiplantae > Streptophyta > Magnoliopsida > Magnoliales > Magnoliaceae > Magnolia > Magnolia officinalis. The sequence continues at coordinate 62,778,818 of JAJHSJ010000011.1, forward strand.
AACACGCCCCCTCAAGCTTAACTATGCAGATGCAATGTTCAGCTTGTCACGAAGGAGGGAGAACCGAGATGAGGATAATGGCTTGGTAAAGATATCAGCGACCTGATCTTTGGTAGAAATGAAGCAGACGTCTAATGTACCACGAGCAACCATATCTCGAACAAAATGAAAGTCTATCTCAACATGTTTAGTTCGAGCATGAAAAATCGGATTTGAGGATAAATATGTGGCACCAATATTGTCACACCAAAGAATTGGATTGATAGAGGGAAGTATCTCAAGTTCTGTCAGAAGAGAACATAACCATTTGAGCTCGGCCGTGGTATTTGCTAATGCTTTATATTTAGCTTCGGTGCTTGATCGGACTACAGTAGCTTGCTTCTTACAACTCCAAGAAATTAGATTACCCCCAAGAAAAATGCAGTAGCCGCCTGTGGAGCGTCGATCATCCCTACTTCCAGCCCAATCCGCATCGGAGTAGGCCTGTAGTGAAAGGGAGTGCGACTTTTGAAATTGAAGGCCAAAATCCACGGTTTGCTTGAGGTAGCGCAGTAAGCGCTTGGTTGACTGCCAATGGAGGATTATTGGCTTGTGAAGAAACTGAGAGAGCTTGTTAACCATGAATGCTATGTCTGGTCTGGTGATGCAGAGATATTGAAGAGCACCAATAGTGCTTCTGTAAAGTGTTGGGTCCGAAAATGCTTCACCTTCATAAGCCGAGAGTGTTGTAGCTGTGGCCATAGGAGTCTGAACTGGTTTTGCCTTTAGCATATTGGTACGTTTCAGGATATCCATGATATATCGATGCTGAGATAGAATGAAGCCCTTGGAATTTTGAATCATTTCAACACCAAGTAAAAAATGTAGTGGACCCAGATTTTTAACAGCAAAGTCATCGTGTAAAGCTGATAGCAAATCATCAATAGTTGTCCGTTTATTGCTTGTTATGAGAATATCGTCCACATATATAAGCATAAATATTTTGATCGTGGAGGATGTGTAAACAAACAAGGAAGTGTCGGACCGAGTACCTTTAAAACTAAGATCAATAAGCTTGTTGCTGAGTCTAGCAAACCAAGCTCGGGGAGCTTGTTTTAGTCCATACAAAGCTTTTTGTAATTTACATACATGGTTGAGGTACTGGGGATGAAGAAAACCAGGGGGCTGAGACATATATACTTCCTCTGATAAATTCCCATGTAAGAAAGCATTTTGAATATCTATTTGATGAATAGCCCAGCCAGCCGAGATAGCTAAGGAAAGAACAGTACGTACCGTTGTAGGCTTGACAACAGAGCTAAATGTTTCACCAAAATCAATACTTGGTTGTTGGTGATAGCCTTTGGCGACAAGACGTGTTTTATAGCGTTCGATAGTATCATCCGCATTTCTTTTGATGCGAAACACCCATTTGGAACCAATTATGTTAAAAGTTGAATCAGGAGGAACTAGTGTCCATGTTTGATTTTTTAGCAATGCATCAAATTCAACATTCATTGCTTGGTGCCACAGTGGATCTTTGATGGTTGTGGTATAACAGGTAGGTTCAGTAGGCTGCTGAGATGATTCGGTAAGGAGAGCTCTTGGGATTAGGTATCGGATCATGTCTTCAGGAAGATGTTTGGGTTTTTGGATATTATTTTTGGACCGAGTGATCATTGGGTACATTGAGAATAGTTGGGCATCAGTGGGGGACGGAAGAGAATTTTCAGAGTGCATAGAAGAGGTTGGGTTTGTTGAATTAAAATTGTCTGAATTGTCTAAGTTTTCTAAGTGCAGAGAAGAGGTTACGGAGAGCTCTATACTGGGTGCATTTGTGTCGCTTGGGAGCGCTGGACTGGATTCATTTGGACTGTGCTCTGGGCTTGGGAGCTGGTTGTCACTGTGGATAAGTCTCTAACAATCCAATACTCAAGTAAGCCGAAAACGTGAGGATTGAGTGTCCACAGTTGAAATATTGGTGGTACACAGAAGTTTTGAATCAGGATAATGTTTGCATTTTCACCGCCAACTCGCTTCTGACATTGCGGCACGACATCCACGCAATGGCTCCTAGCTAAGTGATCCAAACCATAGATATGGTGGGTCCCACAATGGATGACCCATGAATCAAAATCCCCAAGATCAAAAGATCTTACCCATAAAATATTAACGGATTTTAGGTTGAATATGTATTGTACATTGCTATACTTTCTTGCAACCATCCACTTGTATGACCAAACCATTGAAGGACTGAGATTCTTGAATTGGCAATCTAGAGTGGCCCAATAATATCAATTATCAATGCTATGTATTGTTAAATCCTAGCCCAACATGTATGAACCTAAAGAAATATATATTAGATGTAGCCACTTGACTTTGATTTTCAGGCTCAAAAAAGAAATAGCTTGTGGACAATTAAGTCTCGAGAGCAGCCCAAGATGGGCCATGCTTTTGATGGAGATTTGAAAGCGTTGGCTATGGATGAGGATTGACTGATTGAGTGCCACATGATTTAGCGCATTTATTATTATTATTAAATATCGGTCAAATTATAATATAAAAATGGTGAGTAATATAGAAAATTCCAAATATTGCCCATAAATTAGATATCATTGGCTACATTTGGAGATATATGGCCTTTGGACAATATAAAGGTTGCATGCTATTGGTGGGAAGTTGATTGCATCTTGCCCCGCCTCAATGATAATCTGTTTATGGGTACGTGGGGCCAACATGATGTATGGGTTCTATCCTCACCATCCATTCATTTTTTAAAGATAATTTTTAGGTATGAATAAAAAATTTAAGTATATCTAAGGGCCTGTTTGGGAGCGTGGATTTGGAACCCCGAGGATTGGAAACCCCCAGGATTGGAAACCCCCTGGATTGGTAATCCTCTCGGTGTGTTTGGCACCCTGGAGTGTGAATCAACTTTAATTCAAAAATACATATACATGGTATATTTACAGGGGTTTGAATTTAATTACTAAATCAACTTTAGTATCCCCAATTAGTGAGATATATAATTTTTGACACTATGGTTGTGATAAGCCCGATAAAATATATGCTTTGCCTAAAAATGATGAAATTCCAAGTCTCAGATGGACCGCAAGCACAAGATCATGTCTGAGTGACTAACCAACGATTTTTAATCGTTAATTAATATGGACAATGTTTGGACGGTGCTGGACAATATTTGGACGGTGCTGATCTACATGAACAATGTTTGGACGGTGCTGATCATCGTTAGTGGGCCATGTGCCCAGTAGAATGATAGCGTACAGTGACATACATTTATACCTGCAACTATTGAAATGATTTTAGGTGTAATCCAAGCTCTCACCTTGGATTACAAACCGCCTCAAAGAGGGGATTGGGAACCCCCTGGATTGGCAATCCCCAGTTGCTTTATGCTGCCAAACAACCAAGGGGATTTGAAATCCCCCTCTAATTCCCTCCAATCCTCTCCAATCCAAAGTGCCAAACGACCCCTAAAGCTCAAGGGATCACACATTGGGGATTGAACATCTGCCATTAAAAACTTCTCGGGAGCCACAAAAGTTTTTGATTAAGCTAATATTTGTTTTTTTTAGTTCATCGGATCTTTATAAGATTAATTACAGGTTGTTGGAACCTAAACATGAGAGTGGCCCTTTAGAAGGTTTCAATGATGGGTGTCATTATCACTGTTGCTTTTTGTGGTGTGGTCCACTTAAATTGTGTATCTGCCTCATTTTTAACTTGTTTCTTAAAATAATTTAGAAAAAATGGATGAATGACATAGATAAAACGTATGCATCACGGTGGGCCCCACATAGCCCTTGCATGGATAGATTATCATCGAGGTAGGGTAGGACCCAATTCACTTCCCTATTGGTGATGTTAAAGATAATATTACTATACTCATAGTTTTTTTCAAGGATTTTGTTTCTCAGGTGACTACGGGGGCAGCTCTACATTTCTGGGGGACTTAGGCAAGTCATAAAAATAAGGTTTTTTAGTTTAAATAATTAAAAAATTAATAAATTCAAAATTAAACTATAAATTTGCTTTTTGCCTTTTTAGATGCAAAATTACTAATTAAACTTTTGTATACAAGTTTACCCAATAAATTAGTTTCGATTAGATAAAATTGCTAAACCGTTTAATCTATCTTGAGACATAATTGTTCGTAAATAATTTTTTATAATATTTAATTTTGAAAAACTTCTTTATGCAGATGCAACTGTAACAAGTATGCTAAATAGTATTTTATATGCAATAAAACAATTTGGAAAACAATCTAGTTCTTTTATTAGATTAAGTATTTCAATTGGAGTATTAATTTCTGTTTTCGCAACTTCTTTTAAAACTTTTAATTATGAAAATAAATCCAAACCATTAGAAAAATGAAGTTAGAATTTAATTTAGAAAAATGACGTTAGAATTTAAATTTTTGATAACTTAATTAGCAATAAAGTAGGTAGTTGTGGTCCTAGGTTTTAGGAGAAGAATTTATTGGGAATGATGCTATTATTTTGAAAAGAGACAATAAAGTTAGACTGTTATTATTGATAATGTTAGTTCCTAGGATTTGTTTTTTATTTTCAATTTCAAATTTGTAAACTAATTTTTAGATATTCCTATCTTGTAGGCCTTTCAATAAGTTTTATTTTAAAAATTTTAAGTTTTTTTTTTCTTCTTAATTTTAATTTTGCTATAATATAGGACCTTCATAATTAAAACATTTTAATTTTGTTATCATATAAGGCCTTCATAATTAGGGGGCCTTAGGCGATTGCCTCACCTGCCCACCCCTTTGAGCCGCCCCTGGGTGACTATTCCTTTTGAGTTTTGTTAAATTAAAAGGTGGACTAAAGAGAGATTTTGACTCAAAGCATAGATAGGCCGAAACCTAAATATGATAAATTCAAAGACTTTTTTTTTTTTTTTTGTGAAATATTAATATGAATTGTAATGTTTATGCATAATTCACACACATTAATATGAAGTTATGACGAATAAATTAACATTTGAAAGGGTAAATGGGAGAAACAGGAAAATCCTAATTCCCTTAATATGTCATGTAGGGCTGAAAGTTGGGCGGGTTCAACCTGACTGACCCGTGACTAACCCGACATTGGGTTGGACTCGGGTAGGATATATCGGGTCCAATCTCAAGCTTGGGTTATACAAACACTAACCCGATAAAACTTAGGTTGGGCTCGAGTTGAGGTCTCGGGTTGCCCGACCCAACCGGAACCCGATCAATATATTAGTTATAAATTATAATTGAGTGTGGATCATTTGTGTCAAAGGCACACTAGTGATGTCGGGTCTCATTTGTCCACGTCATTTCCAAGTACTCAAGCTAACAAGATATGCCGGATTTCTCTCTCCCGATTAGATTGCATGCTATGCTACATGACTTTTAAAGGTGTAGTTGTCCTATATTTTAGCTTATTTTTTTAAAGAAAAAAAAAAATGAAGTTCTTTATGATGAATAATCACATATATAATTAATAAAATCATAGATACAAAAAATTAGTCCTATATTAAAATATAATAAACTAATGTAGTAACGAAAATATTAGCACATATACTCCCGACCAACCCTATCAACCCAACCGAGCCCGCTTGGGTTGGACTTGGGTTGAGAATTTCCAACCCGAGATTGGGTTGAGAATTCCCAACCCGAGATTGGGTTAGGGTTGAGGTATAAGAACCTTGGGTTGGGTTAGGGTTGAGCACCAACCTGACCCAACCCAACCCGCCGGACTTTCAGCCCTAATGTCATGACATCTTCTAGAGTTTTATTTAAAAAATTCACATTTTTAACAATGTTTTCCTAAGTCAATGATATGTTTTTAAGTATTGACAAATAATATTGGTGATATCATTACATTTTTCCGTATTCAACCATCCAAACATGTAATGATCCTGTTATATTCACTGGTTGCACTTGAAGAGAGGTGTCAACGGTATCATAGAGCGCTGAATTTAATTTCTAAAAGATGTGTGTGGACCACCTCATACAATAGCTTAAATATCAAGCCAGTTGATTGTCACCATGGGGCCCATCCATTTTCATGGTTCAGATGTCATACATAAGTGACACGTTAGCAGGGAAGAAGGGTTGTATATTAAGTTACCAAGCAACTCACCACAGTATCCCTTGTAACTAAAAAGGGGGGGTGGGGGTGGAATATTGAACATGATTGTAAGATCTAAGCCCTCCATTAGGTGGGCCAAACGAATGGGTGCCACCCAAAAAAATTGGATTAATAAGTTTCTCTCTTATAGCCACGAAGGGTGGTGTCAACGCTTCCCATCTCTTGTACCAACGGCTAGGATCTGTTTACCTAATATGCCTGACTTTTCAAGGAAGACTCTGTCTCCTAAGCCCTTCCTGTGGACGGTTTGGATCTTGCACATATGCAATACATCCGCACACTAGCCAGGGGTCTTTTTCAAGGTGTGAAACTTGCAGCCTGACATTGATCTACTCCATTTTTAGGTGGCACCCAAACGCGCCTAAATCATGAATCATGAGGAGAAGAAAAAAATCGCATTTGGGAAAAATCTAAATCGTGTTTTGAGTGATTTATTGATGGATGACTTTATTTTGAATGAATTGGGTGGTCCAAAAATAACAGAAGATTTTAAATACGGTACGTTGCTATTACTTTATAGAAAAAATGCTATAAATATTGTAAAGTGCGCGGCCCACTTGTAGTAATTAGGCAATAATGGGCAAATAGGAAAGCTCGTGTGCATAGGGCTGTTAATCGGGTCGGGTCTTAGATTTCCCGGGCTGGGGCTGATTGGGTCCGGGTCTTGTTTGTGAGAAATGGATCTGATTGGATTTGGATTCGGTAGTGACCCCTTCAGTAACGATGTCTCCATACTGGTTGGTGTTGGAAAAGGTACGTGGGCACCATCATGATTTATGTGTTTTATCCACGCCGTCCATTCATTTTAGATCATTAATTTAGGTATGAGAATAAAAATGAGGCAGATAAAAATCTCAGGTGGACCGCACCACAGGGAAACAGTGGTGATTGAACACCCATTATTAAAAAGTTCCTATGGCCCACTGTAATGTTTATTTTCCATCCAACCTGTTGATTGGGTCATACAGACCTGGATGAAGGAAAAAACAAAAATATCAGATTGATCCAAAACTTTTGTGGCCCCCAAGAATTTTTTAATGGTGAGCGTCCAATCAATACTGTTTCCTGTTGTGTTGTCCACCTGAGATCTGGATCTATCTTAAAAATAAAATAAAATAAAATAAAAATTAAAATTAAAAAAAAAAGCCCGAAAATGTGCCTCCAAAATGGATGGACAGGATGGATAAAATACATATATCATTGTGGGGCCACAGCACCGACCGGTACCGACCTTGTACTGGAGGGGTTACTACCGAATCCGAGTCCTACGTCAGGTTTGGTGCTCCTCAGGTACACCTATCATGTCTTTGGACCTTGGTTTGCACGGAAGCGGATCTAGGTGGATTCTCCGGGTACCACTTTGATGTATTTGTGTTATATCCATGCTGTCCATCCATTTTAAAAACTCATTTTAGAGAATAATACCAAAAACTCTGGAGATCCAAATTTCAGGTGGACCACACCACAGGATACAGTTGTGATTGAACGCCTACCATTAAAAACCTCTTCGAGAGGCCTCCGGAATGTTTATTTCCATTAAACCTGTTGATAAAGTCACAAAAACCTGGACGAAAGTACCACACAAATATCAGCTTGATCCAAAACTTTCGCGGTCCACAAGAAATGTTTAATGGTTAATCACGACTCCTTGGGGTGTGGTCCACCTGAGATTTGGATCTGCTGAATTTTTTACATCATGACCTAAAATGAGCTAGCAAAAAACGTGGATATAAGAAAAATACATCACAGTGGCCCCACAGTCAGGGATCCACTAAAGCCACATCCGGTTTCAAGTGGGTCCATGTCCAATGATGCGATTTATATGTCGGGCCCACCTAAGCGGATGGTTTGGATCACACACATCTGCCACTTTGACACGTTTATGGCATAAATAGTTTATCTTACATGTGCAGGGCCTAACAAACCTTGTTCTCTGGGCCCGATTGACCCAATTTCAACAGGAGCCAAAATGGTGGACCCCAACTCAGACCCGACTAGGCCTGTTTTCTATCCGGTCCAAACTGGCAGACCCAAACCCGACCGGGCTTTTAAAAGGGTCCGAGAGCTTAGACCTGGACCGGTTGAAATCAGGTCAGGTCTATAAGGGATCCGTTGACGGGCCTAGCGCGTAATGTGCACCCATGGTCGGTGGGAGACTGGAGCACATGTCCACCGTCCTCTGATGGTGGTCGGTGGGAATCTTAGCACGCATTTTCACATTGGGGCGTAGAAAATTTCCCTTTGTGACCTTTTTGATAGGTTCATGTCAACTATCGTTAAATGTCCTAGTGGTTCTTGAAATAGGAATTATATTTTTATATGGCCCACCACTAAGAATCATCACTAGGATAATCGGACGGATGTGGTTTTTCGCCATGTGAAGACCAAACGTGGGCTGAAGTGAAAAACCTACGTATAGAATAGTTAAATATGAGGGAGTAGTGTTTGTATGATAGTTGATTTTGGGTGTGTGAGAGGATGGACCACCATTTAAGTGCTTAGATGCATTTTGCACTTGAGGTCCATGTGCAGTCGGATGTCTTCAATCTGACTGGAATAGGGGTTTGTTGATTCCATAGGGGTTGTTAGATCTCTTTAAACGGATTGTAACAGGGTTTGTCGATGCCATAGATAGACCGCTCGATTCCATCGGGCGCTTGTTGATCCTATTGACATACTACTGGATCATATTGAGAAAATTTTGATTTTTTCCCCTCTACTCATTGGATAGTTTTTGGGACATTATTTGATCCTATTGACAGGCCGCCGATGCTACTTGATCATATTGAAAGAATTGCACGATTTTGCGAAAGTGTGGATTTCGTTTTCTAATCTAGTTGTAACTTTATATAAGCAGGTATAATCGGGATTGTGATATTCTAAGATGTTTCTAAGGTATTTTAGAGCAAAGATAGGATTTGGTAAGTGAATTTTAAGGTTTTTCGGATCGGTAAGTCTATCCATCACTTGTAAATAGAGTGGGCATGGAATGATTTGACTCGGCAAACTCGACTTGTCCGACTCGTTCAGACTTGACTCGATCCGAACCGAGTGAGTGAGTCAATCTGAATCAAGTAGACTTTATCCAATCCGAACTCAAACCGAATCGAGTCGAGAAGAAACTCGACATATATATATATATATATATATATATATACATTATATATATATATATATATATATATATATATATATATATATATATATTTGAGATGTCGTGTAGCTGATGGAGAGGCTGCAATTCTAGCAAGTGTACTTAGGTTTTGAGTTGTGATTTTAGCCCGTGGATACCTATTGCGCCCGACCCGAATCGGTGCCGACACGACCCGACTTGGTACTTGTGATTGACTCGGATTCGGTCTGGATTAGTCCAGGCTAGACCCGGACTCGGATCGTGTCAAGCATGCTAGACTGGGTACCGAGTCGGGTCAAGTTCAGGTCAGGTCTATTTCAAAATCAGATCGAGTCGAGTCAGCCCTAACTTAGTCCAACTTGATTCGATGCCTAGCTCTACTTGTAAATTCATTTTCATAGTGGATTCATTGTCGCTTTGTGTTGTGGTTTTTTTCATAAGGATTTTTTCACGTAAATTTGTGTGTTCTCTGTGTGCTTTGTCTGTGTTTGATTTTCTCTTGTTTGATTCGAATTCAGGTTTACTTCCACGATTTTCCAACAAGTGGTATCAGATCTAACATTGAGTTTTGAGTTTGAATTTGAAATATGTTGTCAAATGGATCAAATGTGAAGTATGAAGCGGAGAAGCTGAATAATGTAAATAACTTTGAACTATGTAAGGTAAAGATGAGAGGCATTGTAGTTCAACAAGGATTGTGACACACTTTCCTTGGTAAGATGAAGCGTCCTGTGTTTATGAACGATGAAGAATGGAATGAACTTGATGAGAGGAGTACTATCTCAATCCAATTGTGCGTAGCGAACAATGTTACCTATAATATCCTATATCAAAAGACCATTGTAGAGGTATAGACAAAACTTGATAGTTTGTACATGAAGAAATTCTTGGACAATCGTCTATATCTTAAGAAACAATTCTATAATCTTAAAATGAAGGGGTTTAATATTAATGAATAAATTAGTATATTAAGTGAATTACTTTATAAATTAACAAATGCGGAAGTGAAAATTGAAAAGGAAGAGCAAGCCCTAATTCTATTGAACTCCCTTCCACCGTCTTATGAGAATCTCGTACACACTAGGTGTCATGGTAGGGAGACCATAGACAACAAAACTGTCATCTCAACCATTCATGCGGAGCAATTGAGAAAAAAGGACAGCGGCGAGGGTTCTTTTACGGATGTGTTGGTCGTTAGGGGAAGGAATTCTGATCGAAAAAATGGTAACTCGCGATCAAGATCCGAATCAAAGGGTAAATGCAAGATGAAGTGCTGTAACTATGGGATTATGTGACATATGAAAAAGGATTGTTGGAATCTTAAAGCTTAGAAGGGAGAGAAATCAGATAATAGGCCAAAAGAGGCCAACACAATAAAATTTAGTGAGGAAGTTGATGGTGGTGATGTTTTGACCGTATCAAAATCTGGGTATCTCAGCGATGAGTGAATTTTAAATATGGGGGCCTCATACCACATGACTTTTCGACGAGATTGGTTCACTAGTTACAGCGAGTGCGATGGTGGACATGTGTTTATGGGTAATGACATTGCCTATAAGGTTGTTGGTGTCGGATTGGTACACGTAAAGATATTTGATGGGGTTGAGTGTATCCTTAAGGATGTGAGACACGTTCCTGGCCCAAAGAAGAATATAATCTCTTGGGGCACTTGAGGAACTTGGGTGCAAATTCATCGGTTTTGATTGTGTCGCAGAAGTTTCAAAGGGAGCACTCATAATTATAAAAGTGCAACGAAACGGTAACCTTTACAAGTTGATCGGGAACACCATATTGGGTGGAGCCGCAACATCTGTAGTGGAGTCCATATCGCCACGTTTGTGGCATGCGTGTCTAGGTCACATGAGTGAGCGCAGTATGGAGGTACTTTCTGACCGTTGCTTGATTCCTAAGTGTCGATTTTAATATATGTAAACATTCATATATGGTAAACAATCACGACTAACTTTTAAGACTGAAAATCATGTATGTAAGGGTGTATTGAAGTATGTGCATTCAGATGTTTGGGGCTCGTCTCTCGTTGTTTCTATTGGGGGTTATCATTTTTTATCTCATTCATAGATGACTATTCCAAGAAAGTGTGAGTTTATTTTCTGAAAAATAAATTGAATGTGTTCGACACATTTAAAGTGCGTAAGCAACATTGAGAGATATTAAAATGGTTACTTCGTTATCTATGCGGTACAACGAACTATGTCTTGACATTTAAAAAATCAAAAGGAAAACTAACAGGTTATTTAGATTTGGACTACGCAAGAAATGTGGATAATAGAAGGTCAAGTTCCGATTACTCGTTAGTATTAATGGGTGGAGCGATTAGTTGGATGTTAAAGCTTCAGTCTATGACTGCTCTTTCCACAATTGAAGCTGAATATATGGCAGTGACAGAAGCATTCAAAAAAGGTCTTTGGTTGAGAAGAATGATAAATCAACTTAGGCTTCAACTGAAAGCCGTACCGGTCAATTGTGACGTAAAAAACACGATTAATTTGGTAAAGAACTTGGTTTACCATACTAAACATATTGATGTTTATAATCATTTTATCAGACATGTGCTTGAGGAAAGGCAGTATGACTCCTGAGAAGATCCCCACAAGCGTCAATTTGGCGGACATACTTACGAAGGTGGTTCCTGTAGAGAAATTCAAGTTGTATGCGACTTCTCTGGACTAGGCGAAAGTTTAATAAAGACGGAGTGTGCACGAGAAGTGACGCCGATAGTGAAGTTATGATTAAGGCGATTAGAGATGGAGCTTGAAGCTATGATTCATGATGATTGAAGCTATGGTGAAGATTGTTGTCAGATGTTTTCAATATAACTAGAACATGGGTCTGTTGATGCCATCGATAAACCACTCGATCCTATCAAGCATCTATTGATCCCATCGATAGACCACATGATCACATCAAGAAAATTTCGATTTTCCCTTATGCTCATTAGATAGTTTTTTGGGGTATTCTTTGATCTTATCGAGGATAGCTTCAATCTTATCAATATGCCGTCGATGCCACTTGACCTATTGAATGTCATATCGACATAATTGCATGATTTTGTGGAAGTTTGGGTTTTATTTCCTATTCTAGTGTAACACTATATAAGCGGGTGTAATCGAGATTAGGATATCCTAAGATGTTCTAAAGCAAAACTAGGGTTTTGTAAAGGCATTTTGAGGTTTTTCGGATTGTTAAGTCTCTTGTAAATTCATTTTCACGGTGATTTGTTGTCGCTTTATGCCATAGTTTTTTTTTCTGTGATGGTTTTTCATGTAAATTCATGTGTTCTCTGTTTTTTTATTTTATTTTATTTTTTTTTAAGTTTAATTTTCTCTTATTTGGTTCGAATTCCGGTTTGCTATTGCAATTCCCGAATAGTATTAACTCATCTTAATAGGGTGGTAAAAAAGGGAAGCGATCACATAAGTTCCAATTACATATGTTTGAGTCATATTAAACTGTGATGTGTGGCTATTATAAGTGGATATATATATAATGCCTATTTAAAATTTTCATGAACGAAATTATTTTGTATTTGTAACTATTATTATCTTTTTCACTGGAAACATGCGCAAAAGGAAGAAAGTCTACCAAAGATGTTGATTCTCAACAACAAAGGAAAAGAATATTATAAGCATTACAAGATCTCTAAATTTGATGAGTCTAGGGTTTCTAAGAGGGAACACATTTTTTAAAGCTAGGGCTAAAGATAAGAGAGAAGTCTCTCAAACCAAAATCTTATACTTATATTTATAAATTATCATCTCTCAGTTACAGAATAATTCCTGTATTTCTTAAATTATGGTAGCAATGGGGTGTACAAAATTGCCCTACACTCTCCTAATAAGAAAACCCAATCTACATTCTAATTAAGTAGATCTATGGTCAAGTTTCTAAAACTATAATCCTCTATAGGAGAATGATATCAACTAAATCCACGATTGAATTAGAAACAATTCATTTCAATCTCCACCACATGTCTTAGACTGTTGATTTGACTACACTTAATCATGCATGTTTTATTCCATAGATGCACACACAAATCTCAATTTTTATTCATGATACATACCGATCTACTTTTTCTATCGAAAGAACCACGTTGAAAATATTAATATGATAATAAAAATAATAATTCATAATAAAATCTAAATATCCATTCAATCTGACAACTTAGATAAGTATGGTATGTACACCCTGATCCATAACTCAAGTGGTAGACTAAGTGAAAGATACCTCGTTTCAATACTGAGGTCCAAGGTCCATATAAAGAAAGCCCAAAAGAAGAAAACACATATATCGTAACAATACCAAAACTCAGGCCATTTCAAAACTCAGGTGGTCCACACCATGTGAATGAGTTTTATATTCACGTTTTGGGACCACTTATTACAGGGCTCAGATCTCATGCATGTGTCCCATGTTGGCACATGTGCCACAGCTCATCCCTTTATGTGCATGGATTATTACATCGTTGAATTTCTCACGTGTAAAAAGAATTTTAGGAAGTGCCATCCAAGCACAAACCATGGACAGCCTTATCCAGATATCCAAGCACATCTATATCTTAAAATGCATTGAAATCCATGCTAAGGATTTGAAGATTCATGGACATGGGCTTCTTCATTGACAACCCTATCCGTGCATCCAAACGGATCCTAAGATCAGGACCAGTATGTAAAGGGGGCATGGGTCCCATCCAAACCTGTGGTCTAGATGAGCCAAGATTCCTGAGGCCAGAGCCCATCTCAATCACAATATATTGGACTTGGCCCGGCCCAGTTTGCAGTTTCTAAATTCTACAACAAGAAGTCAACCGAAGGACGGTCACAACGATGTGCGTTTGCTAGCGGCCCTTAGGAAATTTCATGTGTGAGGACATCGATCCAGACCATCCAAATTGTAGGATCATCGTGGATGCATCATACCCAATTTGATGCCATTAAATGGACGGTCAAAAAGAAAATGATTAGTTGTCCAAGTTCAATGGTACACCATTCAAATCATCTGATTATGGTGGTTATAAAGATCATCCGATTTTGGTATAGGAACTAAGAATAAGATTTCAAATGGGCCAGGACAGGCCCAAACATGTCCATGTCCAGCCCATAATTAAACACCTTCCTCCAGAATCCAGATCCAGCCAGGTTCGTGATCTGAGAAGTACACTTGGGATGGGCCGGATGTGCGATGGAAAAGCTTGGCCCACCAATTTTGAATAAGTCATAATAACATGGGCCCACTTATTGGGTCCACGGACAGATGTAAGCACAGATCAAGGGCAACCATTACTGGGCCAAAATGCCCACTGGGCCCTCCTTACCAGCCTACATGCTTAGCCCATATCTAGCCCAAAAGTGGGCAGCTCTCACCTAGGTCCGGCTCTAGCCAGGGGTCCAAGCAAAAGAACAGGCTAACATGCTAATCAGGTGGGCATTTAGAGCACTGGGCACGGGATGACTCGATTCGGCAAACTTGACTCGTCCAATTTGTTCATATCCAATCTGAATCGAGTTGACATCGTCCAATCCGAACTCAAACTGAGTTGACTTCGAGTCACCTAGTAATTTGACTTGACCTGAAATCCAACTCAGTATTGATTTGACTCGATCCAAAACTCGACTCGACTCGTGTGTGTGTGTGTATATATATATATATAAACTTTGGAGAGGCTACAATTATGAATCTAGGTTTTGAGCTGTGATTTCAGCTTGTGGATACCCGTTGCACCCTACGTGACTTGGTACTTGTGACCGGGTCAGAGTCAGTCTGGATTAGTCCAGGCCAGACCCGGACTTGGATTGGGTCAAGCATGTTGGACTCGGTACCGAGCGGGTCCAATTTGGGTCAGGGCTATTTCAAAACCGGATCAAGTTGGGTTATCCCTAACTTGGTCCGACTCCGCTCAACGCCCAGCTCCAGTTTAAGGGTTACATGCTCAAAATACGGGGAATAGGCTGTGCTAGGCCGGTAAATATTGGCACTTCTGGACCCTCATCGGGCTGAAAAGGCCCAACTGTAATCTCGGCCTGGCCTTATAAGGAAAAGATGTAAATGATTAAAGGTTGGAAATTGTCCGGAGATCGTATAAGCATTTGGATCATGGAAACATGATCCAATGAATGTCTTTAAATTACCTTTAAAAAATCTCTTTGAACGGTCATGGCCCACTTGATTTGCCATTGGGCCAGTCTGGGCCATTCATCATTGGACCGGCTGTCTGGGCCGAGCCAAGGGCCCATCCCATTGACACTACAAGCCCAAAAGAAATGGAGGGCCAGGAGAAACCGATCAATGGTCCACAGTCAGCATGAACATGAGACCACCACTGGGCAGAGTCACCTGAATTTCTACACAAGTTGGCTATCACCACACGTACCCTAAGTTGGCATGTGTGAGCTTTGTAAAAGTGCAATTCGCACACCTGTTTTCGGTTGTACGGTAATCCGTCCGGGAAGGGCTCTGTGGGGCCCACCATGATGTAAGTATATTATCCACGCCGTTCAACGCTTTTTTCAAATGATTTTTATATGTGAACCAAAACTTGAGGCAGGTCCAAGGCTTAAGTGGACCACAAAGTGGGGATTGAACGTCCATCATTAAAAACTTCTTAGGAGCCGGAAGAGTTTTGGATGAAGCTGATATTTGTGTTTTCACTTCATCCACGTCTACATGACCTTATGAATAGGTTGTATAGTAAAAAAAACATCACGTTGGCCCTTAGAAAGGTTTCAACGGTGATTGTCATTATCAGTGTAGGTTCCTTTGGTGTGGTCCACTTAAGCCTTGGACCTGCCTCATTTTTTGGTTCACGTATTAAAATTATTTGCAAAAAGCATTGAACGGCGTGGATAAAACACTTACATCACGGTGGGCCCCACAGAGCCCCGCCCGGACGGTAATTGCCCGGACGGATTACCGTCCGGGCGGGGTAGGACGCAATCCGCGTCCGTTGGGGATAATAGGAAGACGGAAGTGGGCCCCATCGCTTAAGCCAATAGGAGATCATCATTTATGTCTACTTTGGACGCGATTTTTAGGAAGTTCCTGCACTGAGACGCTAGGTGGGGCCCACCGAGATGTTTGTGAGAAATCCACCCCGTCCATCCGTTTTGCTAGCTCATTTAAGAGCATGTGACCGAAAAATGAGGTGGATCCAAAACTCAAATGGGCCGCACGAGAGGAAAGAGCGGGGATTCTGTGACCACCGTTGAAATAGTTTTATGGCCACAAAATTTATTATCAGGCTAATTTTTTTGTGTTTTCGCTTCATCCCAGTGAGAATAGCCTCGTAAACGGTTTGGATGGCATAGAAACATCAAGGTGGATCCCAGGATGGATTCAACGGTAGGAAACTATTTGCCCAGTTTTCCCTCTCGTATGGCCCACTTGAGTTATGGATACGCCTCATTTTTGGTCCCGTGTCCTAAAATGAGATCGAAAAATGTATGAACGGGGTGGATTTCTCCCAAACATCACGGCGGGCCCCACCTAGCATCCCAGCGCAGGAACTTCCCACAAAGGCGAGAAAATTAGTACTGTGGACCCCACCTTTTAGCCAGCTGGTTTTATGAAAGAAGACAAACCTTCTTTTGCAACTTAGACCTCCACATGCAGTGACAGAATTTCTGGACGAAAATACCCTTCCTTTCACGTAAACGGATTGGGTACTCCCCTGCCACCACGCAATGGTGGATGTTCAATGGTCTATGAGCCACACCATGATGTATGCTTTTCATCCATGCCGTCCATATATTTTTCCACATCATTTTATGGTATGAGACAAAAAATGAGGAATATGCAAATCTCAAGTGTACCACATTACAGGAAACAGTGTTGAATGAGCATCAACCATTAAAAACTTTTTGGGGGCCCACTGTGATGTTTGTGAGAAATCCTCCCCGTCTAAGTTCATTCATAGGGTCACAAAGACCTGGATGAAGAGGAAAAACAAATTTCATAATGATCCAAAACTCCTGTAACCCCTAAAAGGGTTTCAATGGTAGACATTCAATTCCCCACTGTATTTTACAGTGTGGTCCACTTGATAGTTAGATCTATCTTATTTTTCGTCTCAAGCCTTAATATGAGCTCGCCAAATAGATGGACGGTTTGAATATAACACAGACATCATGATGGGACCCACAAAAGCAACGCAACATATATAAAAAAAGAAAAAAAAAAAACAACACAGACTGCATCGATATATCGACAATATGTAGATATATCGACAAAATAAAGTATCGATATATCGACATATTGTCGATATATTAACGTTACATGGAATTTTTTGGTTAAGTCGTTGGACAAATGAGGACTTAATTCGATATTATCGACCATATGTCGATATATCGACAAAATCAAGCATCGATATATCGACATATTGTCGATATATCGACGATACATGAAATTTTTTTTGTCCCGCCGATTTTCATGCTTGCTCCGCCGATATATCGACATATTGTCGATATATCGACGATACATGAAATTTTTTTTGCCCCGCCGATTTTCATGCTTGCCCCGCCGATATATCATGCTTGCCCCGCCGATTTTCATGCTTGCCCCGCCGATATATCGATATATCGACATATTGTCGATATATCGACGATACATGGAATTTTTTTTGCCCCGTCGATTTTCATGCTTGCCCCGCCGATATATCGATATATCGACATATTGTCGATATATCGACGTCACATGGAATTTTTTTTGCCGCCGTTTTCTAGTTTGCCCCGCCGATTTTCTAGTTTGCCCCGCCGTTTTTCATGCTTGTCCCGCCGATTTTCTAGTTTGCCCCGCCGTTTTTCATGCTTGTCCCGCCGTTTTTCATGCTTGCTCCGCCGATTTTCTAGTTTGCCCCGCCGTTTTTCATGCTTGCCCCGCCGATTTTCTAGTTTGCCCCGCCGTTTTTCATGCTTGCCCCGCCGTTTTCTACTTTGCCCAGCCGATTTTCTAGTTTGCCCTGCCGTTTTTCTAATTTGCCCCGCCGTTTTCTAGTTTATCCCGCCGTTTTCTAGTTTGCCTCGCTGATTTTATAGGCTACGGATATGGCTACGGTTATAATCCGTAGCTATAGATTTTTTATTTTTTATTATTATTTATTTAATTTTTTTTGCTATTGTAATCCCACCGCCTTTTGTGGGTCCCATTATGAGGTTTGTGTTATATCCAAACCGTCCATCGATTTGGTGAGCTCATATTAAGCTTGAGACGTAAAATAAGACAGATTTAACTATCAAGTGGTGGGCCCTACAAAATTTTTAACGGTGAAAATCAGTTTTTCCACTGCTCTTTGTGGTGTGGTCCATTTGATTTGGATATGATTTTTTTTTTTGGATAATGCTCCAAAATGATCTCTAAATATGGATGAACATTGTGGATATAATAAATACATAGTTGTGGGGCCATGTAACTTTGACCTCTTTTGAGCCGTTCGTATAACTCTTGGGTGGAGGAGCGTCAGCGCTCGTCTTCGAAAGCGAGGGGTATTTTCATCCTCAAATCCGCTCCCCGTACGTGGAGGGCCATTTTGCAAAAGAAGGTTTGTCTTCTTTCATAAAACGAGCCGGCTAAAAGGTGGGGTCTACAGTACTAATTTTCTCTGCAAAGGCTTTAGCAGGAAAACCGCGACGGTCTACTCTGCAGTCCTAATTTCTTTGATACTCTGGCGGAGCGGTACGTCTCATACACATGCGCTAAGCAACTATACACGTGGCAATTATGTAACTCAAACTAAACTGCCCACATCTTGAGCCCTACTTTAAACGGTTAAACACTAGAAGTTACGCCGAACCAATGTCCTAGCTGTTCAATTGGTGGACATCTGATTGACGATCAAAACGAAATAATTGGACAGGCCAAATTCATCAAATAAATGTCCATTAATCAGAGGCCAGGATTGTCCGATCAATCACATTCCAAGTTTATGGTCCATCTACATTTGATCCGACGGTTTAGATGGCTTAATTTGAAAATATATAGGCGCCACGTGTACAATTATCAAGAGCATGTGCATGATCATAAATGGGCCTGATGACAAATATCAGAGAAGAATGGGGAAGACTTCTGTAAATGGACGCGGATTGCGTCCTGCCTCCGCCGTAATGCGTCCACACAGGGGATCTGTGGGGTCCTCCGTGATGCATGGTTTTATCCACACCGTCCATCCATTTTTTTATATCATTTTAGGTTATAAATTTAAAAATTAGGCAGTCTCGATGCTCAAGTGGACCACACTCACAGGAAGCAGCGGAGACATTGAAACTCACCGTTGAAACCTTCCTAGGGTCCACCGAGATGTTTATTTTCCATCCAACCTGTTCATGAGGTCATATGAACCTGGATGAAGGGAAAACACAAATATTAGATTGATCCAAAACTTCTGCCGCTCACAAGAACTTTTTAATGGTGGAATTTCAATCTCCACTGTGTGGTCCACTTGAGCCTGGGATCTGCCTCATTTTTGGGCCTGCAAATTAAAATGATCTGAAAAAATTAATGGACGGCGTAGATAAAACCCAAACATCACGGTGGGCCCCACAGAGTCCTGCCTGGACGGGGGGCAGGATGCAAATGCAATCCTGGTTTACGAGATACTCGGGCATTGCAGCGTATGACACTTAATACGCAGGCACTCAGAGATGTACACGTGGCATACATTAGCTCAGTTAAAACTTAAAACAGACTAAATTGTGGAGCCCACTGGCGCTTAATCACAATCCGAAATCCAGATTGGCAATCGTAACCGATGATTCGTGAGCACTTGTCCGTTGAAAGACGACCGTTGGATGTTTTCATTCTAAACCGTCTAATAAATGTCCACCGATCTGATTGATTTCATAATATGACAGGTGTCATTAAATTATTGGTTAGTTTGGATTAATGTGATAGATGTGTGGTTCGTTCGAGTCAACTCAGATCTGGTAAGGACCCGATCGGGTTCAACACCATGAGTCGGGCTGGTTCACTCCTAACTCGGGCGAGTCTTGAGTAAACTCGGTCCGAGTCACCCCAATTAAAAAAAAAACATGCCTCTTGACTCCTATACGGTGTGAAGTGGTGTGAAAAGAAATGAAGATTAAGAGCACGGAATACGTGTAAAAACTAAAAAGCTCTGTACCAAAGAACTGAACTTTTCTTAAGACCATGTGCACACGTACGAAAATATTGGACCATTGAGAAAATATTGCCAAAGGCCACACCCAACTTGTATGTGTGGCCCACCAAATGCATTGACGGCCCTGACTTTTGTGCTGGGTCTTCTATACGTGGGGCCCACCTGATAAATACCTGTGATGTCGGCCACTCTTACTTTAGAAGGCTTATTCCGAGGGACGCGGATTGCGTCCTACCCTGCCCGTCTCCAGCTGGTAACGGGCAGCAGCTTTGAGTGGCGACCGTGATGTATGTGTCTTATCCACACTGTCCATTTTTTCGTATCATTTTAAGAGAGAAGACAAAACATGAGGTAGATCCAAGGCTCAAGTGGTACACACCACAGGAAGCAGCTGTGATAATGATTCTCACCGTTGGAACTTTTCTAAAGCGTAAAGTGATGTTTATTTGTCATCTAACCAATTCATAAAGTTACGTACACCTGGACGAAGAGAAAACACAAATATCCGCTCCATCAAAAACTTTTGTAGCTCCGGAAGTTTTCAACTGTAAGAGTTTAATCCCCATTGTGAAGTCCACTTGAGCCTTGGATCTGCCTTATTTTTAAGTTTATATTCTAAAATAATATGAAAAAAAATGAATGGACAGTATGGATAGGACTCATAAATTAAGGTGGCCACTCAAAGCTGCTGGCCGTTCCCAGCTAGAGACAGGCCGGGGTAGGACGCAATCGGCGTCCCAGTCCAAGAAGACAATTGAGAAGGGTCTCTCTTGCTAAGGTGGCGAGAGTCTCGGGTGACAAGTCGGTAGCCAAAGCTGTACTGAAGTGGTACGCGGATTGCGTCCTACCTCCGCCCGGACGGTAATCCGTCCGGGCAGGGCTCTGTGGAGCCCACCGTGATGTAACTGTTTCATCCTGCCGTCCAACAAATTTTTAAGAAAATTTTAAGATGTGAACCAAAAAATAAGGCAGGTCCAAGGCTTGAGTGGACCACAAAGTCGGAATTGAACATCCACCATTAAAAGCTTCTTGCGAGCCAGAGAAGTTTCGGATGAAGCTGATATTTGTGTTTCACTTCATCCACGTCTACGTGACCTTATGAATAGGTTTTATGGTAAAAAAAAGACATCAAGTCAGCCCTTAGAAAGGTTTCAACGGTGGGTGTCATATCAGTGCAGGTTCCTTTGATGTGGTCCACTCAAGCCTTGGACCTGCCTCATTTTTTGGATCACATATTAAAATTTTCTGAAAAAAATGGTTGGACGGCGTGATAAAACAGTTACATCATGGTAGGCTCCACACAGCCCTGCCTGGACGGATTAGCATCCCGGCGGGGTTAGGACGCATCCCGCATCCTACTGAATTGACGTCTCTGAGCTATGTAGACCCACCATGATGCATGTGTTGTATCCATACTCTCCAACCATTTGTAGAGATCGTTTTATACTATGAGAAAAAGAATGAGATAGATCCAAAGTTCAAGGGGCACCACCACAGAGAAACGTGGGATGAGTCTGGCTCCTAAGAAGTTTTGAATGGTGGATGTCACTGTCCCCACTGTTTTCTAAAATGGTTGGACGGTACGAATATAACACATGCATCATGGTGGGCACCACATAGCTTGGTGATGTCACTTCAGTAGCAATTTGGCTACTAACCTCGTCAGTGCATATATATATATAAGGACTATAAATATATAGATTTATATCCATCATCTAAGTTATTTTGATGGAAGATTATTGTATGATAAAAGCAATAAGTAATTTTTATATTTTTGTTTCTCTTACCTTAGCGAAAAAAAACTTTTTGTATTTCAACCAACTTTTTATCTAACGTTTTGTCTTTTCTTTTATTTTTAAATGTTAGTCATTTTCTCTAATGGTTTAACTTGTCTTGTATGGACTGCGTGGTGGTATTTTTTTTCTTTCTATAACAGTTGATATCAGAGGTAAATGTTGAAAAACTCATCAGCACAAAATTGGTGTTGGCATTTATGTTATAATTGTGTTTAAATGATTGAATAGAGTTGTATTAGATTCCAGGTGTATGCATACACGTGTACTCGAATAGATATCGTAGATCCCATTGCCACACGGTAGGTAATACATGTTCATCAGTCCAGACCATTCGAATGGTGGGTCCTGCGGTACACGAAACAAGGCTAGGAATCACATCGATCAGATGATCTTGACCATCTGACTTCTCTAGTTGCATTTGGATCACTGATCATTTTCTTTCCACCGCTCATCTGACGGTCTCTAATCGGACGGCTCCGATTGTCTCATTGAGTGTAAACTTGGAGCTATGCTCCATCGACTATGATGCTCCCACGTGTACATCTACTGAGTTGCCACTTTGATGAATGGTGGGAAACCCTCACCCAAATTACCTAATCATCTGGCTGTGATGGATCTGGGCCGCTCATCAGGTAGGAGCGACTATGAGCCTGCCATGTTCCGGAAGATTCATTCATCAGGTGGGCCACACATGTATATTTAATATCAATGCGATTATCTTTTTTTTAATCGTCCATCTTTCTCAGAAACGTTTGTCCCAGCTGGTAAATGGACCGGCTTGATTTTTGGACCAGGGCATGTTCATGGTGGGCCCCACCTTATGAACGGCCCTGCCCTCTTCTAGGCTTGTCCGACTAAACCAGAGAAGAGTTGGTACGAAGTACCTCAAGGTCAAAGTCCCCCGTCTTTGTTGGAATAATGACCGGTGCGCTTCGACAGTTTTCTCAAGCGCGCGACTGCGATTACAAGTGGGTGATAACATTGTACATGCCCAGGATATTTGCACAGTAGATACGCTTTTTCAATTATGATAACTTGGACGGTTGAATTCGTAATCCAGACCATTGATCTGTCGCTCAAAGTTCTGATGAACTAATTGAGAAAAAATTGTTACTGATGGAACAGTTTGATATTTCTTTTTTGGCCTAAAATGAGACTGTAGGAAGTGGTATGCAACAACGGTCCACATCTAACAAGAAGAGTTCATAACATTGGTCGCTGGGACCTTCCAATCCAGGAGAAATTTTTTCCATTCTCCATACGTGGTGACACAACGGAACAGTGGTCTGGATGAACAATGTGGGACCCACTTGTCAGAATGCGAAGATGCGGCTCTGGGCGTGAGAATTTCTCTAATCTCCACACGGACTATGCACAGCTCCATACACCCCCACTATTTTTTCCAATGTGGACTCGTTTTATCAAGATCCAATCCTTCAGATAAGCAATTCACAACATTTAGTTCAGTAAATCACAATATCAGGTTCGTCTGATTATCAAGTGAGCACACGTGTGTAAGATGAACGTTGAAAGTTGGCTAGAATTTTCTGAACCGTCGATTTATTCCGTACAGTATGGTAAATGATGATTGGTAGAAGGAATCATTCTATTCTCGTCAGAGGCCATCTAGTGGATGGATTGGATGAGACACTATGTGCCACGTCAGCGTTTGGGAGCTTTTGCAGTAATGCGTGTACGCTTTTGACTTGGTATCTTGCGGTGCGTCTCTCCCAAAATCGATCTAGTTTGGATGATCCATGCAGACGGAAGACTTCGTTTCTCCTCTGTCGAGACTGAGAACCCCACGTATGTCTCTTGCCAGTTGGTCCCACATGCTGAGATATTCCGATGATTTGAACCGTCCAAATTATCTTTAGAATCATAGATAAGTTATTAGCCCATAATCACCTTCCATTGATGATCTTAACCTTTGATTGAGATTTGATAGCCATCGAATTTCTTCCTTCTTTTCATTGTTCTAAATTCATCTACTGATGTTCGCAACCATCTGTTCACTTCTAATTTATTAATCTTCCATTATATCAGATATTCCAAAACATTGACGGTTCCGATCATCGGAGCACTCTGAAAAAGGGTCCCAGTGGGCGGCGACACATGGTGGAATTAAAGTAGGCGACGGATGAAAAAGGAACTCGAGATGAATAAGAAAGTAGAAGTGTAATGATATGGAAATAGTCTGGTTAAAGAAAGACCGAGTCGTGGACCTGGTGGTTGGCGCAATAAGTGGGCCCCACCATAATTGGATCAGCTGATTCCGTGCCTCACGGTGGGTGGCCACAACCAACAAATTGCACCGATCGGACGGAAGCTTCATACAACTAGATTCGACACGAAATATTCATCCAATTAGATTATTGGGATTGGAGTTTTTATTTTTATTTTTATTTTTATTTTTATTTTTATTTTATTGTAGCTAATCCAAGATGGTGCCCGCCAAATGGACGGTCCAGATCGAAGATGGCCTGCTGCACTGGCTACAACTATTGTCATCTTTTCTACATAACCCCGTCAAAACAAGAGTGGACGGTGCCGAGGGACAGAGAGAGGTTGTTATAGAAAATGATTTTGTTATATATATATATATATATATATATATATATATATATATATATATATAATTTTTACCTTTGTGAATAGTATCATATTAGATAGAAAAGAAGAAAAAGTTCTCTTAATTGAGTGACTTAATATTTTCTTGATAAGACGGAGGAGTATTATGGAGGCTTTTGGATTGGAACACATGTTGGCAGGCACGGGATGGGTCTCAATCATGGTCTTGGACTTGGTGTGAGAGTGTGGGCATGTGAGGTGTGTTAAGGGGACACTTTGCACTTTGTATATGCATATTGTATACCAGATGGATTGGTCCCTCATGAATCAGCGCGAGGCAGGTGCAAATTGCAATGCGACGGTGACTAAGAGAGATGAGTTAGGTGGTTGGGTTCAGAGTGTTGTGGGTCTGAGAGTGACCTATTTGTCTTGTATAGGAGTTGTTGAGCCGTTTAAGAGACCTAGTGTAATTGCTCATGCGGTAATTGATTAGACCATGCAAAAACTGTTGCATGTGGCTAACCCGACAGTCAGAAACGACTAGCACTGTGCCTGAATGGCTAGCATGCAACTAGCCTCCCACATGCAAAATGGTCAAAAATTGCCAAAAAACATCAAGTTTCTCACCAACTGTCAAAAATGGTCAATTGCATTTTGACCTGAGATCAAAATGTTCAGCCACCCTTACCCATGTAAACATAGCTTGATGGGTTCATTCAATCATCACAAGCAAATCAACTCATTCTTTCATATGAACCAAAAAGCTCTAAGTGTTCTCCGATCAAACCAACAAGTTCAATACAAACTTGAGCCAGCCAGAACCAACAAGTTCATAAGATTCAGACCAGTGCAGTGGTCTAAGCAAGTAAAGTCAATCTTCTGTTTTTGTTTTTCTTAACTCTCTTTTCATTTGAAAATTTTCTTCTTATCTTTCATCTGCTAGTATAAAATTGTGTCTACAAAGTTCTGTCAATAGTTTCTTTGTGCTTGCTGAACATAGAACCACACACAGGCTTGTCACATCCTAAAAGCTATTTACTTGCAACTCGTTAGCAATCTAAATTATTTTAAAAAGGGGTGAATATCGCTTTAAGGACAACGTGATTACACATGCTTCGGCATATTCTTAACATTATATTTTTCAGTTTCATATTTCTTTCTATTTTACGGTAATTATAAATTTGTAATTTTTCTTTCGATTTTACGGTAATTATAAATTTGTAATTTGAGATTATCAAATCTCAACAAGAAAGAGAGATTGAAGATGGCCTGCTGCTCTTACTACAATTATTGTCATTTTTTCACATAACCAGATCAAAACAAGTGTATACTGTGGAGAGAGAGAGAGAGAGAGAGAGAGAGAGAGAGAGAGAGAGAGAGAGAGAGAGAGAGAGAGAGAGAGAGAGAGAGAGAGAGAGAGAGAGAGCAGGTGTGCAGGGCTCTTTGGGAGAGAGAGCAAACATGTGTGTGAGAGAAAGAAGCAAACATGTGAGAGAAAGCTCTCCAGGGAAAAACAAAAAAAAAAAACACAAAACAAAAAACAACATCGACAACAATAATAATAATATGGGGTAGCATATATCAATTTCCAGAGGTGGGGCCCATCATTTCTCTTGTTGGCAATGATTGCTCCCATCCAACTTTCCTCGCGCATTTTAGAATTTACAGAAAAGCAAAGACCCAGTGCTTGTGGCTTTTTTGAAGAAAAAGCCCTCATCACTCCATCAATGCCCTCTCTTCCACTATCCATCCATACTTCAAAACTCCTATAATAACCCCTCTCTCTTCCTTTTTTTTTTTTTTCCTGAAGTGACTAAACTAATACCTCTGGATTCCAACCATGCTTTCATTTCTACTCTCATCACCCCTTTTGTCATTATCCAACGGTTGGGATGGATTGTGGGGTCATGGCCCACTAAATCTCCACAAACCATTCCTGATGATCATAGTTTTGCTCATGGTGGGGCCATTATTCATCAATCCATACCATTCATTTCATCGGCTATTGCATGGATCGGGGAGGGACGAAAATTCTCCTTAATCGTTCGATCCTAGAGATGGAAATAATATCAAAGGTTGAACGGTTAGGATCTTCCAGAGGTGGAGATTTATGGGTTGGTGTCGATCCACGTTGGGTCCCATCAGATCAACGGTTTGGATGATCAAATGATGGGCTTGGCATGTAGCCCGCGATTCCTTACCAAGAAGAAAGTGGTGTAAGGCAGACACATATAATCTCACAGGATTTCTTTGGACCGGATAAAATCAAATCAGCTGATGGCAACGGAACGGATTAGGTGCGATCCCAGTCTCACCCAAGACTGCCCACCTTCATTCATGTATTCAACATCCATGCCGTCCATCCTTTTTTCCAGATCATTTTAGCATACTATCCCAAAAATGAAGTAGATCCAAATCTCAGGTGGACCATAACATAGGAAAAAGTAATGATTGACCATTAAAAACATTTTGTGGGCCACAACGGTTTTGGATGAAGCTTATATTTTTTTTTCCCCTCATCCAGGTTTTTGTGACCTTATCAACAGGTTGGATGAAAAATACACATTACAGAAACATTACAGTGGGCCCCAGGAAGATTTTAATGGTGGAGAGTTCAATCACCACTGTTTCCTATAGCATAGTCCAACTTAGATTTGCATCTGCTTCATTTTTGGGCTCACGACCTAAAATGATATGAAAAAACGGTTGGACGGTGTAGATGTAGAATAAATACATCAAGGTGGGCCCAAAGATAAGGGCTGTACCGTCTTGGGTGAGGCCAGGGCCGGACCTAATCCGCTGCGTGATGGCAGTATCCTGTTTGTACTGAAAACTGAGAGGAGGCGTAGAATGATGGAATGGTGGGCCCCACACACAACCCCCCGCAATCTTCCTCAATAAGGATCTTTCATGGAAACAAGATCTCGATGGCATGACCATCATTGTGTTGCAATCATGTATGGACAAACACAACACATTTTCAACCCTATGTTTGTGGGGTCCACCTCAGATACTTTATAAATGGAGAAAAACTTTGATACTCAGGCAGAGTGTGATAGATGATAGACAGGCCCCATCAGATTACATACATAGATATAAATTAAATACATGCCATAAAATTAATTCATATTAAAATTTCTTAATTTGGGTGTCAGTCTATATCTACCATGGACCAAAAATTTAGCTCATTTGATTATCAGACATTCATCCAACGGTTAAAAATGAAAATTATTCAACGGTCCCATTTTAGGTAATAAGCATCCATCAATCATAAGTTAGTATCATTCAAACAATTTGATTTTGGAACTATAAAATGTGGACATCAGTTTTACAATTTAGTTGTAATTTGAGTTTACTAATGTTGTGTGTATAATTTCTTAGTGCCTGTTTATCAAGTATCATACGCAGCCAGAGTATAAAATAAATCCACTTACTAATTTACTATTAGAAAATTGTAGTCTTCCATATATATTAGTCTAATGAAAACATAACATCACCAATCACCTGCTTCATATTGACTAGATCCGTTTTCAATCGTTAAATGGCGACGGCCGAAGGACTAAGGACCATACAACCTGTACCATGCGACAAGACCTGTCTCCCCAATGGTCTGAATTACATCGAGAGGTGGGGCCCACAGTCGATTGTAAGGCCCTGATTGCAGCATGTGGCACGCAGGATAGGGGTAAAAATGAAAATTACGTGGATGGATGTTGCCTTAATTAGGAGAGCTCCTTCACACCTATCTCTATATCCGACTCGATGGTGTAGCTTCTTGGTGAAAAGATGCACCATTGGTTAGAATTGCTGTATCATAAATACATTGGACCGTTCAGATCATTTGTAGAAATGAGATGAACGGTTGATAGAGCGTGGCCATCCAGATCCTATTTTGATCAATGTGCCACACGTGTGTGAGATCGAGGCTGTCCATCATGTGGGTTCCTGAGAATATGACCCACATCCAAAAAATCCAGCTGGTCCAGTTATCACGTGGGTCATACGGGTATAAGAAAATGGATGAACGAAAATGACAAGCGATGGTCCGCATTCAATCGACATGTGTGGCCCTCCTGATGGTTTTTTGGGGTTGAGGGTACAAGTTGGGTCCACCTGATGAATGGCTTGGATCTCATG
The DNA here is from genome assembly GCA_021015155.1 of Magnolia officinalis. Lineage (NCBI taxonomy): Eukaryota > Viridiplantae > Streptophyta > Magnoliopsida > Magnoliales > Magnoliaceae > Magnolia > Magnolia officinalis. Next base: position 62,807,714 of record JAJHSJ010000011.1, read on the forward strand.
CATGGAGACCACATTGGCACGTGTGGGGAAGGTTGCCCATGAAATGAGAGTGATCCATTGGGAGAGGAGGAAGGAGAGGTGAAATTTCTTTGTTAGAGGAAACAACTGACCTATTGATAGGAAAAAAAAGGACACATGGGTGCAACACCAAAGCCAAATAATAGAAAGATACTCTTATGTTAGACAAAAGACCTCATGATGGTCAAATAGGGAGTCGGTGCATGTGAGAAAAAAAATGCCCTATGTTAGGATAATATGAACCATGAATTTACTTGACTTGAAGTCTCATAGAAAAAATCTTATTCTACATGGGTTGCCCGTGAGTCCCATTGACAACATATGTACGGCATTTAACTTGTTCAAAATGGTCAGCCGACCGTAAATGTTAAAGGCCTAAAAGACAGGTTGATCCAACAATCATATTTCCCACAATGTGAATTATATTAAGCCAAACTATTATTTGGTGAAACATCAAATTTACAAACTAGATTCACAATTGATGTTAGTCACTTGTACGAATTATACAACTTAAATGTTATGCGTAAAGGGTGCATATGAATGGACATAGATAAAACATATGCACTAATGTGAGAAGTCCTGCTGCATCTAGTGATGGGGAGTGGATGGATTAATCCCATCCTTTCTATCATTTACAAATGTTGGAAGTAACATGGGTCCTTACTCTTGCCCGGGTGGTAGACTCTCAGGAGTTTCAACTCCCGGTCAAGGGTTCGAGTACTCATAGGTGGTGATATTCCACCAGCGTGAGTGTACGGGGTGTGTATGGGTGTGAAAAAAAATAATTAAAAAAATTTAAAAAAAAAAAAATGTCGGAAGCAATATACCATCTAATTTTTAATGTAAGAAGCACCGGTGAACGCACTGAAAACTTAAGAATTGTTGGGAAAGTACTAGAATATCCTTTTATATAGGTTATTTTTAACAAACCGACCAGGATCTCCTACTACCTCACATCTCACAAGTCTCACAATGTAATTCACCCTGTGACAATTTTACATCTCATATACCCCACCTCATGGGCCACTCCACCTCAGTGCGCAAATGCACCTGTATTAATCTCATGCTCCAATCTGGCTTGAAGTATTTTGGATGGTTGTCAATTATTTTCTATGATCTAATTAACCAAATGATCAATTAGAATTGAGATTAGATGATACACAAAAAAATAAAAAATAAAAATCTGTTAAATTTCTTGTAGATAAGTTGGTGAATAAGTTAATGATGAAGCACATGAGGATAGATGAAAAGTTTTTACAATAAGCTTATTCTTATAAAATAATAATTGAAAATTTGAAACATTCAAACCATAGCTTTAAAAGTCTAAGACTCAACTCAAAGTGAAGTGAGTCAGTTGATTTATTCCAAGTCCTTAACAACAAGACCAGCTAATCAGGTAATATTTACTATTTAAAATTTATAGGTATTGCATCAGTCACGGTGAGTCAACTCAAATCTAGTCGACCGAGTCAAGATCAAATCGACTTTTTTCCTTCTTGAGTCGCAAAAGAGTTCTGGATTTCATGATGTAGGGACCATCAAAATCGTCTGTCTGGTGGTGGACCCCACATGTCGTAGAGTGTTCCTTTATGATTGGATGGCTGTTCGAATATTTAGTTTGGTACATTAATTCATGTGGTGTATTGTTTTGGGTACCTTTGGTTGGACTAAAAATCAACATTTTTCATTATTGATCGGTCTAATTTGGTGAAAATATCATGATATTAGGTGCAACCAGACGGATACTTTTATCCTTTTTTGGTAAAAATTTTATTCGGTGATTTACAATTACAGCACCTGATAAGATATTAGAGACAATCCGGTGCTTTTCTAGTACTGTAAGTTATAGTGCTCCTGGTTGCATTGGAAAACGCATGCAATCCAATCTATTGATCTGAACCATTCATTACATGGAGCATGCATGCATTACATGGTCTACCATGTAAAAATCACACCAACAGGGAATTCTAAGAATCCAATCTAATGCATGAAATTGGATGGTTAGGATCACTTATAAAAAACATGGGTTGGGTAAATAATCTGAGCCATCCATTCGTTGGGGCTTATTATCGATCTTGTTTGGTTTCAATGAAGTAATTCCATCAGACCATCTTAACCGTCCGTTTCATAGCTTGGACGAAGAATGGGTATTCTAAATAATGTCAGTTAAGAGACGGATCTTCCAAACGAATCGGTCTGGTTTTGGCTCGTAGCGCACGAAATCGGTGTGATAAGATGCGTGTGCTGCTACAATGGACGGTCAAGAAAAGCTGCAAGTTACGTGGACATTGGCCTATATTCCAACCTGGCACGCATGTAGGACATCAGAGCCGAGTATCGACACGGTGGGGTCCAACTTCATACTGTTGGCGCTCGGTTTGTTTCCCGTCAGGTGTGGTGTATGCGGGCGTGCTAAAATCGATGAAGCGGTTCAATCTAAATCAATCAACTACTTCCTCAAGAGTCGAAATAACTAAATCCGCCTTATATAAATATATATGATTAGATTTTAAGAAAACCGGACTTAAAAATTTTTACAATGACCAGAGGATAATTAGAGGATGTTGTTTTTCCTTGGAAAGTGTGTTGCGCATTGCCTTTCACAAGAAATAACATTTTAGAATACCAATGCAATTAAGCAAAAAGAAAAAAATTACGATGGATTAATGTTGGAACCGCATGATATAGGATAAAAGATAAATCCAACATATGAATATAAATTTGGATCACAACTAAATAGTATGGCTAAAAATTACCGTTATTGAATTATTATTATTTTAAAGATAAGTTGATATAAAGTAAATTTATAGATTTATTTAATTTGATTGGTGTGAGATTTATTGCTCTATTAGATTCCTATGATATATATAGACTTTTACTATGCAACTTATTCTTTCATATGCTTTTTCCATTATTTCGGTGGTTACAATAGTCGAAAAGACTCTCTAGATCCTTTTCTTGTTATGTTTCTCTTTCGCGATTGTTCCTTTTTTGTCGGCCAAGCTTTATTTCGTTTTTCGGTTGTCTTCTGTATCTTGAACTGCTTCGCTGCATTTCTGTCTTCACTCGTTAAACTTTTAAATAACTCGACCACTTCACTTCGTCGACCATCTATTGACAAGTAAAATTCGATTTACGCTACCTATGATTCCGTAAAAAGCGCTCCAAATATTGTGAAGATTCTTTCATCCACCTCCTATTTCTTGTGCAATGCCACATGTTGCACTCCTATTCGCTTCCTTTAAAATGGCTAGAAATATGGTACAACATTGTTTCTCGCATCGTTTCGCCTTTAACAAAAAGGTGAATGCGATATTATTTTGCTGTTCAATGAAATTAATGCAATCGGTTGTTGGTGCACGTGTTGTCTCACCCATTGACAATACTTGACCGAGACTATACTGAAAGATATTCTTTGCCTCTTCCCTCTACGTTGTCCATGTGACACATCGCATAGAATCATACCATACAAGGAGTCATGATTTCTTTTTAATTAATTCACACATATTGTGGCTGATACATAAACATAGCTCTAATTAGGTGCTTCTATTTTTTCACCATTTGCTTCTTCTCTCTTATGTTGAAACTCCATTTTTAGTTTTCTTCCTCTTAATCATTATGGCTGCATGTTTCTCTTTTTCCATTCCAGCCTTCAACCTAGAATTGTTCATCAAAGATCTATATGTTTTCTTTAGGAGTGATCAATTACCTAGTTGTTGACACTTAGTCTAGCCTTTCGCTCTAAAGTTACTCACAAACAGTTTTGCGAAATCGATCTATGTTTTCCAAAGTACTTTGATGAAAATTTACTTGTCCAATACGATCATTTCATGGATCTTTCCAATGTATTTAAGTCTTCAAAATCATGACCAAAATTGATGAATAGTTGGGCAAAATGATTTACTCATGTTGAAACACAACATGGTGACACATGAATGCAGATTGGAACATATGAATGTATCAAATTTTCTTTGTATGTATATCTAGCTAATATCTTCCTCTTTACAACAGTTTTAACCTTTTAGAGTTGGTCGACCAATACGTTTCATTTTGAATGTGGCCGCATGGGTCCAACAAGCATGGATGTATGCGCCTTTATACACATTTTTCCCTTTGGAGAGTCAGTTTATCCTGTCTTTGCTTTAAATAATCAACATCTTTCACCCTTCTGAACAAGACCAACAAGGCGTATTCCATTTTCATGGCTTTACAATGCAAATTTCAAGATAAAGTTGATGAGTAAGAACACACGACTTTTCTTTTGATGTAGATTTGTGTTGAGTGTGGAATATTGTATATTTCCCCCTTATTATGCATTGGTTTTATAAGCATAGATATGTTTAATTGATTTATTTACATATATTTTATTATAAACGGTGATTTGGAGAGCTAAAATAAAAAAGAATAATTAAAGAGAATATTTAATGCGTAAAGAATGACTGAGTAAAGATTTGGAGATTTGGAAGTGATTAATGAAAATTTCAAGTGTCAAAGATCAAAGAAAACTAAGTGCAAAAAGGATCAAAAACTGGAAGAATCACAAAGTACGTCAACAAAAATAATAGATTATTCGGTCTCATCTGAAATTTGTTCAGACCAACTGAATGTACACAGAACAGTCCAGTAAGAAATTGTGATTTTTGGAAGAAATTCGATTCGACACTTAAGTGTGACTGAAGCCATGTTCGGTGCCATCGAAAAAGAGTTCAATGCTACCTGAGAGAGACAGAGACTTCAGATCTATTCTGGTGAAATTTAGCTACAACTGAAGGCTACAGTCGGTATGACCGAAGCATAACAAAAGTTCGTAAAATTAAAGTCAATTTCATGTCGGCACGAATTTTTCTTATTTAAAGGGATGAATCTAACCTTCCTAAACACGAATTAAGGTAAAGAAAATAGAGTAAGAAATTGCGGAGCTTTTATAAAGTCCTCTTTCTTCTTCAATCCTTCAGTTCCTCTTTGATTTTTATGTTTTTCTTTCGAGTTTAGTTCAATCATGTCTTTGGTTGGCTACATCTCTTAGTTAAGACCCAGAAGTGAAGCTTGTAGTTGTTTTTAATGTATTAGTTTACTTTGATTCAAGTAATTGGTTTAATTGTTGAACATTTCATTGATATTGATTTAAATAAAAATATATCTTTAGTTTACTTTGATCCATTATCCGGACACATTTGATACTTAGGAAAGCTTAGAATGATTTCTTATCTATTTTGCAAGGGATCGATCTGTAAAATTTATTAATGGTTGTCTAAAGTTAGTAAAACAGACACCAGAGTAGTAGTTAATTTACTTAAGTATCTGTTAAACTTGTAACTCCTTGTGAGCACGAGGCTTGTTGGCTACAACAATATTAGTAGCGACTATTAAAGCATTACGATCATTCCTTCGGCTTATGATTTTTAAGAAATTACTGCAGTGATAAGTATACATATGTGCTAAAACTGTTCTTTTTGCACGGTCAATACAAAATCAATATTAATGACAACTAAGCAGTTTTTTATTAATCCCACTGGGTGTGTAAATTATTGTTGGCACTCAGTTTGTTTCCTATCACGTGCAGTGTGTGGGCATGCCAGAATCCATAAAGCAACTTGATCTAAACTGATTAACTTCGCCCCCAAATGGCGAAATAAGCAAAACGTTCAATATGAGTGTATATGACCAGATTCAGAGAAGATTGATCGATCGCTCACTCAGCCACTAGCAGAATTTTATAGTGATCAAGCGATAATCGAATAGTGGGGTTTTTCTTTTAATGGTAGGTTGCGCTCTGACTTCCAGTAAAAATGACATTATAGAATACGAATATAATCTAATATAATCAAACAAAAGGAAAAACTCACAATCGATCACTAGGAGTAATCGTAAAAGTACATCGTTTAAAAGAACCGTGTGATATTGGATTAAAAAAAAACAAATCTAGTGCATGGGTATAAATTTGAATTACAACTAAAATATATAGTTAAGAATTACCACTACTAATTATCATTATTTCTAAAATAAGTTAAGATAAAGTATATTGATAAATTTATTTAGTTTAATTGATATAAGACTTCTTACTATATGCTTTTGTTACGTAACTTATTTTTTCATATGCTTCTTCCATTACTAATACTATAATTGCTAGAATAAGACTGTCTCTATATCATTATTGTTGGACCACTTTCTTTTATTTAACTTTCGCATGACTCAGCCACTTTATTTTGTCCACCTGTAAAATCGAATTTACATCATCAATGATCACTCAAAAAGTACTCTAAATACTTATTTGAAGATACTTCCATCCACCACCTCCTGTTTCTTGTGCACTGCTACATGGCACCTTAATATTGGCTTTTTTTTATTTTTTATTTTTTTAACATGATGGCCAGAATTAAGGTACAGTACTGCATATCCATAGGTCAGATGACTTACACACGTGCCGGATTGACTCTCGTGTGAGTGTGGAGCTGGCGAACCTCTACTCATCTATGCATCCGCCGTGCATGCGACACACATGCAGAACAATCTAGGCCGTCCAAACGTCGGCCACACTGTAGATGGGCCATACCCCCCACCGGTCAGGCAATGCCCAAAGCATCCTTTTTAACTGTTGGCCCAGAAAGAATTTCATCAGATCGGGTCTACCTTGCCCGAAAATCAGTCTGGTTTGACTCATAAGGTGGGTCGCTGCATGTATATGTTGAATATAGACCAGTGGTCTTTATTTCTTCGACCATCCATTATACAAACTCACATACATCTCAGCACTCATATCCATACACGTAGCTTACAAGTATGAGATCCAGGCCGTTCATCCATTAGTCCCCACGAAGAACAGTACACACTTAAAAAAACACCAAGCGGATGATCGTAGCCGCTGATTCGATGACTTGTACAAAAAAGCTCAACCCACAGACAACATTCAATAAACAGTCAACCAGCGGCCAAGATCATCCCACTACTGTAGTCACCGAAATATGTAACATACGTCCCATCCATGCTCGGGCCCAATAAATGAACTGTCTAGATCTCATACACGTAAGCCACGTGTACAGATATAGACTGCTTGATAACTAACTAAGATATTTATCTCCAGACCAGGATTTTCCCCAGCTGACATTGGAAATTGCTTTTACAGCCACCTACTTTTGATGGAAACACCCTTTTTTGTAACTTTTCGTAATAGCGTCAGTATAAGCTACATCGCCAGGAGTAAAAAGAGGTGCATGAATAAAAAAACGTGGGCCTGAATATCAGGACCACCAATCAGACAGGCCTCATCAGAAGATCCAGGCCGTCCATTTTCAAGCATCCGACGGCCCAGTGTAGGCCAGGGTGCCATTTCTCGACAACGACCCTGGCGTGGCGAGAAAGACCTGCTCAGAACGGTGGGCCCCACCTCAAAAGGAAACAAATACAGGCAGCGAGGGAGGGGACCACAAAAACAAATCCACACGCCACCCGTCGGAGGCTCGACGCCGCGAGCCTGGCTCGGGCAGCAACGGCTCGTAAATTTCAAAATCCAGGTAACCGAGGACGGAAATTAATTTGACTGCGTCCTGCGATTGAAATTACCATAATGCCCTCAGCTCACCAATTCCTCGCCTCCTCCACTGTCAGAAGTTGCAGTTTTCAAATCACAATAACACGAAAGTCATTTCTTCGTTCGAGGGCCGGTTTAATAGTCCGCGGACTACTGGAATTGATCTTCCAGAGACGTTCCCAGCCGTCCATTTTGCTGGGACTGTTAAGTCTTTCGCGGAAGATGGTCTAAAAGTAGTATCTAGGGATGATCCTCACGGCACCGTTGGTGACTTGATCTTTGAACATGAACCGTTGGTTTTTTTGCGTTTTTGGGCAAGCTCGCCCATCGGAGAAGTGCTGTATTTTTGTACGGTTGAGGACTTGCGAACTACAACTTCGATACTCCTGCGGTTTACATGCATTTTTCCCTCCTCATTTCACTTGCAACCTCTGATTTGAATATTGGAAAGAAATCAACGGCAGAGAAGGCAGGTAGCCAATGTAGTGAAATATTAGTCGGCCAGGTATGCCACGTGGATGATTGCAAGGCACACTTCACGAGATGGGGCCATGGAAGTCCTCAGATGATCCTAACCATTCAAAAAATTGACTAGATTTTATTTGGCCTCAAATCGAATGGGCAGGATCGTCCATGGCCCACTCATGGTAGGACCCACCTGGCAAATGCACTTTAGTAGTCCGCGGACTACTAGACCAATGTATCACGTAAAAGCAGTGGTGGGATCCACACGTTCTCACCTCGCGACCCACTCAAAAAAAAACCCATTGACGGGGCCATCATTTCACAAGTGGGTCCCATCTTTTCCGCCCACAGGATAGCCAGAAGACCACCTGAATTGGAGATCCTCCGAAAAAATCTCATTTTACAAATGATGAAAGCGCAGACCATTTTTACAACCCTTCCCATTTTCTTCTCCAATGATGAAACCGCATTACTACCCAAAAAGGGGTTTTGAAAATATCAAAACAACAAGAGAATGTTTCTAAATTTGCGTAGATCGCAGACCACAACAAATTCCAAACATACATATTACCATGGAAGGTCTCAGCAAAAGATTTTTTTTTTTTTTTTTCAGAAAAAAAGACCGGTTCAGTAGTCCGCGGGACTACCGGAAAGTAGCCAAAGAGATTGAGATTGAGAAAAAGAAAATTAAAAAAAGGGAATTTCCGAATCCCAAACGTACCAGTCTCCTTCTTCGATGAAAATCCTCTCATTCTTTCTGCCTCGGCGATTGCAAAGGAAAGAGGGGAAGAAGCTCGGGCGGATCAGGGCCACGTGGCGTACTCAACGGCGACGGATGCAGATAAAAACCCTTCTCCGCAATTGCCTTCTCTTCTTCGGACACGGACGACGGCGATTCACTGCCCGACCCGAGGAAATGGCCCGAGAAGAGCGGGTCCGACCCGAGGGGAGTGACCGGGCTCGGGATCGGCGATACCGACGGCTGTGATCGTGGGGAGAACGATCCTGACGCAGGCGAGCTACTGCTGCTGCGGAGGGAGGTGAGGCCAAGCTTGATCTCGAGCTTCCTCATGCTGTGGCGCCGCTCGTGGAGCTTGAAGGTGGACCGTCGGGGCCCAACGATGTCAGGCGATCGTGCGGCTGAGAATCGCGCGGGGACCGTGATCGGAAGCTTGTCTGGGGTGTCGTCGGTGGCGCCGGTTAGCTTCTGGACGAGGTCTCGAAAGGTGTGGGCGTCGGCTTGGACGAAGGTGGTGGGGGTGGTGGTCAGGGGTGGGCTGGATCCGATGGTGTGGATTGAGTTTGGGGGCCTGTCCATTTCTCAGGAAGGAGTAGGGTGTGATGAAATGGACGGTGGAGATGATTGGAATCGGTTTTAAGAATGGGAAAAGGACGGAGGGTACGGCGTTGGAATTTTGAGTATCATTGGGGGTATTTTGGGGAGAAGAGATAGAGAGAGAAGAAGAAGAAGAAGAAGAAGAAGAAGAAGACGGGTGACTGAATTGTTTTATTCATATATATAGAGAGAAGATGTTGAAAGAAGAGGAATTATATATTGCGTGGCACCGTATCTTTTAACAGTATACACGCATTTCCAGTTCTGATAAGTAGGGTCCATTTTACGGAAATCCAGATTTTGTTATTTCGTATCACAGATTTTTAGATGGATGTAACTTGAATTTTTTATTGATGGGTGAATCTTGATCGTAGGATTTCCAGCCTAAGGATATACGGTCGAAAAGATAAAGACAAGAACGGTCCGTCTTTAACAGAAAATGGGTTCAAATATTGTTTGATTGGATCTTAGAAACTTAAATAATTTGAGAAAATGATTCATACACGGTGGATTCAACATATTAATGGTTTGGATTAAAGTAGTATATGGCCCACTTGTCAGAATTGGAAACGCGTGTATACTCTGCAAAAGATTGACTAGGAAAATGTAAGGCTTCCAAACCGTACACGTGGCATTACCTCAAATCTAACGGCAGAAACATTTGGACCCTCTGTAGATTGATATTTAACCATAACTAGACTGATTAGATCCTTGTGACCTCTGGTTTCTGAACATATCCCTTTTGATTTTGGACCAATCACTACTTTTCATTTTAACCGTCCTTTTAGGTGTCCACCAGTAGACAAGTTAGGTTTGTATCCGAACTGTAGGTTTTTTTGATATAATACATCTATAGTGGGCCCAACTATTTGAACCGTCCTGATTCCAGTAAAATGCCACGTGTACGGTAGGGAGAACCACCTGTATTCAGGTTACAGCCATACCTGGCGTTGTACCAAAACTCAGGAGAGAGCGTTTGTTGAAGACTTGAAAGTCATGCGAAGTAAACCTTCAGCCAGGGTGTCAATGGGCTTAGTCGGGCCTACAAAATCAGAATTGAATAGGTAGGCCCGGCCCGAAAAAGTTCAAAATCCGGGCCAAGACTAACCCCACGCCCGGCCCGTTTGCAGCCCTACCTGCAGCACTTCCCACACCTCCGCACACATTCGGGGAAAAAGCCAACGTAGTTAACGGACTACTGAAAGGAAATTGTAGACCCGCAGCTTGGAAACTTGAATGAGTGTTATAACCAACTAAATAGGTAGGCCCCACAATGGATAGGCCATGAATTATAGTCATTTTCTTTAAATATGATCCTCACCATTCAAACGATGGACATGAATATGAAGGGTTGATCAGTATGGGATTTCATCCGTTCGTAGATCGAATGGATGGGATCAGTTGCGTAATGTTGGTAATTATCTTTTAAACGGTTCTGATGATCTATACACATGGCCTAACTTGTCAAATGCAATTTACAAGACTCAAATTCCTTACAAAATACATAATTAGAGAGGGGGAGAGGGGGGGCCACGGATTGCATGACCTTGATCCTACCTACGGTCGGAAGGTAGGTAGGGACCACTATCTTCATGAGAAATTGATGAAGGTGACCGGAACAGCCAGAGGCGATTCATAGAGCCTGACCATGGTAAGGCCCCAATGCTGCAAGATCTAAATAATTGAATTTAAACTACTTTCAAGCGTGCTTTTATTTCATTCATCTCTGGCAGCAGTTCATGGCCCAATTAATATTTCGCTCTATTAACATAACCACCAGTTAGGTGAGAGAAATTTTCCTCCATAAATTTTATTTTTAACTGATTGGCTTAATTAAACCTCCAAGATTTTACATTCCATTAGTAAACCAAGGTTGTACGGATTAATTTTTATTTTTATTTTTTGGACAAAAATAACATTGTTTTTTCGATTATATTTCATTCATTTAGTTATATCTAAAAATTTATGGTCTCTTAGTTTTTGTTAAATGAATCTTCAGTTACTGTTATTTTCCATTCGTAATTTTTCTCAGGATCTTGTTCATTATCTCAAATTGGTCATATCGATAAACTTGGAATCTTTCAGGTTTTGTCCATAAAATTTTTTTATTTTGAAATCGTATTTTATTTCACTGCACTCTTTTTCTTCTTGTACTCATGTTTCATTGGACCGATGATTGTGGGAGGTAAGAATGAATAATGAATGTATTTTTTTCAGAGTGAAATTGACCAAAATTTCTTTGAATATCAGTTTTGGTGTAATTGACCGGTACAAGTGAAAATTGACTGAATGTAGGTGAAATAAGACGCCCATGTGATGGTTAATACCCGTCGGTAATGAAGATTTGAGACGGTTTTCAAGCGTCGTTTTTTCATAGGTGAAAATTTAGCAAGAGAAAAATCACAAGTACAAGTGAATATCGATCGAGTATAGGTGAATAATGACCAAGTACAGATAAAAATTCACTAAGTACAATATAAATATTGGCCAAGTACAAGTAAAATTTCATCAAAGTGAAATTTCTCTAAAATGATTATATCCGCAATGCGTGGTTTTTTGGACGGAGGCACATCTTCTTCCTCTTCTATCTCTTCACATCCCTTTTCAAATCCTAAATAAAATCTCTGTTCAATATACCTATTTTGAAGCAATGAATAAAATAAAATAGAGATTACAAGAAGAAAAGCGAATAGATGATTTGAGGTAAAAATATAAAGACAAAGATAGATTCTTGGTATAACAAAGGTATTTTCGTCCAAAGAATATAAGGTCATAAATAAAAAGTAAAGTTTTGAAGGTTTAAGTAGATTGCTCGGTTAAAAGTAAAGTTTACATACGAAAATTTCTCATTAGGTAAGACCCCGCCTCTCCCAAGACCCTGCCAACCTTATCATGGGGTTAACATGTAGCCTATCTTGATGTGTGTATTATGTATTCATGTTGTTCATCTGTTTTTTATATCATTGTAAGGCATTATCCCAAAAATAAAGTAAATCCAATTATCAGGCAGACCATACCATAAGAAGCAGTGGTGATTGATCGTCTTTCCATTAAAAACTTGCTAGGGTGCATATTAATGTCTATGTAGTGTTTATTTACCATCCAATTTGTTGATAAGGTCACATAAGCTCGGATGAAGGGGAAAAATATCATATTGATCCAAAACTTTCATGTCCCATTAATGGTTAATCACCATTGTTTTTATGGTATGGTCCACCTGATAATTAAATCTCCTTCAAAGTTGTGTGGGGCCCACAATGATATATTTATGACATCCGCATTGTCCATCCATTAGGAGAGATCGTTTTAAAGTATGAGCCCCAAAATGAGTCATATCCAAAGCTCAAATGGACTACACCACAAATAGTGACGAGGACAATGATTCCACTGTTAAAGCATTCGTAGGGCCCACCATGATGTTTATTTTCCATCAAATCTGTTCATAAGGTCACACCGACATGGATGGATGGAAAAAACAAATATCGGATTGATCCAATACTTCCGTGATCCCGTGAAGGTTTCAATGGTAGACATTCAATCTCCCACTGTTGTCTATAGTGTGGTCCACTTGATCTTTGGATCTGTCTTATTTTTTTAGCGCTCAAGCCTTACAATTAATTGACTAAATGGACAGACATTTTGAATATAACACATATCTCATAGTGGGGCCTACCGAACTTAGTGACATCAACACACCATCGAGATCGGTGGTATACCGGCTTCCCTGGCAATCCACTACTTGGAGGAGTGCGGATTGGTTACTACCCCCCACAAGGACCTAGCTAGAGACGGCGGTCCTATCATGGGCTCCATAAGGTCCACATGATGTATATGTTTTATCCCTCCCACCCATCCATTTTGGTGGATAATTTTAGGACATGAGCCTAAAAAGAAAGGAAGCACATTGAAAGCTCAAGTGGACCACACCACACAAAGTAGTGGAGATTGAATTCATATGGTTGAAAATTTCCTAGGGCCCACCATGATATTTATTTTCCATGCTACATGTTCATAACCTCACATAGACATTAAAGAAAAACATAAACATCAGCCTAAACTTTCTATCCCCTTGGAATTTTCAACCCTAGGCTTTCAATTCCTGCTGCTGCTTCCTGTGGTGTGGTCTACTTGAGCCTTCAAGCTGATGGGTATATATATATATATATATATATATATATATATATATATATATATATATATATATATATATATATATATATATCACAGTGGGCCCTACAGAGCCATCAGTAGAACCGTCGTCCGTCTCTAGCTAGGTACCTGTGAGGTAGTACCCAATCCGCACGCCCTCTAGGTAGTGCTTAATGGCTTGGATGGTCTGAGAAACGTCCGCACGTGTGATGTCAGGGTCATTCATATGGTGGGAAATTAAAAAAAAGACGGTCAGAAAAAATGAGACGGGATCCACTACAAAGCTACAAGTTTTTGTGCGGCCCATCTCATCGTGGTGTGTAATTTGTAAATGGGGAGCGGATTAGGTGTTACCCAGATAAACAGTGGGGCCCACCTTGATGATATGTTGTATATCTACACCGTTCATCCGTTTCTCCACCCAATATTATGATATAGTATAAAAAATTAAGTAGATCTAAATCTCAGGTGGACCAGACCAAAGGAAACAGTGGTGATTGAGTGTCTCACCATTAAAAATTCCAAAGAGCCCACCTTAGAGTTTTCGTAATGTTTATTTACCATCCAACCTGTTAGTAATGTAAAGAATAACTGGATGAATGGAAAATATAAATATCAGCTTGATCCAAAACTTTTGTGGCCCACAAAATTTTTTAACGGTTATTCATCACTTTTTTAAGTGGTAAGGCCCACCTGAGATTTGGATCTTCTTAATATTTGTAATTTCGTCCTAAAATAAGATTTAAAAGCAGATGAACAGCGTGGATATACAAAAAATACATCAACGTAGGTCCCACACGGTTAGGGTAACACCCACTAAGGTTTCAGCCGGGTAACAGCTAATCGGCTCCCGTGTAAATGCTCCCAATCCATCTATCATATGCGGCCTTTCATATTTCCCTCAAACGACTAAAAGAAAAAAATAAAATAAAAATCCACGACGCTTCAAGACAACATGGGCCACGTAAAAATGAACGGTTGGGATGGTACGTCCACTATTAAAAACCTTCCAAATATCGTGTGGAGCCCATTCCATATACTGTCCAATATAATCAGCACATGCATCTGACTAGGATTGATGGACACCCCAAAAATAAAAACATGATCTAAGAGGTTTTTGGCATGATTTTACGTGCTGTGGCCCACCTGAGTTCTAAATCAGCTTGATTTTTGGGATACATGGAAAATGTTATTATCACATGATGGCTATCTTCGGCGTCCCTAAAAGGATCTGGAGCCCAAAAAAGAGGTTGTTTATCCTACTAGGCAAGCCCGATTTTCGTGCATGATACATACCCAGTAGGACCCACATGATGAACGGTCCGGATCATGCACAAGCTTACATCATTACTACGTGTGGAGATAGTGTGGTATGTAGATGGCTACTCTCGCGAGTAGACATGGTCGGGGTTTGTTTTAAACAATATGATCCTCGGTCGAATATAGTATCCTAGAGTCCTGCGCTTGAATGAGAGGGGTTATGTTTAAGCAATCCAGAGCGTTGATGTCATGGATACACTGTGGATGGACGATTATCTAGAACTCTCCAATATTAAAATATCCTAGACGTCCAATTTTAAGGCCCTTTCATCAGATAAACGTCAATTACTAGCTTGTATTTTCTCCACCTTTAATTTGCAACCGTTGGGGAGATTATTGGGACGTGATTAGTAGGTCCCATCATATCAACGCTACGGATCACAAAACAGTGGGCCATCTTTTGGGAACTAACGGCCAGAGAACATTGCCTACCCGTTGGCCAAGGATCATTTGATCTCGACTCAGGAATATGTATACAATCCTGAGGCATTGAGTCTCTACAAGTGAGACCTGTAGTACGATCCGAACCATTGATCTGATGTGCTCCACCTTGGACTGACCACGCCCAACATGCATCCCACCGTTGGTGATTGAAACCGTTTATTTGATCCACCCCACTTTGGATGATGATCAAAGGGTCCCCTTGATCGGCTGATTTCATAGGATTTGTCCACTATCAAAGGAGAAAAAACAAAAGAACGGATGTCGAAAATCCTCCAACCCTGGGGACTTTTTAGGAGCCGTCTATCCATGGTGAGGCCCATCGGATCAACCGTCTGGATCACCGAGCAATGGGCCAGATTTCATACAAGTGGGTGAGTGTTTTGTGGATTTGCCTCATTTCCGGTTTTGCTTTTTTTGAAGGTTTTACGTGTATTTTGTTTCAAGGACGCATGATCCAAAACGGTAAGCATGGAACACTTGATGAGATGTAGACCGTTCATCAAGTCACCCTCTTAAAAACTAGAGCAACACTGGTCATCTGGACCACATATCTGCTTCCAATTCGAACCGTCCATCAATTTCTCCCTACTTTTCATTTTTTTATAACCTGTGGCCCACCTTATGATCACATTTCCTAACATCCGAGAAACCGCATCCATATTGGAGATAGCCTAATGAGCGGCTCTGATACCACACGTGTGTGGGGTGAGTATGGTCAGCAGCCTATACTGATAATCTTCCAATAGATGGCCTACAAATGGACTTTAAAACAAAAATTTAAGTAATGGTCCACATTCATTTACAAGTCCTCAGATCGGTAGGTTATTATCACATTATATAATTTTTGCACAATGGACCTTCCACTTTATGACCGACTACCTGATGAACGGTCCGGATCTCGCCTAGATGTGACATTTGTACGGTTTCGGATCAAGTAGTTTTATGTGCCCATCAAGTACAGAAAAAGTCTATGCGAGGAATTATTTGATAGTCTTGTAGAATGTGATGCTTGATACACAGGCATTAAGATATTGCTTGCGTGGAATAAATTAACTCAAATCAAACCGTCCAAATTGTCAAGCCCATGATCTCAAATTAAGTTCCAAAATCAGATTGATTAAACAATCCCAACCTCCGATCTATGTGCACCTGTTTATTAAAATAGAACCATTGGATTTATTTATTTTCAATCGTGCTATAAACGTCCACTGATCCTTTTTTTTTTGGACAGTTTAATGTGAATTAGTTGATTGCAACATATGCAATTTTAAATAATATCAAAGTGCCTGCATATCATACATCACACACTACCAGAGTATCAAAGTTCTATATGAGTGGTGGAGATTTTGAATTGAGGGATGAGAAAGGTTAGGCATGGATTATTAAAATCATGGGTGCTAATTTTCTATTAGAGAAGGTTGCGTAGCTTGTACGAGCTCATCCTTTTCCTCTCTCTTTCTTTCATGTGGTTTGGTTGTTGGGGTCGTCAGGAATCTCACAAGGTACAAATGTGTGTACCCGATTCTCATCCATGGAAGCAGATTGGGTGGTGGGCCACACACCACCGACATAGGTGGCATGTTGATGTCACCAAGTTCTGTGGGCCCTATCACTATGTATGTACTATATTTATACTATCCATCTAATATACCATGTTTGATATTATTTTTGATATTATTTCATGTAGTGAGTTCATATATGGGGTAGATTCAAAGCTTAGGTGGACCACACCACAGAAAGCAATGGATACAATGACACTATTATGTTTATTTGCCATCTAACTTGTTCATAAGGTCACACAAATCTGGATAAAGAAACAAAACAAATATCAGCTTGAATCAAAACTTTTGTGGCCCATTGAGGTTTTCAAGGATAAGCGTTCGTTCCCCACTGCTTGTCGTGGTCCGGTCCACTAGAGATTTGGGTCTACCTCATCTTTCTGCTAATGTCCTCAAATGATCTTGAAAAATGGATGGACGGTGTTGATATAACATATACATCATGGTGGGTCTATACCAAAGATAATTAGCTTTTTCTTAAGGAGAAATACTGTATTGCTATCGAACTATGTGATTCGGACTACATGCATTATAACTTATTATAATCTAAGAGCACTGAGTTATTTCTTAAAAATTAATAGGCTAAACTACGCATTTGCATTTGGTTGTTTTTTATTCAATGACATGATTTGACCAGTCGCATTTCTATTGTTGGATTTCTTCCTTATCTTCTTCCATGCCAACTCACCGACATGAACTAAAAAACATTCACAAAAACCTGATAAAACAAACATTTCAAATAAGCATAGTTGGTCCAACGATGGAGTGTTGGGAGAAAAAACTCCTATGTAATCAATACAAATATATTGTCGAATCATGTAGATCTCTATATAAAAACCACTACTAAAGAATATCGAAAAGGAAGAAATTAAATAAATTTCTTTACTTGTGATTCTTATTATATAAATTAATTATAGGCGAGAATACTAACAAAAGTTAAAAAAAAAAGGGGGCGTTGATTCTAGCATGGGCTTTATGGGGCCCACTTTGATGTATGTGTTTTATCCACACCGTCCATCCATTTTGATAAATCTTTATAGGGCATGAGACGAAAAAGGAGGTAAAATGAAGGTTTAGGTGGACCACACCATAGGAAACAATGGTGACAATGACATCTACTATTAAAACCTTCTTAGAGCCCACTGTGATATTTATCTGCCATCCAACCTGTTCATTAAGTTAGACAAAACAGGATGAGGGTGAAACATGAATATAAACTTGATCCAAAACTCTTATAGCCCTAAAGAGGTTTTCACTGGTAGGCTTTCAAATGCCCTAAAATGATCTATCAAAATAGATGGACTACGTGGATAAAACACATATATTAAGGTGGGACCCACATCGCACCCGATGGCAGGCGGTACCCAATTTATGTCGTAACGAACGTAGGCTTCAAAAATGAGAGAGAGAGAGAGAGAGAGAGAGAGAGAGAGAGAGAGAGAGAGAGAGATTGATTGTCCCTCACTACTTAACAAGAGAGAGAAGGACGCATCAAACATGAAGACTTCCCCCACACAAAAGAGATGACCATATGAAGAAATCAAGCCAGCCGGTTTGCCTAGGAGTATTAGCAAGTTTCTTTTGAGTGGACAACCTAACTTTCAGACAAGGCTGATTTTTACATATGATCATCTTCATGGAGGGCCCAACTTATATGAATGGCATAAATATCGCAAGCACTAGCTAATAATGCGAAATCTCAAGTTTTCCCAACACTTCGTTTGAATGCACAAGTGAATCAAATTGCAAACAATGGATTACTCTTCCCAAACTTCAAAGCAATGAATTGCGAACTTGGAGCGTAATCCTCAATATAAATGCTAAGGAAAGCTATTACAATTTGGTTAATTTCACTTGCTTGAACTAATTATCACAATTCATTTAGATCGCACATCCAAACACATTATTAATATGCCTCTAGCAAAAATACAATTATTCTTCCTGTCGCAATCACAACCACAGCTTTTGTCTCACGTTCTACTTTTGCCGTCATCTTCATCCTTTAGAGGTCAATGTGTCCACATTTGATGTAATTTACCCACGGCCCACTTCAACGATCCTACTTTCCTCGCAATTATCTTAAAACGCTCATCTTTAAAGTGGCTTAAAGATTCACTTCTCTTAATCATTTGTGTGGCTATTCATGGGTGGGCCATGGCCAACCAAAATCAAAATTTTAAAGCCGACCGTGGCCCAAGCCGGTCCACGCCAAGCCGATTGACGGTCCTAATCACGTCCCCACTTTGGTTCTATTACAATTACATTACCATATCCATGAAAATAACATGCTTGGGAACCCAATAACGCTAAGATGTAGTAAGGTAGGTTATGTTGCAGTTTTGGGTATCATGTATTCACTAATTTCATGAGGGCGCGTTTGGAGGAAATATCAAATTGAATTGCAATTATGAGCCTTGCTAAGCCCACACGCATGAAGAAGTTAGCTAATGTATACGCTTTCAGACATTCGAGCGTTACAAGCATGTGGAATATCCATGTCATGTTATTGCCCAGGTATAAAGATAAAAGTGGTCCACTTAGAAGGTTGGCCACGGCATTTTAGAAATAGGTGGACAGGTAGAGCCGTAGAGCTGGGCATCGAGTTGAGTCGGACAGAGTTGGGGCTGACCCAAGTTGATCCGGTATTAAAATAAGCCCGGCCCAATCTCAACCCGAACTTGACCCGACTCGGTAAGCATAACTGACCCAATCCAAGTTTAGGTATGGCTTGGACTAATCCGAACCGAGTCCAACCCAGTCAAAAGTACCAAGTCAGGTTGAGTGGGCACCGAGTCAAATCGGGGGAGATGCGAGAGAGAGTAGGAGGAGGGTGGTGATGGTAATGGGTGAATGGTGGGCTTGAAAGAGGAGGATGAGAGAGGGAGAGAGAGAGTTTAGGATCAGGTGTGCAGGTAGAATTAGAGATACTTAAAAATTAGGGTTTTTATTGTATATATACTCAAATCCGAATCAAGTCAGATTTCGAATCGAGTCAAGCCTGACAGGAGCGGCTCAACATTTTTGGGAGCCTTAGGCAAGTCATAAAAATGAGGCTTTTTAGTTTAAAAAATAATAATAAATTCAAAATTAAACCATAAATTTGTTTCTTGCCTTTTTATACGCAAAATTACTAATTAAACTTTTGTATTCAAGTTTACCCAATAAATCAGTTTCGATAGATAAAATTGTTAAACCGTTTAATCTATTTTGAGACATAATTATTCGTAAATAATTTTTTATAATCTTTAGTTTTGAAAAACTTCTTTCTACAAATGCGACTGTAACAGGTATGGTAAGTAGTATTCTATATGCAATAAACTAATTTAGAAAACAATCTAATTCTTTTATTAGATTAAGTATTTCAATTGAAGTATTAATTTCTATTTTTGCAACTTCTTTTAAAACTTTTAATTTCGAAAATAAATCCAAACCGTTAGAAAAATGAAGTTAGAATTTAATTTTTAAAAATGACATTAGAATTTAATTTTTTGAGAACTTAATTAGCAATAAAGTAGGTAGTTGTGGTCCTAGGTTTTATGAGAAGAATTTATTGGGAATGATGCTATTATTTTGAAAAGAGACGATAGAGTTAGACTGTTATTATTAATAGTGCTAGTTTATAGGATTTGTTTTTTATTTTCAATTTCAAATTTGTAAACTAATTTTTAGATGTTCCTACTTTGTAGGTCTTTCAATAAGTTTTATTTCAAAAAAATTAGGCTTTTTTTTCTTCTTAATTTTAATTTTGCTATAATATAGAATCTTCATAATTAAGAAATTTTAATTTTACCATAATATAGGGCTTTCATAATTAGGGGCCTTAGGCAATTGCCTCACCTGCCTATCCCTTTGAGCCGCCCCTGAAGCCTGATCGGATCGAGTTTAGGGTCGAGTTACTAGTTAACTTGGACTCGATTCAGTTTGAGTTTGGAATGGATGAAGCCTACTCAGTTCGGACCAACTCACCCATTCGGTTAAGGTCAAGTCGGATCTAAACGAGTTGGACGATTCGAGTCAGGCAAGTGAGTTGTCCCGTGCCCAGTTCTATGGATGGGTTAGAAGACCGTGGCCAAATTTTACAGAACTGTACATTTGTTCAGTTAATTGTGGCCCACTGGACTAGTGGACAGATCTGATTCTTGGACCAGCCCATGATGGCACGTGTGACCATAAGGTCCGGATGCATCTATTTTGTAGAAGTGGGGGCCACGTTTTGGTGATCCAGATCGTTGGTAAGATTGATAATACCCCAACAAAAGTTTCCTGATTGAACGATCTCATCCGTCCCATTTGTGGCTGTTATTTTTTGCCCCTGTTTCGTTCTCTTCTTAGCCGTTCATTCTTTGGCTACTAATCCAAAAATGTTATGATCTCATCTCAGCCTTTGATTAGGCATCACGCCAGGGGATTACTTTAGATAAACGGCCTGGATCTCGGAACAGTGGGCCTACGTCAACAAAAACATTACATGACATTAGGATGCATTAGAATTGCAATGATGTCGCTTTTTAAGTTGGGTTTGGAAGAATTTTTTGGGAATTATTTTATACTCTGTCGGAGCGTGATGTTTGGTACGTGGGCACTTAGAAATTATACATGTCAAGCATCTCAAATTAAACCGTCCAAATCGTGGGACCCATGTGTCTCATCATACCAAAATCATATGCGTTGGGCAGTCCTAATCTCTGATTATTTTCTCAATCCGACTGTCGGATGGACAAAGATTTCCTCCCAAAGCCTTTCCCAGGAAGTTCCTGCCTGGAACCTAGGTGGGACCCACCGTTATGTTTGTATGAAATCCATCCAGTCCATCCGTTTTGTGAGCTCATTTTAGAAATAAGACGAAATGATCCGTATCCAATACTAAAGTGGGCCGAAAACGTGAGGATTGAACGCCTACAGTTGAAATATTCGTGGGGCCACAGAAGTTTTGAATCAAACTAATATTTGTGTTTTCAGTTCATCCCGGTAGGAATGACGTTTATGGATGGCATGTAAACATCACGGTCGACCCCAGGAAGGTTTCAACGGTAGGAATTTCCTTACCTACCTTTTACTCTAGTGCAGCCCACTCGAGTCTTGGATCTGATCACTTTTGGTCTGATGTCCTGAAATAATCTCAAAACACGGATGGACGGGGAGGATTTCTCACAAACATCAAGGTGAGCCCCACCTAGGTTTCCAGTGCAGGAACTTCCTACGAAAGGCTTCGGCGGGAAATCCGCCTCCGGTCACTGTGAGACCGTGTGGAACCAGCTTATTCTCCAAACGTGTGAGACACTAGGCCCCTAGCAACGGAGAGGGGCTATGCGGGGCCATCCTTACGTATGGGTTTCATCCACACCATCCATCCATTTTTCCATATCATTGATATGGTACAAACCCAAAAATGAGGCAGCTCCAGGGCTCAGGTGGACCATATAGTGGGGATTAAACAACTACTGTTCAAAACATTTTATGGGCCACGGAAGTTTTGGATCAAGTTGATTTTTTTTTTTTTTTTTTTTTTTTTTTTTTTTTTTTTTTTTCCGTTCGCCGTGGTCTATGTGACATTGTGAACAGGTTGATGGAAATTAACCATCATGGCGGGCCCTAAGAAGGTTTCAATGGCGGGTGTCATTATTGCCACTCTTGTAGTGTGGTCCACTTGAACCTTGGATCTGCCTTATTTTAAGGTTTTGGGGCTTTCATCCTGGAGAAATGGATGGATGGTGTGGATAAAACCATAGGCCCCTAAGAGTAGGGCTGAAAGTGGGTTGGGTTGGGTTGGGTTGGGTTGGGTTGGTGCTCAACCCTAGCCCAACCCAACGTTCCTGTACCTCAACCCTAACCCAACCCAACATCGAGTTGGGAATTCTCAACCCAAGCCCGACCCAAGCGGGTTCAGTCGGGTTGGTCAGGTTGATCGGGTGGATACATACTAATATTTTAATGACTGTATTAGTTTATTATATTTCAATACAATTTATTTGGGAGAGAAATCCAGCATTTCTTGTTAGCTTGAGTCATCGGAAATGAAGTGGACGAATGAGACTCGACAACACCGGATTTTCCTATGTATTCAACACATACGATCCACACTTGGTTATAATTTATATGTAACTTATATATTGATCAGGTTCGGGTTGGGTCGGGCAACCCAAGACCTCAACCCGAGCCCGACCCAAGTTTTATCGGGCTGGTGTTTGTATAACCCAAGCCAAAGATCGGACTCGATACATCCTGCCCAAACCAACCCAATGTTGGGTCGGTCACGGGTCGGTTGGGTTCAACCCGCCCAACTTTTAGCCCTACCTAAGAGACCCTGTTGAGCAAGAACTTGGCTGCCACCCAGCCCAATGTGGGTGAGATCCTGATCGTAGGGACCACCTTGATGTATGCATCATATATCCATGCTGTCCATCTGTTTTACCAGATTATTTTAGGAAATGGTCCTGTAGACACCCCACCTAAAACAAGGATACGACATTCTTTGAGCTTCAACTCGATTTCAATCAATTGTCTCCTGCGGACTAGGAAATCATGGAAAACTCAAACGGATCACGGTGGAAGCATACTTGGCATGCGCCGAAAATTACCAACAGACCAGATTGGCTGACACCAAATCTAGTAGCGATTCGGTCACGTCTGAGAATCCAAACTCCAAAACCCCTGAAGCTCTCTGTATGACGCAACCGACAGGCGAAGATGGATAAAAAGAATACTCTCTACCTACGGATCCCTCTTTGTATCATTCAATCTTTCCGGATAGTGTTGTGTCGAGGTTAAAAGTTCATATCTTCGAAATCAATGAAAAATACGGCTGTCCTGATATATAAAATAATCATGGTATTATTGGAGGAAATCCTGACTGATTAGGATGATTTATAATTAATTGGAAAGGTGGTCAAATGATCTTCCTATCAAACTTAAATTTCCTCCAATTTGAGTCATGATGAGGAAGATCCATCCCGTTTATCAAAAACATGTATTACCGATTGACCAAAATCAGAAAAAACTTTGGCTGCGCTTTAAATTAGTCAAACGGGATCTGATTGAGATGATTTCAGTTACAATTAAAAGCTTATTAGAAAACATTTCCAATAATCCTAATATCATCAAGGGCAGACTATTGGTCAAATTGCAAACAACCGATTTCATATATTGGATGGATGTATTTTCGGCATATCAAATGAGGTCCGATTGAAGTGATCCTAGTCTTTTTAGAAAGCTTACCTGATCACCTTTTCAACAAGATAAAAATTACCCAAAACGGACAAGTAATGAAGAAGATGTGAGCGCTTGAACATTTGCAATAAAAAAACAAAAGGTAATAATGACTTTTTATGTATATACGTAATATCTATATTTATAAATATAAATAAAAGAAAAAGTAATCATTTTACTTTAACTTTTATATATATATATATATATATATATATATATATATATATATATATATATATAATATCTTATACATGCAACGTAGCGTGTAGGACCCACCAGTTAGGGTAGGCACCCACAATTTAGTGTGGGTGCTGACATCATGACCCTGTACAGTGGTCGTCTGCAACATGGGCCGTTACCTACATAGGGCATCCAGGGACAGACGAGAGAGGGAGGAAGAGAAAGGAAAAAATCAAAGGAAAGAGAGAAGAGAGGGAAGAGAGTTTAAACAGGCAAAGAGAAAATAGAGAGTAGAAAGAGAGATACAGAGATACAGAGAGTGTCCGAGGGTTGGAGTTTGCCTGGAAGTGCTACTCAAAGTATTTTAAATATTTCCAACGTGCCGACATACTGCCCAACATAGGAGACAAAAATGGTCATCAAAGGAGTCAAAAAAGCTTAGAAGCTGTCCATTTCTATTTAATTTGCATTATATTCCACCCATTTCTATTGCATTAATCACTTTCACATTTTATTCTGCATCATTCTCCATATTCCATTTTCACTTTATTTGCCTGCCCAGGACCTTAAATCCTGTGAAGTAAGGCTAGTTAGTGTTTATTTTCATTATTTATTTTTGCTTTATTTGCCTACCCAGGGCCACTTGGCTCTGTGATGTAAGGCTAGATAACTCCTTTTTTCTTATCTCTGTCTGCCCAACCCACCTGGGTTATGTGAAGCATGACCAAGTATAAAATGCTGAAATTCCATTAAATCCCCAAAAATTGTAAATCTTGTGAAGTAGAGACCACACATTGTGTGAGCAGAAAAGGGTGCTTAAACCCTTCCTTTTCCGTCACCGAGGCCCTTACTCGGAATCTACGGCTGCAGACCAACCGTAGGAGTCACTTGAGTTGGAAAATCGTGAGATTGCCTAACTCCTAAGCGATTCTACAGTTCATAGCCGGCCGTAGATTTTATGATTCATTTAGCTAGTGGTGACTCCAAATCAAATGCATTTTTACACTTGAGTCAATAGCACACATCGCCCACAATAGCAAAAATCAATACGAAAGCCAATAAAGCGATGGCACCGCCACGCTTGTGCGAGCGTGCGGGGGGAGGCGTTCACAGAATGACGACTCCACTGGGGATTGTGCTAGTTACCAGCCTAGGCCCAACTTGAAACACATGATTTTTTACAATTTATGGGGATTTCATAAATTTGACATATTTACTTTCCTGCACTCCAGTGAATACTGGTCTTATTTACTCTTCGTATCATGCTTTCTAACATTCCAGTAAATACTGGTCTCCTACTAACACACTAATTCTCTAATTGTCCAGTCTATACTGGTTCATTTACTTTCCTGCCTGCATCCTACATTCCAGTTTATACTAGTCTCTTTCACTTTCTCGCAAGCATACTGCGATCCAGTTCTCATTGGTCCATTTACTTTTATATTAATCCAATATGCACTGGTCCTCCTGTATTTTCCTGACATTTACGTTTGCCTTTTATAAAAAGAAAAGAAAATACCAAAAAAAAAGAGGTGATCGCAAGGTATACCCATTGCAAGGAAGTAGCGGGCCATTCTGTAACCATTGTGCCCAGAAATCAATTATGGGTTCGTCATCGTGCACAATCATCATGTACCTACCAAAGTATCATCCGAACCCATGCACAAGTAGCCATGTCAGATCAAGGTGACAATCCTCCAACTCATCCAGAATCGCCAAGACCACAAGCCTCTCAACCAACTGCATCCACTCCCTCGACAACCGAGCTCGCCCGCGGCTTAAACAGGTTAGAGAATATTGTGAATCGCATTCATGCAAAAATGGCGCCACTCATTCATAACATGCATCCGCCAATGTAACATCTCGGATTTTCACTGTTTTGGATTTCCAAAAATCCTTGAGATTTATTTTTTTATTAACTTATAATATCACTTAATGACCATTAACACTCAATGTTAGTTTATACTGGGGTGGACCAGTCTAGTTATGATGGGACAAAGTGCGGGCCGTCAAGCCGGATAGTCCGTTTACACCTAGCAACAGCCCGTGTGGGCCACCCGGCGACCGAGGAGGGTCAGAAAAATCTAAAAATTTAGAAAACTGAAGATCTTACTGGGCTTATGGTCCATCGCGGACCACGGACCCAGTGGACACCCAGAATTGGAATCTGGCACTTGCCAAATGCACCCTACCAATGCCAGATTTGAAATCTGGCACTTGCAAATAAAATCGAGATTCCAGGCTTTCCAGCCGTCAGATTTCTTTCAAATTTACAGTGAAGGTTTAATGTATTTTTCTACGCTTGTCCATAAAATCTGGGCCCCGATCGTGGCACGGTGACCGTTGATCGTAAATCGGGCCCATACGATCAAACCCCATATCCGATCGTTTCTAAATTTTGCATGGCCCTTCATCGGCCCATGGACAACTTATCTTATAAGTTTCATGGCCAGGGGGCCACCAGAGCTGCCCCAATCACCGAAATGGTCCCACAGGGCCATTTAAATAATCGAAACCGTACGCTCAAACCTCATATCCATTCATCCGTTTGTTCCCAAAATTTGCACGACCCATCATCGGGCCATGAGACACCTACACACCAAATTTGGTAGCCAAAGGGATGTTAGGGCTGTCCCAACACCAATAGGGAGTCCTAGAAGACTATTTTGAGAAATTGTGGAAACTTAAGGCCAAAGGGCCCAACTCTAGCAAATAAATCCCTAACCCTTATCTCATAACCCCCACCACAACCACCATTGCCAAGGGAGAAAGAGAGAGCTAGAGAGCAAGGAGAGAAGAAGGAGAGAGTGAAGGAGGGTAAGGTGGACCCTAGATCGAGGTGGGGCCCAAGGAGATCAAACCCCACAACTCCATATCCCTTCTCCAAAGGGAAACCCAACACCACAACCACAAGAAACGTCCATTGATCGTCTAGGTAAATCTCTCATCCCATTTTCGTTGAAACCCTTGTGATGAGAAGAGATTTATTTAGGATTCTAACATGTAAATATTGCTTTAGGGATTCCTCCCGATCAACCCCCGAAATCCATCTTCCTAGGTCGTTCCCAAGCATTCATCGAATCCGAAGGTGCGGACTATTGGTCTTAGGTGGCCTAGCACCAACTATAGTATGAGTTTAATGATTTTGTATGTGTGAGTGGTTGTATTGGAAAATCTAGAGGAACCTAGGAATGGTGTGTTTGTTGAAACTACATGAATTTGCATGTTTAGTTCTTGGTTGATGTTGATCTTGTCCCTCACATGTTTTAGTTTACGGATGATTACATGTTCTTGTTTGTTGATTGATTTTTCTCATATGAATTGCTTCATAAGGTGTAGGAATCTTGACTCTTGTGTGTGTTTTGATCCCTTGAGATGTTGGAAGTGCTTAACTTCCTCTCTAACCCACAACACTCACATGCACTTGTTTACAATAATGTATCATGCTTGTTAGGGACATTGAATTGTATGATAGGATGTATACAACATGATACTGTATGTTAGTTGATGACCTTGATGTTGGTATGCTATGAATTATCGTCGAACCCTTGGATTGGTCAGGAACACGAGGTTAGACGGTAGTCCCATTGGTTGGACTACCCTAAGACTAAACCTGCGAATTGGGTGGGTACATACGGGCGGCAGTAATTTGACTACATGGGTCTATTGTACCCGATGTCGTTCGTCACGTGCTCGCCTGACTCGTGTGGTTTAGCCTATTACTGACCAATCTTGATTGATAGCCATGTTTGCTCACATATGTATGGAACCTGGAACACCTTACCACCGTTGCAGCCCACCAATAACCACTTGAAGTTGATCCACTGCCTCGTGAGCCGGGCATGGTGGAATGAGACACTGTGTCCGAGTTGTCATCCTACGCTGGGGTGACGCGCCTCCCCATAGTGACCGCGAGCGATCCCTTCCTCTCGGCACTCCCCATGTGCTTGGAGTCGGGGATGGGGAACCTGACTGGATCAAGGATCGCGAGGTCTCGACTTCATACGTTGGGGAGCCTTGGCCTCACAACCAGTTTAGGGCATTGATACGTGGGGTGTACCAGATTCCCAAACCTGCTTGATGAATGAACTTAACTAAGAACCCGGTTAACATTATCATTGCATTCCACTAGCTAGGTTGGCGACTCGGCAGTCAAGGTCGCTCTGAGGGAGTGTTGACATACACAATCATTAGACGGAGTCGCTCGAGAGAGTGTTATGGCGAGGGCATGCATACGCATTAATAATATTAGTTTAGTGATTGTAATTGATTGCTTTTCATTAAATCCGTAATATAACTAATGCTTGTGATAACTTGAGACTAATATTTCACACTGAGTTGATCACTCACTCCCACTCTAGGACGATGTTTTAAAACACTAACCAGACTCATTCATAGAAGCAGGGGATGCGGAGCATGGCGATGCCACTCTCGACGAGGAGGAGGAGCTGTCATACTTCCAGATGATGCGCGGGACCTCACCGGACCCGTAGTTGGTCCGATGGATTGCTGAGTCATGGGCTCGGCCCTATTATTTTGGGACCTATATTCTTTTTGTGAGTTTGTCGGGCGGCTCATTGTGCGCCGTTCGTATTCTTTTAGACATGTACATTTATACATGCATATATATATATATATATATATATATATATATATATATAATTATATATATATATCTATATATATATATATGCATTTGATCTCTTTTAGTTCAGTGGATGTATAAGGTTGTGCTCCATGCTCCAGGTAATTCCAGGTTGCGCATTTAAACTTGATTAAGCGCATATTGACGAAAATTGGATATAAGTGACCCCAGGAACCGGGAGTCGAGTGTATGCACGACCCCCGATTTTCAGGCATTATAAGATGGTATCATAGCAATAGTTTAGAATTAATTGGGTCATGGGTCATGAGCTCGCTAATGCGTCCGCTGACTTGAGAGGAAACGCAATAGAAAACACGAAAATGTTAAGAACCACCCCAGTCCCTGAGATGACGCTCTTAGACGGAAGGTGAGACTTCCAGAGTGTTAGTGTTGGGTAATGAGAGTAAGTAGTGACGTTAGGAAATATCCCCGAGAGTCTTACAAAGGGCTTCGACTGATGAGAGAGACCATAACAATATTAGAATTCGACTTGGGAGCCTTACGACACGTTTCAGCCCATCCTTGGACAAGAACTCGGGACTTAACGACAAAACCTGATTTGACCAACTAGGAAATTTAGGTAGTCCAGTCCACCCAATCTCTAAGTCTAAACTCCTCCTTTCAACCTATCTCCTTTAAATCTTTGCTTCCCACCCCTTTATCCCTCAAATTTTTATATGTACCTTTATCTTAGATACAAATTCTAAAGTTCAAGGATAAAGAACTATAAGTAAACAAAAATTTAAGTAAATTAGACTTTTAACCATTAACCTGATGGAATCTTATGAAATAACCATGTTATTTGGATAGAGCAGCTTCTCCTACCCCAAATTCATATATGGCACGTCGAATAACTCATTTCGGTTTGCGAGATATGCCCATCGCAAGGCGACCCCGTCCAGAACACAGTGGCCCGGCGTCGCAACGCCCAAGCATCCAGTGGCCCGGTGTCGCAACGCCCAGCCGGCGTCGCAACATCTAAGCATCTAGTGGCCCGGCGTCGCAATGCCCAGCCGGCATCGCCACGCCTAAATTTTTTACAAAATTAGGTCAAATTCAAAAATTCATATCTCATTCGTTACAACTCCGATTTAGGTGATTCAAAAGGAAGATTGAAGATTAAAAAGTATAGTTTCATATAAAAATAAAATAAAACTTATAATATAGTTAAATTTGGAATGAATTGACAACTATACAAAAAAATCGTTAGCTTTATATAGTGGTTACTTCTAGAATTTTTATAATTTATTTACAACTCCAAATGAGATGAAATTTGGTGGGATGACTTAAAAATTGATGATAAATCATCATAAAAATTTTAAAAATAATACAGTTAATAAAAGTATAAGAAATGTTACAAGATGGGTCCCCTCCTCCCTTTCAATGTACACACGATGGGGCCCATTTCCCTTGCTATTTAGGACTATCTAGAGTCCATAAAGCCTATCTCTACTATCCCATTACCTCCACCATCCCTTCTAAACCCTAGAAAAACTCTCCCTCTCCCAATCTCAAAACCCAATCCCTAAACCCACATTCTTCTTCTTCATATTTCCTTTCTCTTCAACCCCTCTTACTTGACCCTTCATATTTCCTTTCCCTCCAATCCCCTCTTACTCTCACCGCCAATGCCATCCAGGTAGAATATCCTCCTCATGTTTTCCAAGCATTCTCGGCCAAAAGCTATGACATGGAGATTCCTCCATTCATTTTGCAAAGGGCATTACCATCTCCTCTATTGGTCCTTCAAGGGAAGGCCCATGAACCTCATCCCAGTCCTCCTCATCACGTAGAACAAATATGGGATCAACCATTGGTCCTACAAGAGCCCCTACGTCAACACAAACCAACAACTCCCACCAGTTAGGAGTTCACCAGCCAGTCGTCCTTATGGGGAAGGCTCCGTCGCCCATGCCCAGTCATGTACCATACCATCTACCCATTGATGCACAAGAACGACATCCTCTCCTATTCAGCATGCCACAAGAACTAGCAAGATCCAGACGGACAATCCAGGAAGGCCCTCCTTTACAACCCTTGGTACTCCTAGGGGCACCGTTGGCTTCGCCATTGAAACACACATCTGTTATCGCTAACCCTCTATCTTCTCTAGAATCTTCACCTCCTCTGGCTCTTCAAGAAAAGATGGAACTAGTCTCAGACAATAAGGCAGTCCCCGGGCATTACCCAGAATGCTCTGAGGTGGGAAACATGCATCCTAATGGGAGATGTCTTCGAAAAGAAGGACTCAGAGGAGATCCTAAGGGACCTTTGGCCGGAACAACACACAAGGCCGACACCACACACGATGTAGCAGGCCAGCTTAAAACCATCCCAGCCCAAATATCTGTTTGGAAACTTGTTTACTTGCCTCCAAGTGCAGAGGTTCATAAGTAGTATCCCGTGAATACAAGGTCGATCCCACAGGGAGATGAATTGTGAGAAGAAAAAAATCAAACGCAAAATAAACTAAGTAATAAAAATTAATCTGATGATTTGATTTTGGGATTTTTGAATGGATGTAATTCAATTGAATAAAATAACACCCAAGCTTCAAAGTTCTACACATACGTTAATGTTCCAAAATCATGATGACTTGGATAACACAACTAGGATCTGAGCACTATGGTCAGCCTAGTCGGAAAATAAAACAGTTTAAGTATTTTAATAAATGATATAAAATATTAGAAAATTATGGATTTGCACCATTGACATATATTCTCAAGCGTCAGTGATTTTAAGTATTCAATATCTATAGGATAATGAATATCAAAGAAATATAACAGGTCGAGAACCTCTCCTATCTAAGAAATCTGATTGATCTAGGGTAAGCCTATCCATCAATGTGTGGATCTCATATGATGGAAACATATGGATCTTACAAGAGGATAAAAAATAAAAGCTAAATAATAGATAGCATGCATACACAACATTCTTCTCATCATTAAAATAATCAATCATCATAATATTAAAGAAACATTAAACTCATGTGCTTCCCTTCTAGCTTGGGCTAGAAGGAACTTAGAAAAACATAATTAAATTACAGAAATAAAAAGCAACAAGAAATAAAGAAAGAAAATGCAAATAGAAAAGATCTTTAAAAAAAACAACTTATAAAGCTTTAATAAAACTAAAAACTCTTTAAAAACCCTAAACTTTATTCTTGAATGCCTTGAATAATGTTTTAGAATGCCTTAGGAAGCCCTATTTATAAGTAGGGACCTCCAATTTTCGAACAAATTTGAAAAACCCTAGAAACCGCATCAAATATAAGTATTTTCCCAAAATAGACTTCTCGCTGCATAGTTCATTTAAAACAGACTTCCTAATGCGCAGTTTCCCAAAATAACCTTCACAGCTTCATAATATACTTTTTCAGGACGATTTCAAGATTCTTCACTTTAAATCTTCGATTCTCTTCATTCTTCACTTGGTTTTCTTAGATCTTTGGCATGTGAATTCTTCAATCTTGGTCTCCTAAGATCAATCCCTTACTTGGTAATTCTTGAGCTTCAAAATCATGCTTTTAACACCATTTTTCAATCCAAACACTTAAATTCACCTTGCAACACATACATAAGTAAAATAGAATATTAAGCGGATTCATGTTCATAAAACCAAGATATAAATGGGAAAAATTATGCAATATTTGAGTCTCAACAAAACTCCTCTGTGCATCACAGGCACACCGGGAGATCTTTGTTAAAACTCTGAACGATGCGCATATTTTTCGAGAAGTTGCACCTGAAATGGTTGCGCACATGATAGGGCAACTCCTTGCTCCCCGAGCCATAACTTTTTCAGATGACAAGTTGCCACCAGAAGGCCGCGACCATGCCAGGTCATTAAATATAATTGTTCGTCATAAGGACAAAAGCATCCCACTGGTATTGATTGATAATGGTTCAAGTTTGAATGTTTATCCACTTCGGACTGCCTTATATTTGGGACTAAATCCATCTATGTTCAGGCCAAGCAATATGAATGTGAGAGAATTCGATAATTCCTGAAGACAAGCACAAGGAGAAATTGATGTTGAACTATAAATTGGCCCCAATACGTCCACCATTTTCTTTCAAGTTTTGGACGTCCCTTCATCATTCAATCTTCTCCTTGGTCGGCCCTGGCTTCACGAAGTTAGGGTCGTACCATCAACGCTTCACCAAAGGGTCAAGTACATCCATGGGAATAAAGTGTTATGCATTCTGGCAGATCCCAAACCACTTTTTCCCTCTGAAACAAATCTTCAGGGGGAGCCTAACATCCCAGTTATTGACGCATGGAAATTGGACAAAGACAAACCATATTATAGCTTCTAATTTGAAGTGGATCACGTCCCATCAGTATGTCCACTAAAATTAAACTATATTTTCACTCCAGCCGAGCGTCAAATCCTGAACTACCGCCTTGAACACCAAAATACCGCCAAGGTAATTGAGGTTCAAGAAAGAATAGGAAGGGCAGGACTAGGATATGAGTCTCCTCCACCAGAAAAACCAGAGAAGGCAGATACCGAGAGGAGGTGGAAGGGCTAAGAGATGAGCCATCTTTCCCATTTCACACCAATAAAATTCGTTAGCGCCGGAGTCATCCATCCAAGTCCAAATATGGATTTCGATCCACCGGGTCATGATAATAGTCTCACTCTCACTGAGTTGCCCAAGCAACAACTGGGCAAGGGGCAGGAGCTACCGTCTCTTGATTGGACCACAACGATGATCCCACCAGAGCTACAACAACCTGAAGAGCTCCACGACACGGGGGAATGAAGGAATGTTCGATGAATCTAACACTGAGTCAGAACCTAGCCCTCGCTACATCATGATGATTGGGCACAATAGAGAAAATTAGCCCACTACATCCCAAAACCCTGCCTCTCGAGGGGAGAGAGTGCAGGGCTCCACCTGGTTCACCACCCCCATGACGCTTGAATCGACCGTTCAGTCTTGTCAAAGTGTCGGTCTGGAAAAAAAAACGTCCTTGTAAATAGGCATTTGCACCCCAGGCAAGACTATGATAGACACTGGTTCGAAACTCCAACTTGCTCGATGTTCGGTAAAATTAAAACACCAAAAAATCTGAAAAACCTTCAAAAACATTAAAAAAAAATAGAAAATCCTCAAAAACCAAAAACAATAGAAAATCCACAAAACCTAAAAACAGAAGAAAATTTACAAAAACCAAAAACATCAAAAAAATTTCAAAATACCCAAAAATCAAAAAACTTTTCAAAAGCCACAAGCAATAAAGTGTCAGGCTCATCTGAAGAGCTGCATGAAGCCGAAGTTGACATCTATGACTTTGACATAGAGCTAGACTTCGAACTCATGGGTTTAGAAGAGGTCAAGGACAAGGGAAATGATGATCTAACTCCCGAACATGAGGATCTCCTCAATAAGTTTGATTCAAAAGCCAATGTTGCATCTGACAAATTCGAGGTGGTCAATCTCATAACCCCTAAGAATCCTTGGGAAGTACGCATTGGAAAATCTTTATCTCCGAGCAACAGGAAGAGAATGATCGAGTTTTTGAAACCACGGTTATCAAACTTTGCCTTCTCTTACGAAAATATGCCTGGACTCAATGAGGACCTGGTGGTACATCGTCTACCCACAAAGCCCAAAATCAAGCCGGTCAAGCAGAAGTTAAGGAGAATGCGACCATAGTGGATCCTGAAAATACAGGAAGAAGTAATCAAGCAATACAACGCCGGTTTCCTGGTAGTATCCAACTATCCGGAATGACTAGCCAACATCGTTTCCGTTCCCAAGAAAGACGGCAAGGTTCTGATGTGCATCGACTTTAGTGACCTCAATAAAGCCAGTCCGAAAGACGACTTCCCACTGCCCCACATCGACATTCTAGTCAACAATACGCCAGGTTACAAAATCTTCTCTTTCATGGACGGTTTCTCTGGCTACAACCATATCAAAATGGCCATAGAAGACCATGAAAAGACATCATTCATTACGCCGTGGGGAGCGTTTTGCTACCGAGTCATGCCATTCGGGTTGAAAAATGTCGGAGCTATGTACCAACGAGCCATGACGGCACTATTCTACGACATGATGAACAAAGAGCTAGAAGTCTATGTGGATGATATGATCGTCAAGTCTCAAAGCATCAAGGGGCATTTCAAAGACCTCGAAAAAGTCTTCGATCGATTGGAAAAGTTTAAGCTCCGCCTCGATCCGCAAAAGTGTATCTTTTGAGCAACCAGTGGCAAGTTGCTCGGTTTCATCGTCAGCAAAGATGGCATCCAAGTCGAAGAATCAAAGACAAAAGCAATTCTAAAGATGTCACCTCCCAAAAATGAGAAAGAAATTCAAGGTTTCTTGGGCAGAATCCAATATATCAGTCGTTTCATTGCCCAGCTTACACCCATATGCGAGCCCATATTCAAGCTGCTCCGTAAGAACACGCCAAAAGAATGAAACGAAGATTGTCAAGAAGCCTTTGACAGAATCAAGAAGTATTTACTAGATCCACCAGTGCTAATCCCACTGATGCTCGGACGACCCCTACTACTCTATATCTCAGTCGCCGCAGATGCCATCGGGTGCGTCCTTGGCCAACACGATGACACAGGAAGAAAGGAGCGAGTAATCCACTATCTTAGCCGTCGATTCACTGATTACGAGTCCCGATACTCATTAATCGAAAAGACATGCTTCGCCCTCGTATGGGTCACCCAACGCCTTCGCCAATACATTATCGCTTATCCAATCCCCCTGCTCGCACGAATGGATCCACTGAAGTACCTGTTCGAGAAACCGTCTCTAACTGGAAGGATCGCAAATTGGCAATTGTTACTTTCCGAGTTTGACATCACCTATGTCACTCAGAAAGCAATCAAGGGGTAGGCTTTGGCCGACCATCTCGCAGCACACTCTCTGCTTGACTATCAGCCACTGAAGAATTTCTTCCCTGATGAGGATGTCCTATTCCTTGAGGGAGAAGAAGGACTAGAGGCAGATGAATGGACCTTATATTTTGACAGTGCAGCTAATGCTAAAGGACGAAGAATAGGGGCAATCCTTTACTCTCCAGATGACATCCCCATCCCTGTTTCGAGAAGGCTATCCTTCGGGTGCACGAACAACATAACCGAGTATGAGGCATGTATAGCGGGCTTAAAGGAAGCAATCATTTTGGGGCTGAAAAAGCTAAGGGTCTTTAGTGACTCTCAACTCATCATCAATCAAACGAACGGTGACTGGAAGACGAATGACGAGAAGCTGATTCCGTACCACGTTTATCTCGAGAACCTCATCGACGAATTTCGTAAAGTCGCTTTTACATACATGCCACGTGCCAAGAATCAATTTGTTGATGCCTTGGCCACATTAGCATCTATGTTAAACATTCCCAAGGGAGCAGCACAATGGGAACTTACAGTCGAACTGCAAGAAGATCCAGCGTTCTGCCTGCAGATCGAACAAGCCGAAACGCCACCTGACAAGCACCCTTGGTATACCGATATCAAGAAATACCTAGAAGATTGTGTAACATCCCGTCCAACCAGCACAGTGTCCTGTGGGGTTCACGTAGGATTGTCGCAAGACCATTCGTTTAAACTACTCGTGGTGAGGTACCACAAGTAAATTAATCTAGGATTAGCCCAATTGAGTAGACCAAATGGTTCAAGATAGGACCTAGTGCGGGTCGCCAAGTCAGATGGCCGTTTACACTTAGCAACTACCTATGCGAGCTATACTGCGACACGGGAAGGTCATAAAATTATAAAAATTTAGGGAAGCATAGATCTCACTAGGCTTGTGGTCCATCGCGGACCACGAACCCAGTAAACGTCCAGAACTCAATTATCCACGTCGTCCCAGCGGCACTTGCAAAGTGCGACTCACCCCACCTCACTAGTTTTAGAATCTGACACCCATAATTGAAACTGAGATATAAGACATTTCAGCCGTCGGATTTCTTCTAAAATTACGGTGGAGGTCTAATGTATTTTTTTAAACCCATCCACGAAATCTGGGACCCGATCGTGAAACGATGACCGTTGATCGCCGATCGGACCCGTGCGGTCAGATCCCGCGTCCGTTTGCCTCCAAAATTTGCATGGCCCTTCATCGGGCCATGGAGCACCTATCCTATAAGTTTCAAGGCCAGTGGACCACTAGAACCACTCCAATCACCGGAATGGACCCTATAGGGCCATTTAAAGATCGAAATTGTATGATTAAACCCCATATTCGTTCATCCGCTTGTTCTCAAACTCTGCATGACCCCTCATCGGGCTATGAGACACCTACACACCAAATTTGGTGGCAAGGGGGTGTTAGGGCCGCCCCAACACCAATAGGGAGTCCTAGAGGGCTATTTTGGAAAGTTGTTGAGACTTAAGGCCAAAGGGCCCAAGTCTAGGAAATAAAATCCTAGTTGTCTCATAACTCCCTCCTTTACCACAACCACCAAGGAGTAAAGTGAGAGTAAGAGAGTAAAGAGAGAAGAAAGAGAGAGGGAAGAAGAGCAAGGTGGACCTTAGATCGTGGTGAGGCCCAAAGAAATCAAATCTTGTGACTCCCTACCTCTCCTCCAAGAAGAAACCCTCCATCACGACCGTCCATTCGTTTTGTTGATCGTCTAGGTAAAAGCCCTCATCCCTTTTTCTTGAAACCCTTGAGTTGAGAAAGGATTTGCATGGAATTCTAACATATAAATGGTTGCTTTAGGGATTCCGGCCGTTCAACCTCGAAAACCCACATTCCTAGGTCGTCTTCCAAGCTTTCAACGATCCGAAGGTGCGGACTATTATTCTTAGGTGGCCTAGCACTAATTTTATTACGAATCTAATGATTTTGTTTGTTTGGATGATGCATTTGGAGAATTTAGAGAAACCTAGGAATCGTATGATTGTTGGAATTGTATGAAATTGTATGTTTTAGTTCTCATATGATGTTGATTCTTGCCTCTCACACGATTTAGTACAAATGGATGATTACATGTTCATGTCTTATTTGATTTTTCTCATATGGTGTTACTTCATAGCATGTATGATTCATCAACTCTTGTGCATTTTGATTCTATGAGATGTAGGAAGTGCTTAACTTCCTCACCAACCCACACAACACACATGAACCTTTATTCATGATATTGTTAGCGTCTTTTGCTAAGAGATTCTGAATTGAATGTTGAGGAGTATGAGAACATGATGTTGTTTATGCTAGTTGATAACCCTGTTAGTTGACATGTTATGAATCACCACCCAAACCCTTGGGTTGGTCAGGAATACGAGGAGAGCGAAGGCGGCCTCGTGGGTAGGACCATCTTGAGGTTAAACCCATGGATTTAGGCAAGTGCATGTGGGCGATAGTATTCAGACTACATGGGTCGCTTGTACCCGATGTCGTTCCGCCACATACTTGCCTGAACTCATGCAGTCTAGTCTACTAGCTGACTAACCTTGTTTTATTAACCCTGTTTGCTCACATATGTATGGAACCTGG
Organism: Magnolia officinalis; assembly: GCA_021015155.1. Lineage (NCBI taxonomy): Eukaryota > Viridiplantae > Streptophyta > Magnoliopsida > Magnoliales > Magnoliaceae > Magnolia > Magnolia officinalis. Next base: position 62,846,031 of record JAJHSJ010000011.1, read on the forward strand.
AACACCCTACAACCGTTGTAGCCCATCGATAACCAAATTGAAACCGATCCACCGCCTCGTGAGCCGGGTATGGTGGAATGGGACACTGTGTCAGAGCTGTCGGCCTAAGCTGGGGTGACGTACCTCCCCGTAATGATCGCGAGCGATCCCTTCTTCTCGGCACTCCCCATATGCGGTATAGTCTACTGGCTAACCAACCTTGTTTTGTTAACCCTGTTTGCTCACATATGTATGGAACCTGGAACACCCTACAACTGTTGTAGCCCATTGATAACCAAATTGAAACCGATCCACCACCTCTTGAGCCGGGTATGGTAGAATGGGACACTGTGTCCGAGCTGTCGGCCTACGTTGAGGTGACGTGTCTCCCCGTAGTGACCGCGAGCGATCCCTTCTTCTCGGTACTCCCCATATGCTTAAAGTCGAGGATGGGGAACCCGACAGGATCAAGGATCTCGGGGTCTTATCCTCACACGTTGGGGGGTCTTAGCCTCGCAACCAGTTCAGGGTATTTATACATGGGGTGTATCAGATTCCCCAACCTACTAGATGAATGGACTTAACTAAGAACTCGGCTAACACGATTACATTGCATCGCACTAGTTAGGGTGGCGACTCGGCAGTCGAGGTCGCTCTGAGAGTGTTGGTCATATGTGATCGTTAGATGGAGTCGCTCGAGAGAGTGTTGTGGCGAGGGCTTGCATCATATCATCCATCATGCATGCGCATTAATATGATTAGTTAGGTGTTTATGAATGATTATTTTTTATTAAATTCATAATATAATTGATGCTTGTTACAACTTAAAGATTAATAGCACCCACTAAATTGATCACTCACTCCCACTCTGGGACGGTGTTTTAAAATATCAACCAGACTCGCCCGTAGATGCAGGTGATGCAGAGTATGAGGAGCCCGGCGACGTGATCCTCGAGGAGAAGGATGAGTTCTCCTACTTTCAGTTGATGAGCGGGTCTTTATTGGCTTAGTAGATGGGGCGTTGGATCGCTGAAAAGTAGACTCAGCTTTATTCTTTTAGACATACTATTCTTTTGTGATTTTGTTGGGCAATGCCTTGTGCGACCCATGTATATTTTTGAACCTATATATATATATATATATATATAATATATATATATATATATATATATATATATATAATATATATATACACACACACACACACACACACACACTTGATCTCTTTATTTCAGTAGACATGTGGGGTTGTGCTTCATGTTCCAGAAAATTTCAAGCTGCGTATTTAAACCTAATTAATCGTACTTTAATAAGAAAATCGGTTATAAGTGATACCCGGGAACTCGGGAGTCAAGTGTATGCACGACCTCCGATTTCTAGGGCGTTATAGATCGGGTATACCCGGAAAGTGCCACACCAATGGATCATCCTATGATCCAACGATTAGTTACACAGTTTACTATTAACGGTGACATCTTATACAAACGATCCTTTAATCAGGTCTTATTGCGATGTGTGGACGAAGCGGAAGCTGCGAAAATCATGTCCGAGGTCCACAACGGAATCTATGGTCCACACATGATGGCCAAGAAAATCTTACGATTAGGATACTACTAGCTAACTATGGAGACCGACTATTGCCAACACGTCAAGACGTGCTTTAAATGCCAAGAACATGCAAATCGGATCAATACGCCTGCTTCCGAGTTATATAACCTAACCACACCCTAGCCATTTTCAATGTGGGGCATCGACATCATCGGCAAAATCAACCCCAAAGCTTCCAATGGCCATGAATATATCCTGGTAGCAGTCGATTATTTCACCAAGTGGGTGGAAGCAGTATCTTTTATCACCATCAACGCTTCTCACGTGGTACGGTTCCTAAACAACAACAACATCAGTTGATATGGAATCTCACACACCATCATCATAGATAACGGGACGCCTCTTGTGAACCAAAAGGTGGATAACTTCCTCGAGTAATTTGAAGTCAAAAGGCATCGATCCAGCCCCTATCAGCCGCAAATGAATGGAGGGGTAGAAGCAGCCAACAAAGCACTCGTTCGTATCCTCAAAAAAATTGTGAAAACATATCACGACTGGTCCAAAATGATCCCATATGCGCTTTGGGCTTATCGAACATCCATACGCACCACAACGGGCGCCACTCCATATGAACTCACATATGGAATGGAGGCAGTTCTACCAGTTGAAGTCGAAATTCCCTCATTACGCATTCTGATAGAAAGTGAAGTGGAAGAGGGAGAATGGTTACAAGATCGCTATGACCAACTGCATCTGACAGATGAAAAGTGCATGCGAGTTTTATGTCATTCTCAAGCCTATCAAAGAAGGATTACACAAGCTTACAACAAGCGGGTCCGTACAAGAACATTCAGAATAGGAGACGTAGTAATGAAGAAGATCCTACCTCCTCATCTACCTGACCCAAGGGAAAAATTCAAACCCACCTGGGAAGGCCCGTTCATTGTACCTGAAGTGCTCCCTGGAGGTGCACTCCGCCTCACTAACATGGAAGGACATGATCTAGCTGAGCCCATCAACGCCAATCATGTCAAAATACACTACGGATAGCGAGTAAGCTAAGGAAATGTTTCCTAAGATAGAATCTTACAACTCCCTACCCGATTACCCTTAGCAACAAAGTAGGACACAAAAAAAGATGTATGTACATATGACGATTTAATTTTCCAAAATAAAAAAAAAATAGAGCAAAAAAAAAAAAAAGAAAGGAATGAAGAACCAAATAGAAAATCTAGGGTACACATCCATCCTTAAGCCCTTACCCCCCCCCCCCCCCCCCCCCCCCCTTGTTTTCAAGAAAATTTTCGATCTTGGAAAGCATTCTGAAGCCTCTCGTTACCCTAGACATCATTATCGGCCAACATTGAGAAAGTTTTCAGACAACAAAAGAAAAAAAGAAAAAAGGAAAGAGGTGTGTCGTCTAATCAAAATGGGCGAGGTGAAAATTTGCAAGGGCATCTCGAGTAAAAACAGCGGATACACAACGGACCTAGTGAAAACCTGCAAGGGCGCCAGAGGCAAAAAGGTACAGCTGCCAAGGGGCAGGTAAGAGCAAATACCCAGGATGTGATGAAAACCTGAAAGGGCGCCACGGGCAAAAATGACTGGCTAAGCCAGACATAACGAAAACTCGTAAGAGCGTTACGGGTAAAAACGACAAGAAAAAAAAAAGGAAAAAAAAAAAAAAACAAGAAAAACAAAACACTTCAGTTATGGCGACAAATTCGTATCCGAAGTCAAAGACATGAAGACCACAATGTTTCAAGAATTATCAAGCATAGCCTAAGCCAAGAGACATTGTTCTCACTGCATACTCTCGAAGATAATTTCAAAAATCTTCAAAAATCAATTCGGAAGTCGTATAGGATGCACAATGGAAAAGTCAAGTGTCTGATCCCTGTCGACCAAAATATAAACCATACTCATAAGACAAGTCTGGCCAGAAAAAGAGAGAGAGAGAGAATTTCCATTTTATTCATTTTCTTTATTTACATACATCGAAAAAAAAACTCTTGCAAGTTGCAACATGAAGTTATGGTCACCTCTTCAAAGCCCCGGCCCGACAACAACCTATGTTGGCTACTCAGGTTAGTTTCGCTCCCTTAGCACCAAACTCTTCGATCGTTCTATTAAGCTCTCTATCTTTCTTTACAATAATTGAGGCTCCCTCAACAACACACTAACATGAGCTACACACTTGGAGTTGGACACTGAGCAAAGAACATGCTTCAATAAGAGCCGACTTCGATAAGGACCGTCGAAATCCCCAATGGAAGTAATCAGTTAAACCTATTTTTAAAAAAGAAAAAGAAAAAAAAGAGAGAGGCCAAAGTAAAAACCGTCTGACAACACCTCCCTGCGAGATCAAGCGGATCTTTTCAAAATAAATGGCCTGAAAAAAAATTCTTTCAAAAAAAAAAAAAAAACCACGACGCGCTTGGTATCTGAGGCACTGGAAATCCTCCATACTTTTCGATGGGTACTAAGGCAACAACAATAATTGATTTTAGTTTTATCCGAATCTTCGATTTTCTCTAAAATCAAAGTGGAACATGGGACGGCCGAACTGAACTTTTAGTGTCACTCCGATCGTCTCAGAATGCGAATTGAATATATCCACGTTAGCGTAACCATACTTTAAGTCGTGGGAAAAACTATCACAACCATAGTGTCAGACTCAAAAAATCAAATGGCGAAAAAATAACTGAAGGTGACTCTAGTTCGGGACACTTTTCAGCCTAGTATATTGTAATGCGGGAGATCCGTAAAACCACAAAAAGCGCAGGCAACTGTCCATTACAATAAGTAATCTTATAAGAAGTCCTAGGGGATTACACGACATTGAGAATTACGCTTCAAAATCAAACATGTTAGGCGGATCCCGTAAGGCCACGAAAAGCGCAGGGCCACTAACCACTCAAAAATTCATACTTACAAACATCTATCGATGCAAACCATCAATCACGACATGAAAAGGTTGTGATTTGATGCCTCGTAAAGCCACAAAATGCGCAAGGACAAATCACAACATTTTCCTCAACCGTCATGAGATACCTGAACTACTCTTTAACCAAACGAGTCTTTCGATAATAACACTTCAGTAGGAATAGACTATACCACGTCTACATATGGAAGGCGGGGTGTCCACTTGCTTTAGCATTCTGTTGCCCACAACCTCTGCCAAGAGGGCCATCTGTAGACACCCCACCTAAAACAAGGATACGACATTCTTTGAGCTTCAACTCAACTTCAATCAATTGTCTCCTGCGGACTGGGAAATCATGGAAAACTCAAACGGATCACGGTGGAAGCATACTCGGCATGCGCCAGAAATTACCAACGGACCAGATTGGCTGACACCAAATCCAGTAGCGATTCAGCCACGTCCGAGCGTCCAAACTCCAAAACCCCTAAAGCACTCTGTATGACACAACCGACAGGAGAAAATGGATAAAACGAATACTCTCTACCAACGGATCACTCTTTGTATCATTCAGTCTTTCCGGATAGTGTTGTGTTGAGGTTAAAAGGTCATATCTTCGAAATCAAGGAAAAATATAGTTGTCCTAATATATAAAATAATCATGGTATTATTGGAGGAAAATCCCATGAAACTGATGCAACGTCCCATGAGACTCTCACGACCCAACTTTTACCCTGATCTAAAACTATAGTGGGCCATGGTAAAATGAAATAGTTTCTCCATTGATTACCTCTCTTTTGTCATGGCCCACCAAAGTTTTAGAACAGGGTAAAAGTTGGGTCTTATGGGTTTCATGGGGTGGTGCATTCGGGTGAAGGTTCAAATTTTGAGCTCGTATCACCATAAATGAGTTATTAAAAATTTCTCACGAGAACAGGTGCATAGTCAAGCATTCCCCTCCGAGTAATTTCCAACTGTACGACCCATATATGGCCCACCAACCTTTTTAAGCCCACTTGCTTTTTACCTCCCAAGAATAAGCCCCAGCTGTACGGCCCCATTTCTCAAGTCGAAAATGCCCCTTCTTTTCCTTCCGGAAGCGGATCGCCTGGTGCTCGAAGACGAGCGTTGATGCTCCTCGAACTCCGAGTTGTACAGACGGTTCAAAACATATCAAAATCACATGGGCCCCACAGTTATGTATTTATTATATCCACAACGTTCATCCATATTTCGAAATCATTTCGGAGCATTATCAAAAAAAAAAAAAAAATCATATCCAAAGATCAACAGGACCACACCACATAGCCGCGGGAAAATTGATTTTCACCGTTAAAAATTTTGTAGGGCCCAGCATAACATTTATTTTCCATCCAATCTATTCATAAGGTCACAAAGACCTGGATGAAGAGGAAAAAGAAATTTCATAATGATCCAAAACTTCTGTGACCCCTAAAAGGGTTTCAATGGTAGACGTTCAATCCTCCATTGCTTTTTACAGTGTGGTCCACTTGATAGCTAGATCTATCTTATTTTTCGTCTCAAGCCTTAATTCGAGTTCACCAAATAGATGGACGGTTTGGATATAACACATACCTCATAATGGGACCCATAAAAGGCGGTGGGGATTACAACAAGAAAAAAAAAAAGCCAGTGAGTCGAGGTCGACCGGGTTGGTACCCAGTCGACTGGGTCAGTGGCTACAGATTATAACCGTAGCCATAACCGTAGTGTTGCGGCAGTGCAATAGTCTGCACATTTCAGCCAGCGAGTTGGGGTCGACCGGATTGGGACCCGGTCGACCGGGTCAGTGGCTACAGATTATAGCCGTAGCGATAACCGTACCGGTGGGAATTACTACGATTATAATCCATAGCCATTGACCTAGTCAACCGGGTTGGGACCCGGTCGACCCCGACTCGCTGAATGTTTTTTTTCCCTATTGTAATCCCCACTGCTTTTTGTGGGTCCCATTATGAGGTATGTGTTATATCCAAACCATCCATCTATTTGGCGAACTCGTATTAAGGCTTAAGACGAAAAATAAGATAGATCTAGCTATTAAGTGGACCACACTGTAAAAGGCAGTGCATGATCGAGCGTCTACCATTGAAACACTTTTAGGGGTCACAGAAGTTTTGGATCATCATGAAATTTGTTTTTCCTCTTATGAATAGATTGGATGGAAAATAAATGTTATGGTAACCGTGAAATGAAGGGGATTGATCGTGAAATGCATGAAAATGATCGTGAAGTGAAGGGGAATTGCCGGGATTGACCGTGAAGTGATGGGGAATCGCCGGAATTGACCGTGAAATGAATGGAAATGACCATGAAGTGAAGGAATTGACCGTGAAATGCATGGAATTGACCGTGAAGTGATGGGGAATCGCCAGAATTGACCGTGAAATGAATGGAAATGACCATGAAATGAAGGGAATTGACCATGAAATGCATGGAAATGATCGTGAATGCAAACGGAATTGCCGGAAATGACCGTGAAATACATGGAAATGATCGTGAAGTGAAGCGAATTGACCGTGAAATGTGTGGAAATGATCGTGAAGTGAAGGGAATTGACTGTGAAATGCATGGAAATGACCGTGAATCCAAACGGAATCGCTAGAATTGACCATGAAATGCATGGAAATGACCGTGAAGTGAAGCGAATTGACCGTGAAATGCATGGAAACGACCGTGAAGTGAAGGGAATTGACCGTGAAATGCATGGAAATGACTGTGAATGCAAATGGAATTGCCGGAAACGATTGTGAAATGCATGGAAATTACCGTGAAGTGAAGCGAATTGACCGTGAAATGCGTGGAAATGACCATGAAGTGAAGGGAATTGACCGTGAAATGCATGGAAATGACCGTGAATTCAAACGGAATCGCTGGAATTGACCGTGAAATGCATGGAAATGACCGTGAAGTGAAGCGAATTGACCGTGAAATGCGTGGAAATGACCGTGAAGTGAAGGGAATTGACCATGAAATGCATGGAAATGTCCGTGAATCCAAACGGAATCGCCGGGATTGACCGTGAAATGCATGGAAATGACTGTGAAGTGAAGCGAATTGACCGTGAAATGCGTGGAAATGACCGTGAAGTGAAGGGAATTGACCATGAAATGCATGGAAATAACCATGAATCCAAACGGAATCACCGGAATTGACCGTAAAATGCATGGAAATGACCATGAAGTGAAGCGAATTGAACGTGAAATGCGTGGAAACGACCGTGAAGTGAAGGGAATTGACCGTGAATGTAAACGGAATTGTCGGAAATGACCGTGAAATGCATGGAAATGACCGTGAAGTGAAGCGAATTGACCGTAAAATGCATGGAAATGACCGTGAAGTGAAGGGAATTGACCGTGAAATGCATGGAATTCACCGTGAAGTGAAACGAATTGACCGTGAAATGCGTGGAAACGACCGTGAAGTGAAGGGAATTGACCGTGAAATGCATGGAAATGACCGTGAATGCAAACGGAATTGCCGAAAATGACCGTGAAATGCATGGAAATGACCGTGAAGTGAAGCGAATTGACCGTGAAATGCATGGAAATGACCGTGAATCCAAACGGAATCGCCGGAATTGACCGTGAAATGCATGGAAATGATCGTGAAGTTAAGCGAATTGACCATGAAATGCGTGGAAATGACCGTGAAGTGAAGGGAATTGACCGTGAAATGCATGGAAATGATCGTGAATCCAAACGGAATCGCCGGAATTGACCGTGAAATGCATGAAAATGACCGTGAATCCAAACGGAATCACCGGAATTGATCGTGAAATGAATGGAAACGACCGTGAAGTGAAGGGAATTGACCATGAAATGCATGAAATTGACCGTGAAGTGAAGAGGAATCACCAGAATTGACCGTGAAATGCATGGAATTGACCGTGAAGTGAAGCGAATTGACTGTGAGATGCATGGAAATGATCGTGAAGTGAAGGGAAATTGCCAGAATTGACCGTAAAATGAATGGAAATGACCGTGAAGTGAAGCGAATTGACCGTGAAATGCATTGAATTGACCGTGAAGTGAAGGGAATTGGTCGTGAAATGCGTGGAATTGACCGTGAAGTGAAGGGAATTGACCGTGAAATGCACGGAATTGACCGTGAAGTGAAGGGAATTGACCTTGAAATGAATTGAATTGACCGTGAAGTGAAGGGGAATCGCTGGAATTGACCATGAAATGCAGGGAATTGACCGTGAAGTAAAGGGAATTGGCCGTGAAATTAATTGAATTGACCATGAAGTGAAGGGAAATCGTCGGAATTGACCATGAAATGCATGGAATTGACCGTGAAATGCATGTAATTGATCGTGAAGTAAATGAAATGAATGAAATTGACCGCGAAATGAATGAAATGGATTTTCGACTATCGACCTAATGGAATCTTGGAAAATAACCAAGTTGGTTGACTAAAGTAGCTTCTCTTACCCCAAAATCATATAGGGTACGTCAAGTAACTAATTTTCGTTTAGAAGATATTCTTGTTAAATAAATAAAGAAAGAAATGAAAAAAAAAATTATATACTTATATATACATATTTATATAAATATGTATTATACAAGAATGTAGGTAGAATAAAGTTCTCCATGTTGGGAAAAAAAAAAAAAAAAAGTGCATCCATAAAACAGCCTGATCAACCCGATTGACCCCAAGTCGCTATCTCACTACCTACTCGTTTGTCAATGGCTGGGGTTATCACTACGGTTATAATCCGTAGCCATAGGAAAGCCCAGCTTTTTTAAGCATGGGCATTTTCGTAATGTGAAAAAGGCTGTCCGTACGTCTGGGAGTATTCTTGGGAGGTAAAAAGCACGTGGGCTTAAAAAGGTTGGTGGGCCGTGAATGGGTCGTACAGTTGGGAATTTCTCTTCCCCTCCTCTGTATGGTAATGGTACGATGAGGTCTACCTTATGGGAAGTTCTCATGAGGTTGAGCTGTGTGGGCCCCACCATGGTGATGTGTGTTGAACATCAACCCCATCAGCCAGATGCACCATTCCATGGTGGGCCACGTGCTTAAAATTCAAGTCAATCCATAACTTGGGTGGGCCACACCATATACAACAATTGATAGGGGTTACCCTCCTATTGAAACATTCAAAATCATTTATTGGGCCCACTTAGATATGGTTCACAATTCCAACTCATCCATTGTGTGTTTTCCACTTGGATGAGGGGTCAGTCCAAGTTTCAGTTGCATCCAAAACTTAGGTGGGTCATACCAAGTGTTTTTATATGTGTTAGGCATGTCTTCAAATGATTTTAGATGATATGGCCCACCAGGGTTCCAAATACAACTGAATTTTGGAATATCTCATGAACTGAAGGGGACCCATCAAACACACGCAGATGATGTTTGATACACATCATAGTGGGGACCACACAGCTCGACCTCATGGGAAGTTCCCATGAGGATGACCTCATAGCACCATTTTGTATGGGAAATGGTGCTATGAGGTCATCCTCATGGGAACTTCCCATGAGGTCGAGCTGTGTGGGCCCCACCGTGATGTGTATCAAACATCATCCCCATGCATTTGATGGGTCTCCTTTAAATTAAGGGATATCCCAAAAATCAGCCATATACGGAACTCAAGTGGGCCATACCATCTAAAATCATGTGAATACATGGCTAAAACATATAAAAGCACATGGTGGGGCCCACAAGAAATTTGGATGCGTCTTAAACTTGGTCTAACCCCTCATCCAAGTGGGACACACATAATGGATGAGTTGGATTTGTGAACTACATCTCGGTGGGCCCAACAAATGATTATGAATATTTTAATGGAGGGTAGTCCCTCTCAACTTTTGTATGTGGTGTGGCCCACACAAGTCACGGATTGACTTGGTTTTTAAGCCCTAGGCCCACTATGGAATGGTGCATCTGACTGATGGGGTAGATTTTAAACACGCATCATGGTGGTCCCACACGGCTCAATCTCATGGAATGGTGCATATAACTGATGGGGCAGATTTTCAACCGGCATCACGGTGGTCCCACACCGCTCGATCTCATGGAATGGTGCATCTGACTGATGGGGTAAATTTTCAACACGCATCACAGTGGTCCTATTTCTTCCCACACACACATATATATATATAGGCCTACTATCTTGTGCACCTTTTTCAGTGAGCACCAATTCTCACCTTTTTAGGTGAGCAGCACACGTGTGTTGGGAACAAAATCCAATCGGTCAACAAACACACACACACACACACACACACACCACACACATATTATAATATATATATATATATATATATATATATATATATATATATATATATATTATATATATAGAGGCCTATTATCTTGCGCACCTTTTTTAGTGAGCACCAATTCTCACCTTTTTAGGTGAGCAGCACACGTGTGTTGGGAACAAAATCCAATCGGTCAACATGATGCGGCACCTCGTGAAACCCCCAAAGCCCAAATTTCAGCTGATCCAAAACTTTTGTAAGCCATAGCAAAGAGAGAAGCAAATCAAGAGATGAAATTATTATTTTTTGTCATGGCCCATCAGAGTTTTGAATCGGGCTGAAATTTGGACCTAAGCGATTTTAGGGGGTGGTGCATGACATATGCCGTTCAGATTTTGTGCCCAAGAAGGTGCTGTCACACAAGTAAAACAACTATCTTTTGCATCCAAAAGAGTCTAAGAGTCTTACTTAGCTCATTATTCTCAACCATCACAATTATTCATCTGATGGCCTAAATTTTTTCATAATTTTGATGCCATCCATTCCATTTAGTGATAAATAGATTCTGAGTGGCCCACATAGGGTGTGGTGATAAGTAGAACTATTTCAGCAACTCAGTAATCGTCCTAACATGCACATTTTCATGGATTCATGACTTGTTGGAGTAAGATGTAACTTGTTCGAGTCCAACGAGACTTGGTTTAGTCCAATCTAGTTCGACACCAATAGTTGGTAATGAAAATAAGCCTGAATCAACCTTCAAATGAATCGCCTCTGACTCGGCTGAGTCGTGCCTTGACTCAGAATCAAATGAGTCGGTTTGAGTCCCTAATCTTAAAATCATGCTTGCATTATTTTCTCATGAATGCTTAACTTTGATTGCAATGGCCACATGACACATATACAAAAGAAAATATAAGTGAATGTCTGGTTAAGATGATGTCTCATTGACCACACGTTATATGTTACGGTGGCAACCGGTGGTCTTATAATAGTTTTTTGGGCTTGAATTTGAACTGTTTGGCCAAACTATTTTGTCCAAGACTGGCTCATCACCAGCATTAATCATAGAGCCTGTGGACTAAAATGCAATCGACGTGCTCAAGTCCTATTTAACTTATGTTGAGAATCATTATCAAGTCTTAATTTAACTAGAATACCTAGTTATTAAGGGTCCGTTTGAATACCACCCAACAAGTAACTTTTTAACTTATCGTTAAGTTAATAAGTTACTTTTTTTTTTTGTAACTTTAGCTTGGTAAGTACTATTATAAAAGTAACTTATGTGATGAAAGTTACTATATTCATGAGTTTTTTTTCTTGCTTTTCAAATTTTAACTTTTCTACTTCTCTCTCTCCCCTGTGATAGATTATCCATATCAAAGGAGGCCTTATATGATGGACAGTACACATCAAAGGTGGGGCCCACACGATGAATGGTCCACATCAAAGGTGGGACACACATTATAGATGAACCACCTCAAGGTGAGCCCATATAATGGATTGTCCACACCAAAGGTGGGCCCTTAATGATGAATGACCCACATCCAAAGCGAGCCTCACATGATGGAAGACCCACATTGAAGGTGGGGCCCACACAATGGACGGTCCATATCAAAGGTGGGCTCCACATGAGGGTGGTGGATATGAATGGTGGCGCCACATGAGGTGGGCCCCACATAATGGACTATCCACATCAAAGGCTGGCCCCTAATGATGAATGGCCCACATCCAAGGCAAGCCCTGCATGATCAACGACCCACATCGAAGGTGGGGCCCACACAATGGATGGTCCATATCAAAGGTGGGGCCCACACAATGGATGGTCCATATCAAAGGTGAGCCCTACATGTTGGATAATTTATTTTGACAGTGAGCCCCACATGATGAATGACCCAGATCAAGGTGGGCCACACATAATGCATGGTCCACATCAAAGGTGTCGATGATGAATGACCCATATCCAACGTGGGCCCACATGATGGACTATCTGCATCAAAGGTAGGATTCACATGATGGGCGGTGGACATTAAAGGTGGGCCCCACATGATAGATGACACATATCAAGGTGGGCTCCACATGAGGACAATTCACATTGAAGTTCAACCCCTAATGATGAATGACCTACATCCAAGGCAGGCCCGACTTGATGGACAACCTACTTTAAAGTTGGGCCTTTCATGATGGACAGACCACATTAAAGGTGGGACCATGTGATGAACGGTCCACATCAAATGTGGGCCCTACATGATGAATGGCCCGCATAGAAGGTGGGCCTTGAAAGATGGGTGATCTACATTAAAGGTAGGCCCCACATGTTGGACAATTCACATTGAAGACATGGCCAAGGTGGGCCCAACATAATGAACGGTCCGCATCAAAGGTTGGGCTCACATGATGGACAGTGGATATTAAGGGCGGGCAATACAAAATTGAGGGATAAGTATTTGGGTGATGTTATAAGAGTATGTTGTTTATCAAACATACTTATCTACTGAATAAGTAGAAATTAAGAAAAGTTACATAAGGTATAAGTAGCTTAAGTAAAGTAACTTACAATCCAAATGCCCCCTAAGAAAGCTTTCATTGTGCCAAAATATGAAAGCAGATAAGTAGAAATTTTCTCCTAGAGTTGAGGTATTAGTAGGATTAGTAAATAGTGAGACATCTTCTATATAAGTGTTAGTTACTATGTACACAAAACATGAAAATGGTGTGTAGTCAAAAGTAAAACCATTTAAACAACTCAGCGATCTTCCTAATGTAAACGTGTTCATAGATTCATGACTCATCGGAGTAAGATACGACTAATCCAAGTCAATCGAGACTTAGTTCAATTTAGTCCTATCCAGTCCGACACTACGTACTAGTTGGTACTGAAAATAAGCCCAAATCAACCTTTAAATGAGTCACCTCTTACTCAGTTGAGTCTTGACTTAACTTGGGATCAAATGACACAGTACGGGCCCAGTCTTAAAATCATACTTGCATTTTTTTTTTTTCTCCTGGATAATTAACCTCGATTGTAATGGCTACGTAACACATACATATAAAAGAAAATGGAAGTGAATGTCTGGCTAGGATGATACTTCATTGGTCATACCTCATTTGTTGGAGTGGCAATTGATGATCTTGGAATGATTTTGGGCTCAAATTTTGATCTGTTTGGCCCTCCATCATTGGAAAGTGAAAAAGAGATGGGAAATGCATGAGAAAATGTTGGGACAAGATGAAAGCAACTGCCTCATCGTTGTGGACGGTGGATATTGATTAGTCAATTTCGATGGTTACTTGAGTCAACCAAATTTAGAATGTCAGCCTTTTACTATGCTCGGACTGAATATTTTGTAAGATAACATCCAGCATTTTAGTTTGTTTGTATTATTGATAGTTGAGTCATTTTAACAGTTGATCTAATAGGCACCAGCCTGTAAAGAATCTTAATTCTTCTGTGAATGACCAAAAAAGAGAACTTAAAAAGAAAAATGTAGCAACAGTCACCATTCAATAGAGAAAATGATAAGCTTTACATGATCAAGATCTTTCAATTTGTGAGGTCCATGATTATACCAATGGATCAAATGTTTTGACCACTGAATGATAATCCCCACCGACACAAACTGAAAGTCATATCATACTATACAAATCTTCAGGTCAAGCATGTAAAATCCGTTTAATCCGATGCTCTACCTCGTGTACATGCTCAGGCCTTCTTTAACTCAAGTGAGACTATGGTTCGGTGCTCCAAACTGTTAATATCATAGAGCCCAACATACATGAACCTCAATTATGAATTTTCAACTTTTTTTAAATGAACGTGAATCGTTTCTATATTTTCTTTCATAACCATGCATTTTTCTGGTCATGAATTGATCGTTTATGATTTTTAAAAAGTAGAGATTTTAGTGGATGGGCCACCTATGGCAAGTTCCATAATATTAACGAGTTGGATCACTGACCTATGGGCCCTAAGTGTATAAGATCCTCTCGAAGATCATACATCCGTTTATATGCGATTTGCTAATCTCACAAGGATGTGAATTGCCTATTGAGAGCATATTGAGTAAACTCTATGAGGCCTATCGAGATGTATGTGTCTTATCCATGTCGCCGTCCATTTTAACTACTCATTTTAGGGGATGAGCAAAAACTTGAATCATATCCTAAGATTAAGTGGACCATATGACCACCGAAAAAGGTAAGGATAATGACATCCACCATTGAACACTTCTTAAAGCTCACGATGATGTTTATTTGTCATCCAACCTATTCAGAAGGTCATATGGACATTGATAAAGGTAAAACAAAAATATCAGCTTGATTCGAAACTTATGGCCCCGAGAAGTTTTCAACGATAAGCATTTAATCCCCATTGTTTCTTATCATGTGGTCCACTTAAGCTTTGAATATGATTTAATTTTGGGCTCACGCATTAAAAGGAGTTCGAAAAATGGATGGAGGGCATTGATAAGACCCACTTATCACGGTGGCCCCAAAGAATTTATGCAATAAAGTATGTAGGGCACACCGTAATGTATATCTTATCTATGTCGTTCATCTAGTTTTCAGCTCATTTTAGGGCATGAGCCAAGAATTAAATCATATTTAAAGCTCATTTCACATAAAAATTAAATGCAAGATCAAAATATATGGAAAGACATAAAATGATGCTACTAGAATTTGGGCGCCGACATTTAAAAAAAATAAAATGAAAGCATTACAATATATTCAGTCTCGAATGGGTGACTGATTTAGTCAGTCAGGTAGGGATATTTTTAAAGGAATTTTATAAGATGCGTGAATATTTCTTTTTCATGAAGTTCAACTTGTAAATCCTCATAACACGCTCTGCTATAAAACATTACAGTACATAACGGTTTCTGGCAAGTTAAGTTGTAAGTTGGTATACAGAATTTAGAAAATAAATTATGATGAATAAAATTAGTTCTTAGTTATCTCATTTTTTTATACGCTTCACTCACGTGGTACTAGAGATGGGTCGACGCCCCCAAACAAAAATTGGATGATGGTAGATACGTTGACTAATCAATATATATATGGAAGGAGTTGAATCATTTCTTATATTTGCAAAATAGAATTCAAGGGGTGTTAATTGCTATAGTCATCTTGGTGTTAAATGTCATAATATGTACGAAGAACTAAAAATAATTTTGAACATTTAGTTCTCAATGACATATATCAAACATACATGAAATGGTTTCTCCATGGAGAATAATTTCCAAATATGGGTGTTAGCATTAGGGCTCTTAGTGCATATGTCGATAATCGTAATGGAGAGCTAGGATAAAACGCATACATCATTTTAGGGCCTATAAAGCATTGTCCAGTAGCACTGTCATCATGTGATCTGTGTCTCAAAATATACATAAATAAAATAAAGAAAATAAATAAAAGAAAAAGTCTAAGATTGAATCAATGGACCATAATGTTGATAAATATTATTGTTATGCATTGGATGACCACATGAATTCAATATAAATTTAAGGGAGATAAATAAAGCAATCCAAGGATAATGGGTTCCGTGAATCCAATGATATGAGTTCTATCAAAAAAATCCTTTTTTTTTTGTAGTACATTTAAATTGAAAAATCCTACCTTAGAAAAATAGTTTGAATTATGCAAACTTTCATATTATCAATAATCCATTCATACTTGGTTAGAGTACCAAAGTTTTTCTCTAAAATATTCTTAGAATTCTTTTTATCTCCTTCCCCATCCAAATGTGACACACATGGACTGGACCATTGAAAATTAAAGCTAAATTGAAAGGTTAGAGCCTAAGTGTATCAATAGCAATAGAGGCAATAATGCATTCTAGGGAAGATTAATTAAGAAAGAAGGTAGGATCCACATTTTGATGGATGGAGGTCTTTCCATGGTCATCATCTACGCAACTTTCTCCACTAGCATGAATAAATTGATAAAGTGTTTAACATACATGACTCACTCATAGTCATTCCTTTGCATATCCTTCCATGTTGCATACTTTTCGAAATAGTGACTTTGAAGTATATGTTCACATTAGAGACTCTCTTTCTATTACCTATCTCATTCGACCTTTCCTAGTGCTACTCACACAAGTAGAACTACAGAGCCATTCACCCAAGGTTAACAAGATCTGATCTGTTCATTAAGTAGGCTTCATTGTGTGAACGCTAAGGCTTGAATTTTAGGTTTGATGGATTGTGTGGTGGGTAACATTTTACCTTTAAAAAGGTGTAAGTATATAAAAGTCTTTTATGAATTTCATGCTCCTCTATTCAAGCCTCCATCAATAAATATCATGCTTTTCCTTATGGTATGGCTGCTTCTTAAGTTGTGTTGTTGTAATTATCATTTTCTCTTTTTAAGTTAAAACATATGGATTGAAGCATATGGCATGTGGAAGTAGGATGTTGTTATTAGTTTTCAATTTTGTTCATCTGATGCTATAGAAGTTTTGATCTCTCTTGCTAGCTATGTCGCTTAGGTGCTCTATCTGCTTATAATCTAGATGTTTTTTTGTGTGGTATAATTGAAGTACATGTTGTCTAGTAAGTTTCAGTAAAGATCTTCTACCTACTAATTTTCATCAAGATGGCATATCTAGCTAGATAATTTTAGTTATGTCTGGTTGATGTCTTATTTATCCTTAGAGCTTCAGAACCATCTTAGCATATCTCTTTTATGTTATCTTTGATCTAGTTTATTGTGGATTAGATTGTCTCAGGCAGCTCAATGATAAAGAGGAGAAAGTTATTCATTTGTTATGGAGATCCAGCAACGGTGGCCATGTTTTGTTTTGACGAATCTAGGCTTTGTTAGTGTTGCTGCAGTGGTTTGGTGTTGGTGGTGTCATGTTTGTTCATTTTCATTTGCACTCAGATCATGTGGCAGTGTTTTCGAAATTAAAGGTAGATGTGCAGCTATTCTGATGGTAGTTTAACGATATGTTCTTTTTGTCATTTGAGTAGTTTTGATTAATGGGATAGAAGGTTTTGCTTTCCCTATATCTAGCCTTGCTTGTGTTTCTAAGCACCGTTTTCATTTATTGTAAATTGTTTATAATTCTTAATCAAGTATTTGCAGGTCAGTAATCTACATAGGTTTTTAGTGTGAATTGTTTAAGTGTTCCTTTGCTTATACATAAAATGTTCTAATTTGAATATTAAAATAACGATCACAATTTCTATAGTGGGTATGTAGACGGTCATTGATGAAGTATTATATATACAATATCAATAGATTAATATAAACTCAAGTAGCTCGAAAGATAACTAAATATTATGATTTATTATAATGACCACAACAAAAATGACGACGATCATATCCATGCTTAAAAAATTCAACACCATACTCTGTTAAATGCCGACAATATGAATGATGCATAAACAACTCAATTCCTATGATCAATTAAGAACATGGTCTCACTTTTAAAACATTTTAATCTTGCTCAATCACATTCATTTATCAAGATCATGACTGTAATCTAGAATAACAATAGAAACGTTATCATTACTTAATGGATCAAGACTATAAACAACTCTCTCACAATCATTTAAATTAAGTTTGTAATTGGATGAGACTCCATATACATAATTTATCAAAATGGACATCGATCAGTAAAAACTATGCTACGAAGAGATTGCATGGTCGAAGAACACTCTATGATCAAATTGTGATAATTATCCAAAGATCGACTAATTGCAATACCTTTATAATGAAGTCGTCATTAAAAAAAATTATCTAGAGGCTATCAGAAATGAGCCCAAAATTGGATACCCACTTCTCAAATCCAAAAATGGTTAAAATGTATACTAGAAAAGGAATACAATCCAATATGAACCATTCATCATTTGAAGTGTAATTAGCCTATTAGTCTATGATCATAATGAATCTGCTTTATTTGTTGAAATCATAAGCATTTATTGGACTCTCATCTCTATCATGAAGACGAATATTAATAGGGATACCACAGTCGATGCAAAATTATCCCAATTATATGGTTGTGTTCCACACATGACTTGCACATGCCCTACAATGTCCCACTATCACCAGCACATCTAAAATTGACTAACTACGACGATGTAAATTCATTTACATTATTAAATATTAAATAGAAAAGAGATTGTCTTTAAACATATGAAAAGTTACAATAAAAGCATAATAAAAATGAAAAGCTCACTTACCATCTACCAATTTCAATCCCTTATAAAATGACACAAGGATGAACGTGATGAGGATAACTACTCCGAATCCACAGAGCTTCTCTGGACTCCTCACAGAGACTTCTCGAATCCATGAGAAAAGAAAGCAGAAAATAGAAATAAATTCTAATAAATTCAAAACTGATTAATTAATTCCTAAAAATGAGTTCACAACCCTTTAAATAGGGGTACCAAGCAATGGGAAAGAAATCCGAATCAAGCTACAACTACAACTCCTAGAATTCGCGACTTACTATAAATAGTAAACTTACTATTTATAGACGGTCGTGATGTCTACTAGTGCGCAAGGTTTTCAGCCAAAAATAGTAAGTGTCCTATTTGGCTTCACCAAACCTATCTCCTAATTATTCTAAGCTCTTTTCACGTTGGGCGCAACTCCTAAAGCCCAACGGATGAAGAGTTATAATCAAATTAAAACTTACTATTTATAGTAAAATTGAAATTAAAACAGGGAAACGACCGTCGATCCAGGGGTTTTTTGCAATTCCGGGCGTCGCAACCCGGTGTAGCAGGGTTGGTTGGCTAAAATAGCTCGTTCTACCCCAAAATCATATATTTTACGTCAGATAACTCATTCCGGATTGTGAGATACGCCCGATTTAAGGTCCGATGGTCTGGATCACTTCTATCGTCGACCGGGCCTTTTCTGATCCATCTTGGCCATGTAACTGTTCGCGACCTGTTCTACATCAATCTCCTCCACTTCAAAAGAACTCATCCTCGAGTTCTCATCATGCTCTGGTTCATGATACTCAGTCAGGTCCACGACATTGAAAGTCCGTGAGATCGCCATGTCATCTGGAAGATCAACAATATAGGCGTTGTCATTGATATTTTGAATGATTGGTACCGGTCCAATCTTTTTATTCTTCAACTTGTTGTACGTTCCGGTCGAAAATCTTTTTTTGCACAGATGGACCATTACTTAGTCGCCCACCTCGAACACTTTTCGTGGCCGATGCTTGTCCGCTTGCTCCTTATACTTCTCGTTCGAGGCATGTAACTTGGTTTGTACCTCCGCATGAATGCTCATGATCTTGTCTGCCATATGTTCTACTGTAATGCTCATGCCTGGGAGCTTGGGCAGAGGGACCAAGTCAAGTGTGTGGCGAGGTACTCGTCCATAAATAACCTGGAACGGAGATTTTCCTATCGAGCAGTTCACCATGTTGTTGAATGCAAACTTCGCTTGAGACAAAGCCAAATCTCATTGCTTCGATTTTTCTCCTGAAATACATCGAATGAGGTTTTCCAACGTGTGATTCACAACCTCAGTTTGACCGTCAGTTTGTAGGTGGTAGACGCTCCTGAACTGAAGTCGTGTATCGAATCGAGTCCACAAAGTCCGCCAAAAGTGGCTTATGAACTTCGTGTCACGGTCAGAAGTAATAGTCTTGGGAACCCCGTGTAACCTCACAATTTCTCTGAAGAATAGATTAGCCACGTGTGTTGCATCGAGAGTCTTCTTGCATGGAATAAAGTGCGCCATCTTAGAGAAACGATCTACTACCACGAACACCGAATTCATGTTGCGTTGTGTTCGTGGCAGGCCAAGCATGAAGTCCATTGATAAATCCTCCTAAGGACCGTCAGGCACAGGTAACGGGGTGTAGAGGCCCGTATTCTGAGATTGCCCCTTGGAGGTCTGACAAACATGACATAGTTGTACGGCTTTTTCCACATCAGGTACTAATTGCGGCCAGTAATACCGCTCTTCCACAAGAGCTCACGTCTTGTCTCGCCCAAGGTGTCCACCGAGGCCACCTCCATGTAGCTCCTGAATAATTTGCTCCCTCAGAGAACTTTGGGGGATGCACAATCGATTCCTTTTAAAGAGAAAATCGTCCTATATATGAAAGTCGCCGGGGTGACCTTCTTGGCACTTCATCCAAGAATCTTTGAAGTCCTCATCCTCGGCATACAGCTCCTTGAGACAGTCGAAGCCGACCACCTTGTTGCTCATTGTAACAAGTAATGATGCACGACGGCTAAGTGCATCAGCCACCTTGTTCTGCTTCCCTGACTTGTGCTTCAGAATGAATGTGAATTCCTGTAAAAATGCAACCCATCTAGCATGCACACGATTCACGTTAATCTGACTATTAATAAACTTTAATGCTTGATGGTCAGTGTATAAAACAAACTCTCTTTGAATCAGATAATGTCGTCAATGTTGCAGCGCCTGAACAACTGCGTACAACTCAAGCTCATAAGTCGACAACTTCTTTCGGGCTTCGCTGAGCTTCTCGCTGTAGAAGGCTATCGGCCTGCTTTCCTGTGATAATACTCCTTCAATTCCGACGTATAAAGCGTCACACTCAACCTCAAACAATTTGTCGAAATTAGGAAGCACTAAGACCGGTGTTGTAGATAAACGATGCTTGATCTCATGAAAGCTCTTGTCAACTTTATCGGTCCACTAGAACGGTCCTTTTTTCATGCAATTTGTTATAGGCGCGACTATGGTGCTAAAATCTCGCACAAATCGATGATAGAAAGTCGTCAACCCGTGAAAACTCCTCACCTCATGAATGTTTGTCGGGATCGGCCATTCCCTAATAGCTCGCACATTTTCATCGTCCACACGAATGCCTATGGACGTTACAACAAATCCTAGAAACAATAGGTTGTTAGTTAAAAAACTACACTTCTTCAAGTTGAGGTACAACTTGTTAATTTGTAGGACCTGCAGCACCTGCCTGAGATGTTTCCTGTGCCCTGCCTCATCCTGGCTATATATCAATATGTCATCAAAATATACTACCACAAATCAGCCAGTGAACGGTTTTAGAACTTGATTCATCAAACGCATAAAAGTACTTGGTGCGTTCGATAGGCCGAAGGGCATGACCAGCCACTCATACAACCCTTCCTTGGTCTTGAATGTCGTTTTCCACTCATCACCGGGTCAGATACAAATCTGATGGTACCCGCTCTTTAGATCAAGTTTAGAGAACACCTGGCCCCTTCTAGCATATCGAGCATGTCGTCCAACCATGGTATTGGGAACCGATATTTGATGGTGATTTTGTTGATTGCCCGGCTGTCGACACACATGCGCCAGCTTCCATCTTTTTTGGCGTTAATAATGCTGGTACGGCACATGGGCTCATGCTCTCTCTCAAGAGACCCTTACGGATCAATTCCTCCACTTGCCCCTGAAGTATCTCACACTCCTTCGGACTCATCTGATAATGTGACGCCCCGTCACTGTGGTCACATGTGGGCGGGCACACATGTGGGCGGGCCCGAAGATGGCTGGCAGGCTACTGTGTGGCTGGCAGGCTACTGTGGCTGGCAGGCTACTGTGCACACAATGAAAGGTGAAGCTTTATCCCACATCGGAAGTGTCGTCTGAAGTTGTGGTGGTTATATGTAGAGTTGTCACCCTATACTGTATGAGGCCTTTTGGGGGAGTTCCCCGAGAACAAAACCGTGCGGGCTGTGCCCAGAGCGGACAATATCATACAGTGTGGGCGTGGGCTGTTACAGATAATGAGGGTGATTGGGCAAGCTAGCCCCAGGGACGAGGTCTATGTGATGTTGAATGTCCCTCATAGGGGGCAATCCATCAGGTAAATCCTCAGGCCAAACTTCTTTGAATTCGTTTAGCAACAGTCTTAAGCTTGGAGGGATGTTTGAGGGTTCCTCTTCCTCGCCATTCACTACTACGGCGTATACCTCACCGGTTTCCTTAGATTCCTCCATGAAATCCCGAATGGTCAAGAGGGAACTCCCCTCCACTTTAGAAGCTTCGGGGTGATTCTCTGGTGCCATAGGGGCAAGGATTATTTTTCGACTATCCTTGACGAATATGTAAACATTATCTCGTCCCCGATGGGTCGCATCACAGACCGACTGCCAGGGTCGGCGGAGTAGCATATGACAAGCTTCCATGTTGACCACGTCACAAAGTATTTGATCCTTATAATTTTTGTCAATTGAAAACGAGATAGTGCATTGTTCAGTTACCTTGGTATCATTCACCTTTTTTATCCAGCCAATTGAGTACGGGGAAGGATGTTTCGTCGTTGGTAGCCGCAACTTGTTCACCATCACTCTTGAGACGATGTTCTCGCTACTACCGCTATCTATGATCACATCACAGACATTTCCGTTGACAGTGTACCGAGTATGAAATATATTGTGTCGTTGTGGATGTAATTCCTTTCGTGGGGCATACAGTAATCGCCTCACAACTAGAAATTCGCCATGATCCTCGCCCGTCACTTCATCGCCACCTGCTATTTCTTCAGTGGTTTGTTCATGTTCATCAAAGCCATGGTCTTCTTCTGCGACCTCATCTTCAGTGCCCCCTTCGTTTATAGTCAAGTGTGCTGCGGGACGTTGAGGGCAAGTGTTTGATAAGTGGCATGGCTGGCCACAGCGGTAACAATTGTTCGACCTTGACCGAGCATAAGGATTTGGAATCCTACTCGGGCCCGCTGTTGTGGGTGTTGCACATTGAGGTCTGGATGAGCTGCTTCCCGTATCACAGTTTACAGTTATAAGAGGTTGAGGACGTGCCAGCACTGGATCCTACGTAGGACCCGTCATGGGGGGCCGAATTGAAGGATATGGACGAGCAGGAGCTCTTGCAAGTTGTGTTTCTGCCCTACCCGTCAATTGAACTGCTTCATCCACGGTCACAACCAGGTACATCTGAACTCGGTCATGTATTGTCAGTCGCAACCCACCTATAAATCGTGCCACCTTCTGTGACTCAGATTCTGACAGATCGTTTCGTGTAGTCAATCGCTGGAATTCTTCAGTGTAATCTGTGACGATTCGATTTCCTTGTTGGCAATTTTGATATTGCTGGAATAATATCTGCTCATAATCACTGAGGAGAAATTGTGATCGAAGAAGGCGTCTCATCCGTGGCTATGATGAGATGGTCGCTTTCTTCTGACGGGCTCGTAAGAGTTGTAATTGTTCCCACCATGCAGAAGCACCCGATTTTAATTTAAACGCTACCAATTTTACCCTTTTATGATATGGCACGTCCATATAATCAAAATATCTCTTTACTTCGGCTAGCCAATCGAGAAAATTTTCTATACGTAATAAACCGTTAAAACTAGGAAGTTCAGCCTTACCTCGATAGTCTCTTTCAGCACGATCTAGATGATCGCCTCCAGGGATTGGTCATCGGGCAAAACCCTCATTAAGGTCCTCGTGGCTAGAACTTGAATCACCTGGTGTAGCCCTGCAGTTTGCTACTGGTAGTGCTCTACGAAAATCGGGGCTGCGTCTTACAGCAACCACGGGTGGTGGAGCACCGCCTAGGGCTCTGGGCAGAAGTAGCGCATCCGTAAGACGGTCGAGGGTCACCTGCAGCCCTTGCATGGTTAACTGACTCTCCCGGTGGAAAACTTTCATCCTTTCTAAAAGATAACGAATCCTTAGATCACCGTCCACATGATTTTGATTCATACTGTTGAGGGTCGAATATTGCATATCAGACCTCAATTATTACCTAATTTTACATACATGATAATGCTTAACAGCTTATTTTAATCATGTTTGTGATGCAAGGTGAATCTAGGAGCGTGAGCTGGAAAGGACGCTAAAAGCACGGATTTAACGTTCTGGCATCACCAAGACATTGGACGGGACTTTATGGGACCAATATCGAGGATTTACACACCAGAGATCAGAGAAATTCCAGCCACTCACTTCAAACAGGCCTGAAAAACGTCCAAAATGCAAGATCACAGGATTCCCACCATCTGATCGGCTTGAAACTTCATACAGGGCCTGAGGACCTTAAATTAACCGTACATGTGAAAGTTGAGTCCTTGGATTCATGTGGAAGTGGCCCAACAGCTTGATCAGCCCATGAATAGTTAAACTAGGGCCCACCGGATATCTGGATATGCTTCAATATTGGTCTAAACCCATTACATTAGCTGAGGAAACAGATGGTCGGATTAGATTTCATCTGAAACATTGCAGTGGATCCCATGGGAGGTGTCAGTGCACAGTGCTCAAGTGCACTCTCAGTGCACCGGACGGAAAATCCTGGTCAAAGTCGGTGTTGACCAAATCCTTACGCAAACGGCAACTGCCGTTACAGCAAGCCTTCGCACGAGCGTCGGTTGCTGCTGTGGGCCCCAGACATTGTCCATATGGACAATCCAAGCCATTCATCAGATTCGTAACGGCCTACTCACCAAGGCCTAGGTGACGATTTTTAAGGAAATAAGGAGGATGGATCGCAGACATCCAAAAGGAAGATGGACGGTGGAATGAAATCATCCATGGCCCACTAAGAAGTTGAACCAAAAACGGTCATGTCTGACCGATTTTTCGTGACTAAGACAATGGACGGCGTGGATTGCCCATTAGAATTCGATCAGGGTCCCACTGACACCACCGACTCCAACTGCGTATTCAATACGCAGGACGTGCGTCCGGAAGTTGCCGATTTTCACGGCTTCTTGTGCGTCCATGGCGGTGATCGGCCCGTCCATCTGGACCGTCCAAAATATTTCTAAGATGGGTTCGACCACCACTACGGAGGCGGATCAAGTCTCTTTTGTCCACCAATGTCGCCCACAGCAATCAAACGTGGTTGTTTTTCTTTTCCGAAATTTCGGTTGCGCAAGAAGCTGCGGATGCACACCTTTCACCGACTCCAGCCAGAGAACGGACTCCAGCATCCACTACGATATCTATTGTTTATAAAAGGAGAGGAGTGAAAGAAAGAGAGGATCTTAGCTAAGCTTGGTGGAACGTGAGAGATAGAGAGAGAGAGAGAGAGAGCAGTTTCTTTTTCCTTTTTCTTTTTTCTTTTTCTTCTGTTTGAGGGATTTAGCCCATTCATGACGGGCTGAACCTCTTAGTTAGGGCTAAGAGGTGAAGCTTGTAACAACGGGGGATTTCTACGGCCTGGATTCGTGACAGAATTGATGTTGATCTTGGTTTGATTTTAAGGAATACGGTTAGTTTTTAATGGTTTGTTGTGATTGACATTACAATAGATCTGCAATGGCTTGAGTATTTCCTTTCTCCTTCTTGTGATTATGAATCCAGGACGCCCTGTTGTTCACCATCGCCCCTTGGACATGGTTAGAATGACAGAACTCTTCCTAACTAACATCATACATCACACTGATTGGTTGTGGATTGGTTTAACTCTGTTGTTTGCTTTGTCTCACGGACATGGTTTTATGATGGAATCCATTCTAATTTACACCCATCTCATCTTTTAAAAACTTGTTCAAAGAAAGTTCAGATTGTTCTTTAAGCGATATATTTTCCAACTGGATGAAGATGGGACTCGAAGTCCAGTTGAGTTCGTGAATCAGCGTAGATCTCCCTGATCTCTACAAGTGGATCCTCTGAATCCCTAGTTTCCTACCTTTAAATTTCACCAGTTTTAGATAAATATTTTCACCATTATTCCTTCATATTCACCTGATTAGATTTCATCTTATTTTAGTTCTAGTTCTAGTTAGTTTCAGACTACGTACAGGTTTCAGTCCCTGTGGATTTGACCTCTTTCTCACCGAGTTTATTACTACTTCACAACCCTATACTTGGGGAGTGAACACATACCTTCGTTGTTTCCCATCGGCCCGAGGGGAATCCTCGCTTTGATACCAATTGACGCAAGGATGAACGTGATGAGGATAACTACTCCGAATCCATGGAGCTTCTCTGGACTCCACACAGAGACTTCTCGAATCCACGAGGCAAGAAAGCAGAAAATAGAAATAAATTCTAATAAATTCAAAACTGATTAATTAATTCCTAAAAACGAGTTCACAACCCTTTAAATAAGGGTACCAAGCAATGGGAAAGAAATTCGAATCAAACTACAACTACAACTCCTAGAATTCGCGACTTACTATAAATAGTAAACTTACCATTTATAGATGGTTGTGATGTCTACTAGTGCGCAAGGTTTTCGGCCAAAAATAGTGTCCTATTTGCTTTCACCAAACCGTTCTCCTAATTATTCTAAGCTCTTTTCACGTTGGGCGCAACTCCTAAAGCCCAACGGATGAAGAGTTATAATCAAATTAAAACTTACTATTTATAGTAAAATTGAAATTAAAACAAGGAAACGACCGTCGATCCAGGGGTTTTTCACAATTCCGGGCATTGCAACCTGGCGTAGCAGGGTTGGTTGGCTAAAGTAGCTCGTTCTACCCTAAAATCATATATTTTACGTCAGATAACTCATTCCAGATTGTGAGATACGCCCGATTTAAGGTCCGATGGTCTGGATCACTTCTATCGTCGACCGGGCCTTTTCTGATCCATCTTGGCCATGTAACTGTTCACGACCCGCTCTACATCATGAAAGAAGTAGATGACAAAACTAATGTCAAAACAAAATCATAATCCAAGCAGAAATTTAAACTTTCCATGAACGTTATTGGGATCTTACTTACCGCCAAACATAGATGCAGCATATGCCAAATCCACGATTAGCATGGATAAAGGAAACCATTAGAAAAATACAATTCAATTGTTTGGAGATATCGTGATTTGATTTCGACCGACAGAAATATTGTCTGATCTTAATCACTCATTTTAAATTGATTTTAAATAGTTTGTGTGAAGAAAGCAATGAGATTTTAATTCAAAGATAGATATTTAAAATTAAATACCATAAAACATGTCAATTTCTTTTTTCCAGAAATATTATATGATAACCTTTCTGATACTTATATGTCTATAATTTCTTTACTTGGAATCACCACAAGCCAAAATTGATACCAACAATTGAAGCTTAAAGAAGATGACTTGAGACTTCATCTTCCACACTCAAGTGTACCGCTCGATGGATAGTCATATATGTGTATTCATAAGAATAATCAGAAACCTATATATATATATATATATATATATATATATATATATATATATATAAGTTGAACCAATAATGGTGGAATTCTATCAATCAACAAACTCTCCATGATATGTTATCTCCACACCCTCCATAAAGAGGAGAGTCATGTACTCTTTAACTTTTAACATGTAAGATATAATAGACATATGAAAATATATGTGCAACCGTATCTCTGTGAGCTACACCCTTTTCTTATCATAATTATTTTAAACTGTCAAAATACACTGATTGAACACAAGTATATTATATAAGACTCACCTTATATGGATAATGCTAACAACTTGTGTAAGGAAATGCATGTACCTCTCATCTCATATTTTCTTATATAATAAATCTCACTTACATAAGGTGGGCTTTATCCTTGAAGAAAAATGACACGTAGAGGGAGAGCATCTTAATCTAGTTTTCTTTGGTAAGATATTCCTTCTACCATGAGAGAGTGAGGGAAAAATATAAGCCTAGTATTCCTAATTTCTTTTATTTAAAGAAAAAGAAAACTTTATGTTAATCCTTGCGAACATACGTATGTTACCAAACTATATAAATCCTTATGCCTCTTATCTTTTGTCATTTCTTTTATGGTTTAGCTTTGCTTGCACTGAGTACGTCCAAGTACTTTTTCGCATAAGCATAATATTGACAAACTCATAAAAAACAAAATTTTAATAGTTTTCCAATTTATCGATCCCATTAAACTTCGAATGAAATAGGTGGTCGAATTCTCCTTCTACAAAGAATTGATATGAAATGTCGCCCACTTCTCCTATATTTAGGAGTGGAGTCATTCGAGAACAATCAATCGTGGGAAGTAGTCATGTCTTGCTTATTATGGAATCCTTTACCATATCTCTTGGGATATGCATTGTCACATTGATTCACTTATAAGAAAGGTCAGGCGCCTAATGCAGGTGAAGCTGGATATAGAAAAAGCTTATAACAAAAAACCGCATGATCCCCACCATTAAATTTGCATAGAAAGCCAAAATGGGCCATGGTTATCATAATAGAATAAAGTGGGGAACAATGGCTAGATTTGTGGTATCAATGTGGATTAGAACTTTTGGCCCACCAAAGAAGAGCACGCCAGACATGATGTACGGAAATTTCGGGAGTACTAGCAAATCATTTTTGTATTATATCACATCTCCATCCTTTATTCCTTTATTGACTTTCCTACACTTGCTATTTCCTCACGTGCCTCTCATGTGGGCCCCTCCATGTTCATCCACAGGCTATTGCTACCACTCAAATTCTGCTCCTTTCCTTGTCACCAAACCACATGTATTTTTATGTACGCCGAGTTTCTTGATACTCTGGTAGAGTATGACACTTGATATACAGAAAATCATAAATCATACACTAAGAATTCACAACTCAAACCTAACAAGATTAAATTAGGAAACCCACCGTTACGAGGTCAAATTTCTAAAATCAAATTGGTTGAATAATCCTATCCTAACCTTTGATCTATCAACATTTCTCATTTATTAAACACCCAATAAATTTCCACCAATCCGACCCTAGATAATCAAACAAGGCGATTTACAGGACCGTAATTTTGACAGTTTAAATTGCATTAATTGGATGCGATGAATGTAATTTCTAAATAATGTCTAAGTGATTTATGATCATCAATCGCAATGCAAGAGTATGATATTATATATCGGGTCGCGATCATTGCGAAGTAGCCGTATATTGTTATAGCGTGAATTAACATGTGGGGCTCAAGTGAGGCCACCTGTGATGAAATGAGACTTTTGAAGAAGGTGGGGTCCAACATGGATTGCACATGACTCGAATATCACCTAATCGTATGATCAGAGGTGGGGCCCAGCTAGGAATTAGCATCAGAATATTAAAGTACGGATTACATGATAATTATTCCAAATTAAGGGTTTGAAACGGTCGGTGTAGGCAAGGTTGGCAGCAGAGGCCGGCTCAGGTACTGCATGGATGGGTATAGCTAATAGGTGTGGATGTGGGGTCTATGGTAGGTCTATCAATGCCATTGATCTGATAGACGTCATCATGGATGGACCATTGCTCCAAAATCTCCTAAATTGGAAGATCATTTCCCTTGTTCGCATGCAAATACATGGTTGTGTGAACAACAAACCGTATTCAAAGGAGGAAAGACCAAAGATTTAATGGTTAGGATCTTCCAATTTGGGAGATTTTGAGGGAATGGTCTATCCATGATGGGGCCATGATATCAATAACATGGATAGAGCAACCATGAGCTGCACGTCTACAAACTAAGGTCTGAACAGGGAAGTTCCTGTACAAGAGAAAAGGGAACTCAACCTTCTCCAGTCCAACTAGCACGATGAATTGCAGTCTAACCACCATATTACTTCCAACCTGTTATGTGCATGCAACATCCAACCGTTCCAATTCGTCGATGATGATCATGCTGAATTTTTGCACAAGGTGATCCTTATTGTGGGCCAGAGTATTGGACGGGTTGGATGTTGCATACGTATATATATAACTCGCTGACTTAACTCAAAACTCATCTGAGTCAACTCGACTCGGCGAGATTTCAAGCCCATCTGCATTGTATCACAGCCAAACAGGTACCTAATACCAAACAACTAAAATGGCAGAACAAGATTAGTCTGTTCATCAAGGAGATCCTACTATGGAGGCCCACCAGATTGAAAAACATGCTGATTGGACCATCCTAACCGTCTGATCAGTGGCCAAGAAATAGACACTACGAAGCCAAGGTAAGCAAAAATCCACAATCAATTAGAAAAGCTTTTGTGCTCGCGCAGCTAGATTTCTCGAGGTAAGTGTGATTTTCAACTTGTGGATCCCACATGTCAGGCCCCACCTGATGAACAGTCAATCTAGTCAATTCAAGTTACAGTATTTGAGAGTGACTTTCAATGGGGAGTTTTTTTCATCATCATCATATAATGGCTACCATAATCTCATCTTCACACTGCTTTATCATAATTATTAAGAACGAACATAAAGCAAAAGCAATGTGAGACTTTTTAAGAAATGGGGCCAATTGCCATTCATTGCTGCTGTGACCAGGGCCCATCAACGATGTCGGTTTAAGCACCTCTCATTAACTTACTGCTGTGATGTCAAAGACCAGCCATGGACCTAGAGCTCAACCACAATTCCAAACCACAATAGCCATAAACAAGCCAGGACGGAGGTTGAGGCCCTCATCCAAATACCAGGTCCTGGAGAACAAGCCTCATATGCAGCCCGGCATGCAGTGGGACCCAGCCCACGAATATATATATATATATATATATTCAGCCTGCAGTGGGCCCCAACCCACCAAAAAACCATAGCTGCGGCTCATCCACCATTCAAGAACCTATACATGCAGACTAGTCCATGACTATAAAAAATGCGACTCCACCATGGACTACAGAATACGTTGTGAATCGAACTGGTTAGAAACAGTTTCATTTCATGAGCTTGGATAACCATTTCTTCTATCCACCGATTTTATGGTCACCAGCTCGATGGTTAGGATCATCCATGCAAAAAGAAAATGGCCACAATTTAAGGTAGCAAATCAACACGTGCAGCAAGTATAATGCCACCTGCTGTAAGGTACACAAAGAAGGTTGGGGCGGGCTTCAAGGATCAAGCCCGGCGGAAGACCATACCAGCAACCCATCACCACATTCACACAAAAAATGGGGCCGAAAATTGGATGGCTAGGATCTTCTGGCCCATGTCTGTCTATGACCCTGGTCCTGCTTGTGCAAATTTAGAACCCATGAATACAATACGTGTCCCAAGGTAGAGTGTCATATCTAGTTAGTTGAAATCAATGGACCCAAATGCTTCGCTGTTCTTGCAAATATGTTGAATGCAGATTGTACAGAGGTGTAGATTCATACGCGGAAAGGCTGAAATCCCACAAGTTGCAACTCACTAAGTTGCTTGAAACGATCCGCCTTTCATGTGGCACGCATGCCAGCCAATCAAGACTTGCCACATTGTGGGGATCAACATGACTGGAGAATCACCCCAGAATCACACGGTCCAGATTGCAACCATGGATCTGAAGGTTATGAGATATTGTAAGCAGTTGAACGGCTACGATCATCTAAGCAGTGTGATTTTCACTCTAAGCTCCATCCTCAATGAGCCCCATGATTTGGAACGGTATGCCATGCTTATGGTGGACAACTTGCAGCCAATGATGCCCTTGGACCCAATGCACTGCTTCCACGAAAAAACCAGTTCCAGATTTTTACATTACGGTCTCATTATGAAGACTATGGTTTCCCATTCCAAACAGCAGATCACGTCCTGCAATAACATTGCAAGCACTGTTAGACACATGCACATGGACACAGGCACCGGCACCCACACCCACACTCAAACGCATACTTACAGATGGATTCTGCAGATCAATGTCAAAGCCATTGATTGCAGAGGGCTCTGATAATAGATCAAGGGGCTCCTCACCTGCCAGGTAGAAAATATTTAGTAACGCCTTGATAGGAAAATAATGGCCCACTACAAATCATATCAGAGCCTAATCTTGGAATGACTAAAAGAAAAAAGAAAGAAAGCAAGAATGAAAGAGAGGAGAAAAAGAAAAAGAGAGGGTCTTGTTAACCTCCAAGGACTCTCATCGATTGAGTGTGCATGTTGATCCAAGCCGAACATTAGAACTATCACCAATTGAAGAAGGCACTGCCTAAAACCCAAACTGATTGGATGGTCCGAAACTTGCAAAAAGTAGCCTACAAAGCCCCAAATTATTGTACAGTTGAATTTTAACCAAAAAGGTTTGAAGTGGCTCGAATAGTATTGGTTGTCCACTTAACAGGCCTTGTAGGCAACTTCTTGCATGGTTCAGGCATTGATTCTGGGCATCGGCCCATCCAAGAGGTATTCCAGCAGACAGCATGAATGAACAAGCACACTCAGAAATGAGAATTGGTGAAGGACAACATTCTTCAACAGCATGGTGAAGATCAACAAAACCCTAAAAAGATATATAACCAGGCCTTCAGCTCTAAATAGTTGATTTGCACAAACCAGTAGCATTGGAAGTTTTCCCATGGAATAGGATGTGAATGAGGGGGGAAATGTGTAATGGATTTTGCACAACCCAGACAATTCAAAGATGTTGATCTTTTGAGGTTTTCTCCCCCCATAGGAGAATCAGATTGGACCAATGATAATTTTGTGAGTTTAGGAGAAAGCATTCTATTGCAGAAGCAGAAAACCCAAAAATCAATATCTTTGAATTGTGTGGTTGTGCAAAAATATGTTCTCCTCTTCTTTTTCTTCTTTCTAAACCACATCCTACTCCATTCCATGACTGCTAAAGCAACTGACACATGAAGTAGGACTAATACTTGGAGAAGCATTGAAAAGTACAAAATTTACAAAATGCAAGGTAATACTGCACGAATTGAATCCCTGACAACATGCTTGGACACTTTATGTGGGTGATACCGATAAATATAGAAACATCATATGCCATTCCATGACCACTTAGCATTTAGCAACATACAGGCAAAACCCATTGAGATGCCACTTGAGCGTATTGCTAAATCAGCTTCCAAAGTGTGGTGCATATCAAAGACTCCTGTTTGATAATTGCAGAAGAAGATTGTTCGAATGTCATCTCCTCTGCCCAAAAAGGAAGTCGTGAACCATGGAACTCTCTTTTGTTTTTTTTGTGATCCATCACCTGCCGCCTGGCTAAAGATTTCATTTGCTCATGTTGGGAGAGAAGCAAATTCAACGGCAGATTAATTAGCAAGAGAGATACCATCATTGCTCGTGTCTTGGAAATTATTTTTCGTTTCCTTGATGTATCTCTTTCCATCCTAGTAATGAAATTGTTCTCTCCAGAAAAGAAAAAAAAAGAGCCGTAGTGCGTATGCTTGGTGCTTGGGTCAGCAAGTGAAAAAAAAAAAACCACATTAAGTGGGAGAAAGAAAGAAAGAAAGCATGAAGAAAAAGGGAAGTTCACATTCTTATCACCAAACAAGATTTAGCGATGGCGCAACTTGACAGCCTCTTATGCAGGTGTAAGTGGAACAGAAGTGGAGCAACCCATCTACCTGGGATGTGAACTCTCTCAAATGGGATGGATGCCTTGTAATTCACCAAGAATTCAAAATCTCCAAAATTTAGGTTTCTTCAGGTCTTATGGAAATGAGTGCCAAAATAATCTTGGTGTGATCCTAAGTTTTGGACCTAACCCTGAAGCAATCACTGCTGATCTATGAAGATCTGCGAAATTTCTTAGGGCCTGTTTGGAACACGGGATTAAATGGTATGGAATTGCATAAGGTGGAATTAACATCATTGTTGCACAATGATTATACGTCTGCAAATACCATGGTATTTTAACCATCCAATCCCATGTTTGGGATCAAATTCTTCCTTTAGGATAAACACTGTATTAAGTAAAAACCTGCATTTGGTGGACTATGGGATTGTAATCAATGGACCAGATTTGACAACTGATGCCAGTCACCTTTATACATACGCAACTCGATTGTCGCATGTAAAGGGCACATATGGACAAACAACGTGGATAAAACACATGCATCAATGTGGGGGCCCACAGATGTAGTGGATTTCAAAATCCACTAGAAAACCCACCATATCTCCTACCGGGACTGAATGATATGATACCTGGATTGATCCAAATCTTTCTGTCATTTCCAAATGCCGGATGGAATTTACATTGAACCAAATGCAATTCCAGACCACCTAATCCCCCATTCCGTTGTGAGTTGCGACTCACAAAACCAGATGCATGTTTCAGTCATTATCCTCAATGCCAACGTTTTGAAAATCAGCTTCATAGGTGTACAAGCCAGGCCCAAAATCCAATACGATGCAGCTGTATCTGACTCGTATTGACTCTTTTTCCCAAATAAAATGCAGAAAATACCCACCAAAAAAAAAAAAAAAAGAGGGGGGAAAATAGAAAACACAAGAATATATGTGTGTGTGTGTGTGTGTGTCTATCTTTGTGTGCACGTGCGTGCGTGTGTGTGTAAGGTATATCGGACCATTCTTTGGTAAGACTGATATCTGTCAGCCTGACCTGTTGGAAGATGCATTTTTGAGCCTTTGAGCTCTAAAGTTGGTGTTAAAGCTTATGGGAATTAGAAATTCTCTGGTTGGATTTTATCAATATTTTAACTGAACATCACAGGAATCAGCACAAGTTGTACAGAATTAAAATATCTGTGACTGCAACCACAATGTCGTGAATGCAATATAATGGACATGCTATTATAAGTTATTATATCTTGTTATCCCAACTTAATTCAATACCACAAACGAGATGGGGCTGTCATTATATACATGACTGTCAAATGATTACAAGTAATTAAATGCTTGTCAATATAAACATGACTATAAATGAGTTCCTCTCTACTTTGATTTGTCGAATCATGCTCCAATCTTCTGTTTGGATCTCCAAAATAAGCCTTCCAAACCTTTCTCTATGTTTGAAATGAAGAAAAAGCGCGAAAAATGTGGCAAACAGGTGGATTTTTTTTTAATGGACTGTTAATTGTATCAGCCAATACGGGCCAACATGGCTACCGATTTTTTAGGAGACCTTTTTTTTATTTTTTTGAAAGATACACTAGCAGGGATTGAACCCTGGATCACTCACACGACCTACATTGTCTCCACCAGCTCATCTAACAAGGACCTGTTTTGCCCCCGTATCATGCAATACAGTTAATTGATACAGATCCAATATGGTTGTATCAACTAATCAGAAACCAATTTTCCAAATCTTGCTTAATGCTACAAACCAATTAGAGAAAGAGAATGTACCTTTTTCAAGAACTGCAAGTATCCCATCTTCTGAACACATCATGACAGGCAAAATCCTTGCAGATGAAGCTGTTCCTGCATTTGAAGACTGCATGAAACTATCGTATTGGACCTCCCAGACCTCACTTTCAGAAGCTGCGTGAGTTGTTTCATCCACTCCAACTCCAGATAAAAGGATTGGTTGTTGTTGCCAGCGTAGGTCCCATGCAAATAGAGTGCCAGATGAACCCCCAACCTTCAAAAGAAAAGTTACAAAAATCACCATGCCAAGACCTAGGAAATATAGTGCCAGCATAAATTTCAGAAGCTCGGAATGAAGTTTTTAAATTTAAAGAAATTACAAGCAGGAATCAACAACGGAAAGCTCAGGAAAAAGGAAAAAAAAATATTTCCAACATGACGAAGATGCATTAAGATGCAATATTTATCTTTGCTCATTGCCTGGTATTTATAATGTCTGTTATGAAACATAAAATCACATCACAGCTACATGCTAGACGTGTCTGTTGCTATTAATGTCACCAAGACAAGATTCACGTGTGGCAGCACTCACTTTGTCAATTGGCTCCAGCCCACCTACTGCTCAAAATCTTTCTTCTTCTTCTTTCCCCCCCTTTTTTGAAAGATATTCTAGCTCAAAATCACCACAGAATTTAGGGAAAGAATCCACAAGCAGCAGGTATGTCAAAGAAAGAAAAAACTGCTAGTAGAAGCTCAACAATCCTCTAGCCTTTCAGCCTTTTTTACTGGTGTGAAAAAAAAAGAAGGGAAAAAAAATGAACACTCGGCAAATTTTATGCAATATTTCATCAATTACTACTCATGTTAAAGGAACTCTCAATTAATTGAGCTAAGATGATGATGATGATGATTAAGGCCCTAGGCCATTATTATAGAACACCTTTTTGAGTTCCAACTAACTTCCACACTTACAAACAAAACTAGATTTCCTTAAGAAATATAAAGGACAATTAAAGAAAGACTACTAATGCTTAGAGCTGTACACGAGCAGAGTTAGCTCGGTAGCTCGCTCAACTCGACTCGACTCGGATTGAAGCTGAGTTCGAACCAAGTCGAGCTGATTTTTGGAGCTCAAAATGAGTTCGAGCCGAGTTCGATCATGCCCCAGCTCGGCTTGACTCAACTTGAATACTGCTCGAACTCGGTTCGACTCGGTACAGGGTATATATACCCTTTAAAAAAAAAAAAAAAAACCCCGACCCTACCCGTTTTCAAAAAACATCCCGCCTGGCGCCCGCACGAACCCTAGACCCTAACCCCCCCCCCCTCTCTCTCTCTCTCCCTTACCCGCACGGCCGCACCGACGCACGGCCATCCGATCTCCCTACTCTCTCCCTCCTCCCTTACCCGCACGGCCCTCTCTACTCATCTCTCTCCCTCCTCCTCCCTTACCCGCACGGCCGCTCCTGCCACTGCAGCTCGCCAGCAACGACGAACTCGACTCGAAAACTCTGCTCGAACTCAGCTGAGCACGAGCTGATGTTCTGAGCTCGAAGGCCAAGCCAAGCCGAGCCAAGCACGAGCTGAGACTCGAGCAGTCCGAGTCGAGCACGAGCTGGGCAAAGCTCGGCTCAGCTCGACTCGTGTACACCTCTACTAATGCTACTAAAAATAGCCTTGTGTATGGTGGTATCTGATTTGAGAGATTATTACTTATTTGATCAAGTGGGACCCACTTTGGTCATCCTCTTGTCACTCATAGGGAATGGGCATGTGGGATGTGGTGCGTTTGCATAACGAGTGCTTTGAGTAATAATCTATTTTCTGAATAAGCAGTCGTTAGCTGCAGTTTCCATCATATGGAATTGAAAGGTCTTCATCTGGTTGACTGGTTCTCAGTACATCAAACCTAGTTTGTATTTGTATCCATTTTCTTATTAATAAAGGAATCGAAGAGGAAAAAATATCGGGACTTGACTCTATAAATTCTAAGTTAGCATCTTTCATCAACAGCGAAGCCTTCACAACCCTTACAAAACTAAGAATTAACAGCGTGGCCAGAGTTTGGAGATCCATAATCGAGGGCAAACATGGGTGTTGATGTTTGGCTGGCAGACCAGATCTTCCTCTATGTATAGAGCTTCTTTGGTAGATCAGTTGGGGAAAAAAAAAAGATTGGGAGGCGATCAGTTTCTCTCTAGGCAGCAGTGATAGAGTTCCTTTTTGGGACGGTATATGGGTTGGAGGCCACACACTGAGATCAGATTTCCCCAACCTGACGGTCCTTTGTCCTACGAAACAACTAATGCACCTTGAAATATATTTCATTCAAGCCTCTTAAAATGTCACAAAACGAAATATTAAAACCCACTGCACAGAAAGTGGATGCTAAGCGAACTCAAGCAATTCCTTGGCACTTGCCTCTAACACACAACTTGGCGCATGTGAGCAAGATCCAAGATGCTTATCAGGCTGGTCTTACTGTGTAATTCAAAGAATTGGCACTGGCCTCTACACACAACTTGGCGCACATGAGCGAGATCTGAGATGCTTATCAGGTTGGTCTCACTGTGTAGATTCCTTAGCACAAAAATCAGGCTTATCTGCTCATTAGGTGGGCCACACATGTACAAAAGAAATGGATAATTCAAAGAATTGACCGACAATCTGCATACACAAGCATCCTACCATAAGAATGCCCCAAATTCAGACACATCTGCAGCATTAGCACATGAACCACAAAGACCTACGCCAATCTCTACATTTCACAAGGGTTTACATTTCCATGTCAGAAATGTCCAGTAAAATGTAGACCGTTGCTCAATTGCACTACAACACTCCATTAAAATGATTCCTATCAAATGTAGAGAATATTTCAGCTAAACTGATTAAAAGGGTTGCATCCAGTTGCATCTTATTGCACATATCTAATTTAACTTTGTGTTGAATCTTGAAGAAAACGGTACTGGAAGTCTAGAAGACAGATGAGAGGCAGGCCTAACACCCACCTAGTGGTCCCTTGCATTCACATATTATAATAACTGACTTGATAGAGACTTATACTTGTGTGCTAACAATGCAATCAGTAACTTTCAACACTTTACATTCTTATCATCACATGTCTGAGCTCCTTCGCTATCTGTATTGTTTGACTGAATACAAGCTCGAGATGATGCCTTTACCACCTTTAGCATGCTGCAATGCTGGATTCATGGAGTTACCGCATTTTAAAGAATAATGCTACGTAAATTTGTGCAGAGATCATTGAAGAGTTGAATCGTGGCACCTATGCCAACATGTGTGTGAGATCCAGGCCAATCATTGGGAGGAGAGAGTGAACATGCCCTAGCCCATGGTGCCCATTTAAATCAAGAGCAAGGCATTCCAAAACAGTTGTGTAACAGCCATTACATAACGGCAACGTTGGTAAGCATCACGCGTTATGGGGTCGTAACAGCTATTACAGAAAAATTGACCTGTAACGGCCCCATAATGGTCCATTACGGTACCGAAATAAGTTTTTGTTTTTCCTATATATAATATATATATATATATATATATATATATATATATATATATATATATATATATATATATATATATATATATATATATATATATATATTCCGTAACGGCCGTTACAACCCATAGCATAACAGTAACTACCTTGATCAAGAGATAATTTTTTTTATGTAATCTCTTGGCAATTGCTTTATGCTGGGAGCTTTGGCAAGAGAGAAACAAGAGGCTTTTTGAGGATGATGAACTATTTGAGCATTGAATCGCAGAGAACATATGGACAAATCTGATTTTGTGGACATCTAATTGCAAGGCTTTTGAAGGTCTGACGGTAGAAGACATCAGCCGCAAATGGAGAGAAATTATTTGGAGCGAGGTGGTGCAAGTGCAATGGAAGGCAAGTGATCTTTTTCTGATTGGGAAAGAGTTGAAAGCAACAGCAAAGCATGGGTGTGAATAATGTGATCCTAATTGATGGTTGAGGCAAAACAGTGACAGCATTCTCAGGGCCAGTCAAGTCTGATAGTCTAACCTTGGCATTGGTGCCTATGCTAAGGGCAATCAGATAGATTTGTGCTGATTTCAACCAACAGCAAGTTGCGGTGGTAGGGAAGAACAGCAAGGCTATTAGCTGGGCTCGTGGAGAGGATTGTATTCCTGATGCTTTTCTTTTATTATTTTAGGGAGATTGGCACTTAAACTACCAGCATAAATATTTGCTTGGTTGGACAATGATGCTAGCTCCTCTGTGGCAGCATTCTCAGGGCCAGTCAAGTCTGATAGTCTAACCTTGGCATTGGTGCCTATGCTAAGGGCAATCAGATTGATTTGTGCTGATTTCAACCAACAGCAAGTTGCGGTAGTAGGGAAGAACAGCAAGGCTATTAGCTGGGCTCGTGGAGAGGATTGTATTCCTGATGCTTTTCTTTTATTATTTTAGGGAGATTGGCACTTAAACTACCAGCATAAATATTGCTTGGTTGGACAATGATGCTAGCTCCTCTGTGGCTGCTTTAACTTCGATTGAGTGTTTGTGCTCATGTTTGTGTTTTGGAAACTCAGTTTCCACTTCTTAGTTTTAAAATGAAGTCACTTTCTTCACAGAGAGAGAGAAGCCCTGGTCCAATTGAGGAATGGGTAGGAAGAAAACACTGATGCAGTATATTCAATGTACACTTGTGGCACACTTGATGAGTGGACCATTTGTGGGTTTTGGGATAGGACATGCTCCCATAGAGCCACACCAGGTACACGGCCTGGATTTTGCACACATGTCCCATGTTGGAGCATGTGCTGCGAGTTGCCACTTCAACCTCTCCTTGTGCAAATTGCTTTAGCACTTCTGTTAAACAAACGCTTATAAGACCCTATTTCAAGAGGCCACCTCATGATCTCCACAAGCAAGATGGCAAAGAACTTGTCTTTTTCTCATCCTATTTGAAATAATTGTGTTCTGACTGGAATGTTTCATCAAACTAAACTAAACTAAATTACATATTAAAGGATCAAATCCAAACATTAAATGACACAATTTAAGAACAAGATTGTAGGACAAAAGGTTCATGTTTTCATATCCATTTCCACAGACGACGATGGTTTGATTGATTTCCAAAGACATCAACGATCGTCAAGACCTATACTGAGAGCCAATTCTAATTTTAACAGACCCACACGTCAGCAAGTCAAAGAAAATTTACCATCTCTGAAGCTTTCATTGACATAATATCAAAGTTGTACACGAGTTGAACCGAGTCGAGCTTGGCATAGCTCGACTCGGCTCGGCCAGTAGTTGACCTGAAACGGCCAGCCCCAACAGTATAATATTGTCCGCTTTGCCTGAGAGCGCACGGCTTTGTTCTCAGGGTTCGCCCAAGGCTCACCCCAAAACGCGTTATACCATTGAAGGCCGAACCCCACATATAGTCAGGACTTCAAACGACTGCCCAAGCGATGCGGGACAAGTTCCGTCCACAGTCACCAGCTACAGTAGCTCGCCCAGGCACCCAGCCCCGCCCATATCGCGCCCGCCCACATTGTAACGGTGACCGGGTCGTCACATTCTCCCACCGTTGGAACAGAGTCGTCCTCGGCTCTGATACCAAATGAAACGGCCAGCCCCAACAGTATCATATTGTCCGCTTTGCCCGAGGGCGCACGGCTTTGTTCTCAAGATTCACCCACGGCTCACTCCAAAACGCGTTATACCATTGAAGGCCGAACCCCACATATAGCCAGGACTTGGAACGACTGCCCAAGCGATGTGGGACAAGTTCCGTCCACAGTCACCAACTACAGTAGCTTGCCTAGCGCGGTAGCTCGCCCAGGCACCCAACCCCGCCTGCATCGCGCCCGCCCACATTGTAACGGTGACCGGGTCGTCACACGACCCAAGCTCGAACTCGGCTCGGCTCGGTCCTCAAGCCTAACTGGCCAGCTCGACTCAGTTTGGTCAGCAACTCAGGCCAGTTCGAGCCTGTGCAACATTTTCTCAAACACATGGAGTGCACCTTCAATTTCTCACAATATGCAAAACAGTAGCAGCAGTTTACAAGTATTTCATCAAACACTCGATAGGCAGCATCAAAATCAAAATACGAGGATAGTTTTATCATGTAAAGTTTTTTTTTTTGTAGTGATTTGTTTCGTATACATACCTTCCTCACCACCAGCCAATCCCGTGGAGAATGTATGCACCCGAGACGACACTTCGTTGAGTCATTTCATCAAACACTTGGTGAGCAACGTCAATATCAAAATAACCGAGTCACTGAACTGATTCGAACCGAGTTCAATTCAAGTTGAGGTTTGATTTGAGTTCAATTCGAGCTCGGACAAGCTCGAACTCGGCTCGAAATTATTTCGAGCTCCAAAAATCAGCTCGAACTCAGTTTCAAACAGAGTCAAATCGAGCTTTTTTTAGTCGAGTTGAGCGAGTTAACTGAGCTAACTCGGTTCGTGTACAGCTCTACATAATATAGCTTGATAACATAAAGTCGTTAAATCAACATAAAAACGCAATGTCCATTTTGCAACAGTTTAGATAAGCCAACAAATATATTCCACTGGAGGCAGCTGAGAGCAGTCAATCAAATGATTTTTTTTGTTGGGGTCAATTTAATGATTGACATGAATGGATTTTCATTTCTTTACAAATACAGACAAACTCAAGGAATTTTGTAAACCCCCATAACTAATGTCCACTACCTCCTTGCAGAGCAAAGGGTTGATAATGTCCGATAGTTTCCACTATCCTTAGTACCTTACAAATCTATAATAGCAATGTAAGAGCTCTATGCTAAAACTTCTCGAACTAGATAAATTGCTATAAAGGCAACTATATACAATATATCGCACATGGTTTTGGATAATTTCTTACAAGGACAAGATATGATCAGTCATCTTACCACACACACATGCTTTCGTGATGGATGAATATCAATGGAGTGTACAATTCCTGATGTGCTTCCTTGAGTCCTGCAGCATCAGCAGTTTCAGGAACTTTGAAAAGACATCTTGATAGAAAATTAAACTCCCAAAAACTTTTTGTGAATAGAAGGGATGCACGAGAGACTATTCAACAGTAAGATGTTCAATAGTACTGGAAATAAGGAGAACCAACAAAACCCATAATGTAATGTAAAAGGAATCTCCCTTTGATCTTGTCATAAGAGGAGGAAGGTGTATAAGCAAAAAGGCAACTCCAAAGAAACTGAAAGAGACAGCTAAAAGCACCCAATGGTGCCCAATTGCTTAACATCTGATATGATCGTTAGCTAATCCATGTCATAACAAACAACATGTTTGTAATATTTTGGTTGTGAATACCCCAGTGCATAAATTCTCTTTTAGTGAAATAAATGAGCAAATAAGGTATCAAAAGCACAAATGAACACTCAAAATGAATTTTAGAATTCACATGATGGACAAAAAAAAAAAAAAAAACCGTGCCTTCTTCCAGATCTTTTGAGTATGAGACCTGTCCCTGGTTACAATTTAAATTGTAGCTCTAAACAACACAAGAATGGCAAGGAGGCGGGCCTGGGTAGTTGAACACTCCTCTTTTATTTTGGAACTTGCATACTATCCATGAATACATGTGGGGCCAATAAAACTATTTTCGATCAGACAAAATTCCTCGGGAAGGGTGACCATGTGTAGGGATGGAACTTTCGTCAGGCTCAACCCAACTGGCCCGACCCGTATGTCGGGTCTGGTTGGCTTGGGTTGAGATCAGGTTGGGCTCAAGCAAGATAGCCTCAATCCAACCCAAGTCAGGATGTTCTTGGGCTGAGGCCTTAGGCAACCCGACCTTATATGTAGTATGTACATATACTACATGCATAATTATATATGGGAAACAGTAGTGTGGTAATAGATTATACCTTCCAATGTGGAAATTTTGAAATGGAAGGCCCATCTAGTTTATTGTTTGATGGTTTTAGATGTATGATTTTATTTGTTAGTTTACTAGTTGCAGGTGTGCACCCGAGTTGCATTAGCGTTGAGTATTTAATGTCTCGAGTTCAGCCACAGGTTGACTCCTCTTGACATTTGACTGCAACTCAACCCACCCAAGTTGCACCCCAAGCCATGTGGCGAGTCCCATGTCATCTTCAAATGACATAGTAAATATTTTTCTTTTTGAAAAACATGATGCAGTAAATCTTAAGATTCTTAACCCTTCTATCATTAGTTAATGAAGGGCGAATGAGAGCCGTAAAAGAGTTCCCATCGTCTGAACTTGACCACTTTATCCATCTTTTAAGTCTTGAGTTATTCAATATTTAGTTTCAAGGAAGAAATGGAGAATAGTTTTGACGTTGGTTTTTTGGGCAATCTGGTTGGAAAGGAACAACCATTGTTTTTTGTAATTTAAAGGGTCCTGTAGCCGGTGGGGTTTCCAGCAGGGTCCCCTTGTATATCAGGGAATGGGCTTCCTGAGGGTTTAGGCTTTGGGTTTGTTTTTCTTTTGTTTGTTTTGTTTCCCTTTCCCTTGTTCTTTTTGTTTTTAACAATATTTCATCTTTCAAAAAAAAAAAAAAAAAGTTATATTTTACTTTCAGTGATCCTTCCATTGTACCATACCCTTGTGTTAGGGTTTTTCTTATCATAAAACTACTGAAAAGGGGGGAGAAATCTTATAACCATCTTTTTTACTTCTCTCATCTTCTCTTCCCTTTTCTCTTAATACCTAAGCATGGTTTGATCATGTCCTTTATCCTCTTCTCTCATTTCTTTTCTTCTTCTTTTTCTTTTTTCCCTTTTCTTTTCTTTTCTTCTTTTTTTTTTTTCCTTTTCTTTTCCTTCCCATTGCTTCTCTTTTCTTCATTCCAGTGGCCAGACCAGCCGGATTCACTGGCCAGCCTCATCAAGCCAGCTGGATCCACTGGTCAGACCCACTGGATCCACCACCTCGACCACCAGGACTTGCCGGACCAACCAGCCAGACCCACCAAATTCACCAGACAGCCTCACTGAGCTAGCCGGATCTACCAGCTCAACCACTAACAGACCAAGAAGACTAGCCTGACAGCTGATCCGGACTTTAAAGGCTCCGCATTCTTGAAACTAAATATGGAGTATGGTATAATGAAGGGCCACTCAAAGTAAAATACAACTTGAAACTAAATATTAAATATCTCAACAGTAAGAACCCATTTGAATTTACATTAATATCTATGAAATAGTCACCTTGTTTTAGTGCCATATTTAGCAGTTCAAATCACTGATGATGGACCAATGTTTGCTATAAAATTCTGTTAAGAAACTTCATTTCTTAGGTTGCGCCATATCTTTGCACCAAATATCATGATATTTCATGATTAATCCTGAAATGGTGCAAAATATCATGAAACTTCACGACATTTGGTGCAACCAAACGCACCTTTAGGTGG
The DNA here is from genome assembly GCA_021015155.1 of Magnolia officinalis. Classification (NCBI taxonomy): domain Eukaryota; kingdom Viridiplantae; phylum Streptophyta; class Magnoliopsida; order Magnoliales; family Magnoliaceae; genus Magnolia; species Magnolia officinalis. The sequence goes on from JAJHSJ010000011.1 coordinate 62,890,991, forward strand.
CATTTTAAAATACTCCGTTAGCAACCTCTTAGTTAATCTGTCAGTTGAATGACTTGAGTAATTGCAGCGGCGGTGAAAAAAAGGAAAGCATATAGTGCTTCTAAGACCCCGAAGTGATATTTCCTTTGTTTCAAGCAATAAAAAATGAAATATTACGCCTGCCCCCATATATTTCAGAACAGCACCCTTACCATTGCAATGTATAATCATAACTCACTCCAAGTAGATGAAACATATGCAAACATGCATGAACAATGGATGAATGAAGGTTTAAGCTTTATCCATATCCCTTGCTGGAAACTAACAATGGGCCCACCTGACAAATGATCTAGATCAATGTTAAGATGGGTCCCATATGGCTGTAATGATCTATACCAAGCTTCACGTCATACCAGAAGGGGTAAAAAGGGAGCAAGAACAATAAATAATTTCTTACCAATTGCCCTTGAATTGTGAAACGGGCCCACCTGGCTTCCTCTGGTCCCACCACTGAACAGTATGCCCCAAACCACCCGTTGCAAACTCCGTTGGCGAACCCCATCTGACCGCCGTGTATGAAACTAACCCCCGGCTATCAGAGACCAGACTGCAATTCAACCCCGACTCCCCAACCTTCACCAAATTCACCCTCCCGTCCTCCCCGACGCTGACGCATTCACACCCGCTCCCTTCCAGATCAATTGCTGAGATGGGCCCTCCATGGAAGGATTTGTCTGAGAGCGAGAGCTCTGATTCGAGCGACGCCTTGACGGGATCAGCGAAAAGAAAGTGGAGGGAGCCCGCGAGGGTGGCCGCAGCGATGACGGGTTTCTGGGGTGTTTGGGAGGCACGGAGGGAGGAGATTCTTGAAGGAGTAGGACATGAGGATTGAAGGTGGAGATCTGGCGGGGTTAGGGCGTGGATTTCGACAGCGGAACCGGCGGTATCGGGGTCGTGGACGGCAGCGACGATGAATCGGGAGAAGGCGGAGAGAGGAGACAGGAATCGGACGGCGTCGATTGATTTGGATTGGGGGAATCGGAGGATTTGAAGATCTCCTGACATTTCCGCTGTCTAGGGTTTTTGTGAGGTTTTGGAGAGACCGGGAGAGGAGGGAAATGTAATTTGCAGTGAGCTTTTGAAACAAGGGCTGGGGACGCGTATTAGCTACTGACAGCTTCAGCAGCTGTCTAGGTGCTGAGCTGACGTCACCAAGCTCTGTGGTCGCGAACATGATGTATGTGTTGTATCCACACCGTCCATCCATTTTTATATATCATTTTAGGGCATTATCCAAAGAATGAGGGACATCTGGGAGCTGATTAGGTGAGACCTCGGATCCACCGAGGTGGGTGGGACCCCTGACTGTGGGGCTCACAGTGATGTATGTGCCTTAAATCCACACTGTCCAACTATTTTGAAAGATCATTTTAGGACATGATCCCAAAAACGAAGCAGATCAAAATCTTACGTGGACCATACCACGGGAAACATTGGCGATTGAATCCCCACCATTAAAAACTTCATGGGGCTACGGGAATGTTTATTTGCCATCCAACCTGTTGAGAAAGTCATAAAGACTAAGATGAAGAGACCACACAAATATCAGCTTGATTCAAAACTTTTGTGATTCACTGGAAATTTTAACGGTTGATTATCATTCTTGTATTATGGTCCACATGAGGTTTGGATCTATTTATTTTTTATTTTTTGGATCATGCCCTAGAATAAGCTTTTCAATATAGATGAACAGTGTCGATGTAGTCACATGTATCACAGTTGGCCCAACACTCAGGTCCCACCCCACCTTGGTAGACATAGGTCTGATCACCTAATCTACTCCCCATCTAAGGCTCAAGTGAATCCCATTATAGAAAACATTAACATTATAGAGGCTGTTTGTTTACAACATAATATGCTCCCGAATTCTAAAAATCGGATTTCAGTCACTTAATAAGTTGTTTTGGGTGTTTGTTTAACACACTTAACATAATTTCTTAATTAGAACTATACATGAACTGAGTTAGCTTGGTTAGCTCGCTTGACTCGACTAAAAATAGTTTGATTCGACTCGGTTCGAAACTGAGTTCAGGCCGAGTTGAGCTGAATTTTTTAGCTCGAAAAAATTTCAAGCCGAGTTCGAGCTTGCTCGAGCTCAACTCGACTCAGATCAAACCCCATCTCGAATCGAACTCGGATCAAACCAGTTCGGTGACTCGGTTTTTCGATATTGATGTTGCTCACCAAGTGTTTGATGAAATGACTCAACGAAGTGTTGGCTGGTGGCAAGGAAGGTATGGGTATAAAACAAATACCTTGTATTTTGATTTTGATGTTGTTTACTGAGTGTTTGATGAAATACTTGTAATTTGTTGCTGTTATTTTACATACCGTGAAAAATTGAAAAGATGCACTGCATGTATTTGAGAAAATGACGCACATGCTTGAACTCGGCTCAAATTGACCCGAGTTGATGACCGAACCGAGCCGAGCCAAGTTCAAGTTGGGGCCAGCTAGTAGCCAAGCCCAGCCGAGTCAAGCTATGCCAAGCTCGACTCATGTACAACTCTATTCTTAATGTAAATTAAACACAATTAATTTCAAAAGTATGTAGGCTGAAAATGGTAAATGATATGTCTCTGAGTGGTTTTGCATTTTTTTAAAACTTTTTTTTGAAAATGACAATTCTACTCCTTCCCTCCATTACATGATCTTGAATCCATGACCCGATGGACTTCATTTATACGTGGCGAATTCCTATAGGCCTCACTATAATGTGTTTGTTATATCCACACAATCTATCCAATTTTTCATATCATTGTAGAACATAATATGAAAACAAGTGAACCACACCACAAAAAGTTGTGGAAGCAATGGCACCCACAGTTGAAATCTTTTTAAGGCCCACCATGATGTTTATTTGCCATCTAATCTATTAATAAGGTCACATAAACTTGGATCAATGAAAAAAAAAAAAATCAGCTTGATCCAAAACTCCGGTGGCCTCAAGAAGTTTTCAATTGCAAATATTATGGTGTGGACCTGTCCACTTGAGCTTTGGATCCACCTCATTTTTGGATCATGAACTGAAATAATCTTTAAAAAATGGATGGATGGTGTGGATCTAACACATACATTATGGTGGGGTGCACGGAACTTTGCCATGTCAACATGGCCTATGGGGCCTATTCTATGCTAGGCAATCCAAGGTGTGCCACACCACCGTGTTTAGGTCATCAAGTTTTGTGGGCCTCACCACAATATGTCTTTATCTACACCACCCATCCATTTTACAAGATCATTTTATGGCATGGGCCCATGCCATAAAATGAAGCAAATACAAAGCTCAAGTGGACCACACCACAAAAGGCAATGGGGATTGAGTGTCCAGTAAAAACTTCTTGGAGGCCGCTTTGGTTCAACCTGGTATCTATTTTTTTCCTTTATCTAGGTCCGTGTAATCTCTTCAACAAGTTGGATGACAAATAAACATCATGATGAGCTCTAGGAAGGTTTCAGAAGTAGAAGTCAATGTACCCATTGATTTATTCTTTATGTGGTGTGATTCTAGCATGGGAAGTTAGGTGTGTGGTGTTTGTGGGGAATCTATCCGTTCTATTCATTTTTTCAGATCATCTTAGGAGTTATGATTTGAGTAATAAATGATGTGGAATGATTATTCATTGAGTTAATATAAATTAAAAGTAAATTTTCATTTAGCCTATGCATTGATGTCAATATGTGTTGAATGGATGTATATGTTGTAATGAAAAAAATATAATGGTTCACATTCACGGAATTCAAGTCTTAAGTAATACTATGTGGGTACTCAGATTTCAGGGTGTGACAGTTTAAGCGCATGCATGACCTAAACTTTCCATCAAGCGGGTGCATTGTCCAGGTGTTTTACTCTTAAGATTGAGCTATTTCACTGCTTGAGTGGACCATATCTATAAATTAAGAACAAACTTAGATGCTCTAGGGGTGTCAATGGGTCAAGTTTGGCTGGGAATAAGAGTATTCATATCCATACCTAGCAATGGGTATGCACCCATATTCATGTAGGCCTAAAATGAAATGGGCACTGATACCCACACTTTTTAAGGTGTCAGTGTACAGATTAAGATATGACGTATATAAGAAGGAAAGACTTTAAACCCCCACACGTGTGAGACACGTGGAGGAAGTCACATGAACTCTACTTCTACTTCTCCTGCTATACTTCTCATTTTCTTAATTATTTACTTCACCTTTTACTTCTTTATTTCTCCTCCTCCTACTCTACTTCTCTCTTATTATCTCTTCATATATCTCTTTTTATCTTTGAACTCTGCTTCTTCATATTGTAAGAATTTATAAATAAATACATTGTGCAAGAGGGATCATCATTAAGTGTGAATCTCTCCCTTTTTTTATGTCTATTTATTTTATTATTTTTGTGTTTTTTCATGGTATTAGAACTTTGGCAATCTAACTCAACACCACACCCCAAGTAACTCCAAACAAATGAACTCAATTCAAAGTTACTAAGTTCAATACATCCTCTTGGACTTTTTTCAAAGCTTTCCTTTAAATTCATTTTCTCCGCAGCATCTCCAAAAACCACAAACACTCAATAATGACTGAAAAGGATACACGTATGCCATCAAGTCAAAAGATTAAATTATATAATAAGAAAAAACAAACTAAGATTGTTTTTTCCTTCAAAAATGTAAAATTTAGAATGATAGCATGCTATTTAAAATTAAAATAAAAGTAATAAACAACCCTTCATATTATTTTAATCCATCATATGATTAAAAGCTAAAAACTATAAAAGTGAAATTGCATATTTGAAATACAAATAATTAAAAAATAAACCATCCAAATTGTGGGCCCTATTAGACATAGAATGAACAAAAAAACTAAGCTTAATTATTTATTTATTAGATAGGTGAACATTCTAGACAATTAAAAGTGAAAATACCATAGTCCTATTTTAACAAAAGAGTGTTTGGAAATAAGAAGTGATGATTGTACAACCAATTTGATTTTGGGACTATTACTTACATACCATGATTTTTCACAATTGAATTAATCTTGTTTTGAGATATTATTTATCACTTCTGCAATTTATAAGTACCTGCGTCTGCATATCAAGTATATGATAACTCCCATTTATTACTATTCTTGATTTCCTATGTAAATTGTACATAGAGAGATTTTAGTTGTTATATATATAAATTGTACTGGCCCACAACCTATCTCTTGTACCATAAGCTATTTTCCACCTCAGGTAGGCCACATAGCTATATTTTAGAATAGACGGCAGATTTGATCCAGACAATTTACTATTTTAATACATGAAATATTTATTATTTAATAATTATTTATATATGACTCGATTTAAATGAAGTATGGGTTTTATCTACGTTGTTCATCCATTTTCCTGATCATTTTAAGATTCAGACCCAAAAATAAGGTAGATCCAAGGCTTAGGTGGGCCACACAGAGATTGAACTCTCACTATTAAAAACTTCGTTTGAATCAATATCTGATACTCGTGTTGTCATCCCTTCAAGGAGGTCTATATGACCTAATGAACAAGTTGGATGGAAAATATAGGTCAGGTGGCCCTTGGGAAGGTTTCAACAGTGAGTTTCATTATCATTCCTGAGATGTAGCTCACTTGAACATTGGACGTGCCTAATTTTTAGATTCATGCCAGAAAATATGATCTGAGAAAATGGATGGATATGGCATGGATAAACCCATACATCATTGTGGGCCCCACAGAGCCTACATCCTACACCCAACCCATTTATTAATCGGCCTAAGAAAATAAAAACAAAAACATAAACACGGCCCAACCTGACGTGGCCCGTGCGATGGTTGATACACAGGCACCTAAAAATTGCAAATGTGGCGGTTACATAGCTTGAACTCAACAGTGAAAATAATGGGACCAACCTAGATCTCTACTTATTAAAATAGCATCCTATTTTAAGTGGCTTATTTTTCTATATTTATATGAACTAAAAATTATCAAACTGTCCAATTTCAACAAATAAATGACAGATTATTAGATTTTAAGATCCTTGAATGAATCTTAATTTTGGATGATGACTCATTTGCAATTAGGGATGATAACTTATTTACAATTGGACCCAAGTTTTGAACTGCTTAATTTGAGTAACGTATGCCACGTGTGCAACTTTTGAGTGCTAGAGTATCAAATATCACTCTCTGCAGAGCATCAAATAACTCCTTGTGGAAAAGATGGATGGCTAGAAAATAAATTTGGTTTTAGGTAAAGAGAGATGGTTTTTAGCTAAAAGATAGCACTGAGCATGGTCCACATGATGGAAAGGTCGATTCTCACACAAGTGACATATTTGCACGTGTAAATGAGTATGGATAGGCATGGCTAGCACACGCGTGTGGACATGGCTAACCTCAAATAAGACTAGGATGACGTCGTTTTTTTCTATCCTAAGAAATAGTCCTTTCCAACAAGTTAAAAACAGTCAGACAGAGAGAGAGAATGGATTTGAGACCTTTCGTTTCTCGGCCTTGAAGATCATATATCCCTTTCATTCTTTCTCTCATCTGTCTTGTTCTCTCTCTCTCTCTCTCTCTCTCTCTCTCTCTCTCTCTCTCTCTCTCTCCTCTCTCATTTTGTAAGGAAGAGGTGTACCTTATCCTATCCTCTCATCCAAATGACCTTAACCTAAAACCCCACTATTTTTTTTTCTCTTCGAAAGCTTCTCTCTCTCTCTCTCTCTCTCTCTCTCTCTCTCTCTCTCTCTCTCTCTCTCTCTCTCTCTCTCTCTCTCTCTCTCTCTCTCTCTCTGACCTTAACCTAAAACCCCACTATTTTTTTCTCTTCGAAAGCTTCTCTCTCTCTCTCTCTCTCTCTCTCTCTCTCTCTCTCTAAACACTACGAAAAAAGTCCTCCTGAATTTTCATTTTCTTACCATTTCTCTCTAAGAAAGAAGATAATTGCATTTAGAAAGTGTATTAATACTTTCCATCTTTTATGATTATCATACCTTGAATTTCGAAAGAACAAACGCTAGGATTTGATGGGTTTTGAGAAATTCATATGAGAAGTTACACTCTTTAGTTTTACAATTCGACGTGGAATTTCTTTGGAGAATCTGTTAGAAAGCATCTGAGTCGGAATTCGAGAGTTTTGATGATCGATGGCTCCCAAAACCGGAAAAGCAAAGCCTCATAAGGCCAAAGGAGAGAAGAAGAAGAAGGAAGAGAAAGGTATACTTCCCTTTTTTATTTAATGTATTCATTTAAGCCATGCAAAAGATATGGGCCACACCATCAAAATCAGGCAAATCCACTCATTAGGTGGGCCACACGTATCCTTTTAGTCATACCATAGGCTTTCTAGTGATATTGACGGTGTGGATAGCCCGATGAGTGAACCAGACTAATTTTCTCCCCAGGTGTTCTTCTCTGTGTGGTCCACCTTTTGCATGGTCCGGATGTCCTGCACATATGAGAAATTGGTGGAGAAGATAGGGGTTTGCTAATGCACATGCATACAGCATACTGCACGTGACATGCTAGTCGTTCATCAGGTGGGCCCCACGTGTGCATGTTACTCATCACAGAATCTGGCCAAGCTAGTCATAAGGTGGATCACACGTGCAAAAGATATGGGCCACGCCATGAAAATCAGGCCAATCCACTCATTAGGTGGACCACACGTATCCGTTTAGTCAGACCATAGGCTTTCTAGTGATTTTGACGGTGTGGATAGCCCGATGAGTGAACCAGACTAATTTTCTCCCCAGGTGTTCTTCTTTGTGTGGTCCACCTTTTGCATGGCCCGGATTTCCTGCACAAGTGAGAAATTGGTGGAGAAGATAGGGGTTTGCTAATGCACATGCATACAAACATACTGCACATGACATGCTAGTCGTTCATCAGGTGGGCCCCACATGCAACACCGAATGTGGATACTTCGCCATTCTATCATAACCGTCTACTTCACTTCACGCAACTGTGGCCCACTAGACGAAAGGCTTGAATCTCATACACGTGTGAATGTGTAGAGGTGTGCGTGTAGAATCTCATACCTTCATTTCTTTGATTTTTCTTTTTTTTTTTCCTTTTGCTGTATTTACAGTTTTACCAACCGTGCTCGAGATAACTGTGGAAAGCCCCGACTATTCTCAAGTGACGCTCAAGGTAGCACTTCTAAACTTAATTTTCATAAAGTACGCATGGTGCGCGTTACGCACAGATGAGTACAATCACTGCTTTTGAGGTCAAAGAATTCCGTGGCGTACGTTAACCTCAGTCAGAGGAATGGCAAAGGTGGGCCCACAGACGCACGTTAAGACACTAACTGCACACGCCCTCCTATTTTGCAGGGAATTTCAACGGACAGGATTTTGGACGTTCGAAAGCTGCTAGCCGTCCACGTGGAAACATGCCACCTCACTAACTACTCGCTCTCTCACGAGGTAGGCAGCTACACAGAGATGGATAATGTGAACTTAACCCCAAGGCCCTAAGTATGGACTGGTGGGCCCCACCCAACTACTTATTGATCCAAGCCGTTAATCTTATAGTGCCCAACATGGATAGCCTAAGATTTCAGATTCAATATTCGGTCATTTCTCTATCGAATGTGGACCCTTGCTATCTTTCCTCAACTGAATTTGCGAACAAAAATTAGACTGGTTAGAATCGTTCGATCAGTACCAATATTTGGAACCGGGCCCATCAGACCAACGGTGTAGATCACCGCTCCATGGGCCCACTTATCCAAACTCAAGGCTTGAGGATTACGTCCGTATCCTTGCTAGACTCGCATGCACCCTGTCCACACGCATTCTCACACCCTGCTTAAGTGCCAACCTGGAAACCTTTTGTGAGATCTGAGCCGTCCACAATGAAGGTGGCCACACGTTAAAATACATATGGTCTACTCATCCATCCGGCAGGCCACCTATATACACAAATAATGGATGGATAAAGTGAAATTGGCAATGGTACACATTCATCTTATATGTGTGGCCCACAAGATGATTGGACTAACCTGATTTTACACTAAGCTAATCTTCTAAGTGGGTTCTGTCTTATGAACGGCTCAGATTATCAACCCACTTGCCACTACGGCATTTGTTTGGTCTTGTAAAGCTGCGAGTGTAGAGAGTTACGTAGCTTGCTATTCTTGGAAGAATGAGTGATTGCATTTTTCTCTCCTACAATGAGGAAAACTACAATGACAGATCACCATCACTTTTAAAGTTTGGGTCCCTATCCACCATTTTAAGTACATTGAAGGTATAGCTACCTACCTATCTGGATATCCCATATTTTCTGGCAGTTCCTCTTGAGGATCTGAGCCGTCCAAACGTGTTGGATCAGTGTCAAATCGGATGGTTCAGATTATTTGCTCAGCAAGATGTTAGGACACTCTTGTCCATTCACAATGGGCCACTGCATTAATATAGATAGCCATCAAGCAGACGTTTCATGATTCTTTTCCTTTGGTCTTTGGATTATATTCCATCTATCCCATGGTTTAGACGGTCAGGATTGATCTACGTTTATGCCACGTGTGCAAAGTTTGTGTGCGTAGTATAAATCATAGTACTCCGCTTCAATGTACCTAGAAATACAGGTGGATATAGCCATCCTACATCTCACACAAAATTTCACTCAATCCAACCGTTGAATGTGTGGATCTCACATTGGGTGGGACACACACTTAAAATCAGATTGATTAGAAAATCCTAACCTCAAATTAAGGACGTTTGTTTGTTGAATCGACTCTTTTCAACCTTAGACGTCCATTTGATCGCCATCCATTCAATATCTATGATTGCACGCCGAAAATGGTCCTGTGCTTTGGACGGTTTGGATTCAAGAACCTAGATATGCGTCAACTAGCTATATGAATGACTACAGAACCTCGTAGTCTGCCAGAGTATCAAATAACTGTTACTGTCTTCTTATACTATATGCTAGAGTGAGTTAACCACCATTTTGAATACATGGTATGTCAACGACCGTACATGCAGCACAATTGAATTGCAATCAGGACTGTTCAAATCATGCGCCTCATTATGGATGGAGAATATCCGTTCATATGATTGAACCATCTCAACCATCTGATTATTCTCACTGACTTTGAACCATAGATTCGTTTGTCCATCCATTCAATAGCAGACAATTGATGGTTAGGATCTTAATCAGTGTAATTGTTAGGAACCACTCCATTCCCAATGGGCCAAAGGGATCCCACGGTCTGCGCTGACGTGCATCAATGCATGTACGCAAGGGAGACGAGGACGCTTCCACTTTAAAACGGTGGTGAACTTACACCTCAGCATGTTCCTTTTTTATAGGTGAGACAGCCTAGCATCGTTCCGTAACTTTCAGCTCTGTCCGACCATTTTGCGATTCTAGGATTCTTCTGAGGACTGTTCAGATCCATCCGCATGGTCCGCAAAGTTACCATTCATCGAGTGTGTGCAGACAATTTATAGGGATTTTGTAATATCTGATCCGTAAAAAATGTTTGGGCCCATATGATGATCATTTTGTGAAAACATCAGTCTTTTTTGATGATCAGATGGGCCACGAATATAAATTGATCCAGTCCATTGACCGTACTTTGTTTTTTTTAAAATATTTTTATACAGTCTGGCCCACTTTATTGATGGATCAGATTATATAGTTCTCTAAGTGATCTTCAAGACAACCTTTTAGGTGGTTCGGATGTCGCATACATGTATGCAACTCAACGTACACATTGGCCTGACTAATGGATGGTAACTGTGGATATACTGGCCTGCCCAATGAGTGGTCTGACTTGTCTTTTGCACTAGGACACTTCCAGAGTGGGGCCCATACTTTTCACGGCTCAGATTTTCCCTCGAGTCTTCAAGTGTGACACACGTCAAGGCGTTTGAACGGCCATCTGACCGTGGGCTGAAAGAAAGTAAATGTGGAAAACACTGCACTAAAGAGCACTGAGAAAATACATCTCGATGGACGGTAAAGTCACCATCAACTAGTGAGTACTGCCAAGTGTCACGTGTTCGCAACTTCAGTTTCGGGGGATCCGTGACTGCGGGGCCAGCATGATGCTTTGTGTTTTATATCCACGCCGTCCATCCATTTTTGTAGATCATTTTAGGTCATGAACCCAAAAATTAAGTAGATCCAAGTCTCAGGTGGACCACACAGGAAACAGTGGTGATTGAATGACCACCGTTAAAAACTTTCTGGGGCTCACCGTAACTTTTATTGCCATCTAAGATCACTCAGAAATGGATGAAGGGAAAATAAAAATATCGGTTTGATCCAAAAGTTTTTAATGGTCGGCGTTCAATCACCACTGTTTCTGTGGTGTGGTCCACCTGAGCTATAAATTTGCTTAATTTTTGAGTACATTCTACAAAATAATCTGTTAAAACGGATGGACGACGTGGATATAAAAAACATGCATCATGGTGGGCCCCACAGTCACGGATCAATCAAATCCGTGTCCCAACATCCTAACCTTCCAAAAGGTTGGGCACGTACTGAAGAAACAGTGATGTAAACATCGTGTCCATGCATTTATTTGGTGGGCCACGGTTAAGATATAATCTACGTGTTAGTGATATTCTTTGTAGCTAGATGATGAGTGATTGGCCTGATTTTTGCCCCACACATCTTTTTGGACGGACTAGATGTCATACACGTGTACCATTAGGATTGGACGGTTGTTCAGTTCTCCCATCTGATGATACCAGATTGTTCCACTGTGGCATGATGGTTCGCACGCATGCGCTTGGAAATTATACATGATGTGGCACGATGTAGATCAAAACAATCCATCAAATAGTGGTTGGATTGGTGGCATTTTATTTTAACCATCCATTAGATTTCATTGCTGAATTCAAATATTAATCTGACGTAAATATTTGATCATTTCAAATAATTTTTTTTTAATGAAAATATTAAAAGATCAACGGTTAGATATCATGAAATAGAAGAAATATCTATTATTATTATTATTGGCTGATTACCGATGTGCGTTTTAACTACTTTCTCCATCTATTTCTTAAATCTTTTTTAAGGCTACAAAAGTTTTAGGTTAAGTTGATAATTGGATTTTTCCTTAATCTATATCTGCATGACAAGTCAGGTGACAAAAAATAATACAGTGGGACTTGGGAAGTTTTTAATGGTGGGCGTTCAACGGTCATTGTTTTCTCATGGTTTGGTTGGATTGAGATTTTAATTTGTCTCATTTTTAGACTTTCCATTAAAATAATCTGGAAAAATAAATGAACATTTGAATAAAACACATATATCATGGTAGGGCCTACGGAGCACTATCCAATAGCCAGTGTTAGTAGGCGATCTGAGTCGGGCAAATCAAGTATTAATCAAAATCATATAATGTCATATCTCATTTACTCTCTTTTTTAAAAAAATAAAATTAAATCATGGTTTGAATTTAGAGACAGATGGAAACTCTTTTTCCATCTGGGTTCCTGAATTAGCTTGTTCTATAATAATAAAAATAAAAATAAAAATAAAAATCTGCTGCATTCACAATTTTCCTGAAAAAAGACCTCGGCCATTCATAATTTTCAAATCAGACCTTTGATGGAACGGGCGGGAGAAAACCTGTTTGTCCATTTGTTCATTTTTCAAAGTGTTAGAAAAAACACACGAGGAATAGATTGGTCCTTTCAACACCATCTATGCAGTCAGGTGTCTCATTTGGGAAATAGATATGGTTGAGCTCTTTTTTCTTTTTCTTTTTATGAAAAAAAAAAAAAAAAACTTTAGTTAGAGAATTGTGGGGCCCATGTGGTAATTATATGACATCTAGCCCATCCAAAAGATTCATTCCACAATGATGGTCATTTTATTAATTCAATCAAAAGGTCGGCCACGCCACAAAAACCATATAAACCATCCAAAAATATCCAAATTCATGTATAGCTCAAATATTTTAAGTTGGTATGATCAACATGATGGGATGCATATATTGGACAGGTTGAATGTGATCCACAAATCATATGGGCCCCACAAATCTTAACTTTAACACCATTTTAAAAATAGACAAACCATCTTGATTATTTCTCCCCTTGAAAAAATATCCAAATTCTTGAGAAATTTTGCATAGATGTCTTTATAATAGAAAGTCGTCAAAGTTGCGTGTCGCCATCATGCCATGGTCTAGTGGGACCTCTTTTAAGTGATTTTCAAGCCATTGGTGTAAGTTACTCCAGGCCATAAGTGGATCAATGACTGAAGTTAGGTCCAGTTCCATGGGACGGTTGAACACTCCTTTACGTCAAGACCATATTCCTTCCAAAATGGCATAAATTCCTTTGCTTTTCTATGCTTTTTATCTACTGAAACTATCTTCCGCCAAAGTCATTGGCAAATGTCCTAACTTGACCACCATCTTATAGTGGGAGACCGTATCACCTCAACTTGTTTGAGAAACAATCACTTACAAGCGATGAGAATCGTGGGATCCATCATGAAATCCACCAGACACAAAAATTTGGCTGGTCTAAACATCAAGTGGGCTACACCATTATATTGTCATGACATTGTATCTGTATTGGCGAGCATTGTTACATGATATGATTAGTGTATTACATCGACTGATGTGACTGATTTATAGGCCATGTTGGTGTGAATCTTTTAAAAGACAAGAAAAGAAAAGAAAAGGAAAAAGAAAAATAATCTGCATATGTTTTCCAAATAAATAATCCTTTAATACTTATTAATTAATTGTGTGTTTCGAACATCCAAACCATGCAAAAGGTAGGCCTCATGATGAAAATTGCGCGCCTTGCAAAAAAATCGGGTCGATCAAGTTACTTGTATGTTGGGTCAATTACCCAGTACCCATTGATTCTTTATAGAGTGGCCCATTTGATGAGTGGCTTCTCATTGCCCTAATTTCCAGGGCAAGTGATCACATGACTCATTTTTGTACTGTTAAGAGGCTGTTTGTTTTTTCAATTACATGTGTAAATGGAGGTAAATAGTTAATAGTAACTTTTGAGGTTGTTTGGTTTTTCAATTTATATATATATATATATATATATATATATAGAGAGAGAGAGAAGAGAGAGAGAGAGAGAGAGGAGAGAGAGAGAGAGAGAGAGAGAGAGAGAGAGAGAGAGAGAGAGAGAGAGTTAATAATAACTTTTTGAGTGTTTGTTTGAGAAAAAGATATTTAGGTAATCACGCTTTAAAAATAGTGTCAAATGCACGAAATCTAATAGGAATTGGGTACTGTTAATATACGTGAGTCTCATAGTGATGTATGTGTGTGAATCATGCTGTCCATCTATTTTACCAGCTCATTTTGGCTCATGACCTCAAAAATGAGGTAAATCGAAAGCTAAATGGTACCACACTATATGAAAGAGGGGGATTAATGATGTTTACATTCCGAAATAAAATCTTCCTTAGCCCCACCACAAGGATGTGTATCTAATCATCCGGCTTGTTTGTAAGATCACATGCACTAACATATATGTGAAAGGTCTACACAAATATAAACTTGATTCAAAACTTTATTCAATACTTTTGTAGCTCCCAAAAAGTTTTCATTGTTATAGGTTCATTTCCCACTTTTAAATAGCCTAGGATCAAGAGTTAAGCTATGAAAATTGCTTCAATCTTCAAGGTGTAACTATTCCTAACTTCCTAATAGCAGTGAAAGATAATAATTACCTTTTTAATCTTAAAATTTAAGTAGTAAAGTAATTCAAACGGATCCTTAAGGACAGTTTTTAGCCGTCGGCATATTTTTAATAAAACCTTACGAAATGTTCACCCGTGTTGGTGCCACCCTAAAGTCTCCATTCACCTCCCTTATTTCATTAATTAATCAGTCCTTCCGTCCTGAGTCGGGTCAAGACTCGTCTGAGTCAGGAATGACTAAAAGGGTGACTCGGGGTATTGAACCGCTGAGTCCAGTAAGATGGGTCGTGTCAGACTCGTCCAGAGTCTTAAAACCATGGACACGACTCCATGGGTCTGTTTACCAACGTTCACCAGTCTACTTCACGACCTAACATGCGCCCATTTTACTAACGTGTGCAACACCTGACTTGCTAACGTTCGCAGGTGCGAGGATCTGAGCTGAAAGACTCTGTGGAAGTCGTCTCTCTCAAGCCTACTTTTCTCAGCATTGTCGAAGGTAAATATTAATTCCTCATGCAACGTATCAAGGCCCAAACATGGTGGTCCGCGAGACAACTAAAATGGATGGTCAGTCGGCTTCCATTGGTTGACTTAGTGGGACCCATGTGTTTCTGGCTGGGGCTCAAGTGCTAGGCTTGCATGTGGATGATTTTCTTATTATTAAAAAAAAAGAAAAAAGGGTGCGTTTGGTTGCACCAAATATCATAAAGAAGGTGCAACCAAACGCATACACTGTGTCTGAAAGCCATCCAAACCATCCATCAGATTCATCACCTAATCCACAGGGGCCAAAAAACCCAGCCCGATCTAACACTTATACATGGAACAATGTGTGTGGGGATGCCCACCCTTGATTTAAACATGGGCTTACTAAAGTTCAAAACCGCGTGACCATTCATCTAGACTAGATGAAGGTTTTGAATGGCCTGGATTTCATATACATGTTAACACGAGAACACTACACAAATCAAGAGTGGACATTCCCTTCCAACTTTTCGCCTATGGTGTGGCCCACCTGACTCACTAACCAGAGTTATTTTTGGAGCCTGTGGGTAATATGCACTTACGCATACAATGGACAGGTTGGATTTCATGCACGCATCACGTGGGCCCCACATCTGCCCCACCACTTGAGCGGGTCACCACAAGAATATATACACACACAAGGTCGACCTCGTGGGAACTTTCCATGAGGTCGAGCTGTGTGGGCCCCACCGTGATGTTTGTCAAACATCAACACCGTGAATTTGATGGGTCCCCATTAGTGTATGGGATATCCTACAAATCAGCCATATACGTAACTCAGGTGGGTCATACTATCTAAAACCATGTGAAGATATACCTAAAACATATAAAAGCATTTCATGGGGCCCACCTGAGTTTTGGATGCGGCTTAAACATGATCTGACCCCTCATCCAATTGTCACACATACAATGGATGGTTTGGATTTGTGAGCCACATCTCGGTGGGCCCAATAAATGATTATGAATGTTTTAATGGGAGGCTAACCCCTCCCAACTTTTGTATGTGGTGTGGCGCACATAAGTTATGCATTGACTTGATTTTTAATCCCGTGATCCACCATGGAATGGTTCATCTGACTGATGGGGTAGATGTTAGACGCACATCAAGGTGGGGCCCACACAGCTCGACCTCATGGAAAATTCCCATGACGTCGACCTGATACTACCATTCTATATATATATTACGTATATAACATGGTGACCATGTAGGAGGTGGACTACCTGGTCAAGATCACGTTTTAGGTGAAATCCGGATCGTCCATTTTCCAGGTGGGCTACAACGTCCCAATCAATAGACAACTGATGACTTGATCGTTGAGAGTATGTGTGTGGTCCACCTGATAGATGGATTGTTCCAATTTCAGCTATAACCCACCTTTTCACGGTTCTCACCTTCCACTGGATAAATAAACCATGGACCCATTTACACGTGTTGACGCATTGAGATATTTAGCACGTGCATGCATTATATCAAACAATAATTTCTTTACTGAAAATGATCATGATTAAGGCTGCGTTTGGCTGCACTAAATATCATGATATTTGGTTCAACCAAACGCAACCAGTTGTTAGCATCCACACCATCTAGACGGTCCATTAGGTTTAGTTCAATCCTCTTCTGCAGTATGCAAAAATCACAGCAATCGGACGGTCCTTAACGTCCATGATGGGCCTATCCTTTACAAATAGTCTCCGTCCGTCTATTTTTTTCCATGCCACCAACTGGACAGTTGGGATCATTTAATCAGTATCATTGTTCAAGGAAGTCTGTGAAGAGTGGACTCGACGTAATGGACGGTCTACATAGGTTGTGGACACCCAAAAATCCAAATTCAAGTAGGTGGATGGGAAGGTAAACGGATTGGCTACTCCCCTGCCACTAGCGAATGACTAGTAGTCGGTGCTCTGTGGACCCCAACATGATGTATGTGTCTAATCCATGCCGTCCATCCATTTTTCCATCCACTTTTATGATATGAACCCAAAACTAAGGCAGATCAAAATCTCAAGTGGGCCACACAGTGTTGATTGAACTCTCACCATTAAAAACTTCTTGGGGATACAAAAGTTTTGGATCAAGCTGATATTTGTTTTTTTTGCCTTCATCCAGGTCTTTATGACCTAATATACAGGTTGGATGTCAAATAAATGTTACAGTGGGCCCTAGGAAGCTTTCAATGGTAGACGTTCAAACATTACTGTTTTGCCACGGTGTGATCCAGATTAGATTTTGATCCATCTCATTTATGGCATAAATGATTAAAATGATGTGTAAAAATGAATGGACGGTGTGGATAAAACACATAGATCATGGTGGGCCCACATACGCACCTGGCTAGTGGCAGCGTCACTAGCCACACCGCGCCCGATTACATCATCGCTCATGCATAAATGAGATATCACTGTCCTACAACACATGCGCCTGGACTACAATAAGCTATTGTTATTTCGAGGTGCGTGGGCCCCATTAGATGTGTATATGTAATCCAACCCGTGAATCAGGTGAACCCAGATATGTTAGGCCTAGATTCCAAAATCCAGCCTGATTTACAACTTATGTGGGCCACACAAATAGAAGAATGGAGGACATTGGGGAGGGTGATACCTACCACAGATACTTCCAGATGGAATATGGTGTCCATAATGCTCCGTATATACCATCCAAACCATTCATGATGTGAGAACGAGCAGTATGAAGGGACACAATAAAAACTAATCTATTCTTAAACTCAGGTGGTCTACACTACTTGAATCTATACATTTTTAGGCGTGGTTGTACATCGCTTCCTATGGTGTGTCTCGTATGAGTGTTGGATCATGACGATTTTTGGGAATTGAGATGGAGATGAGACCGCCTACCAGATGCATGGTTCGGATTCCACACACATATCAGGTGGAGCCCACACAGCTTCAAATTACGATGCTCCATTAAGAACCAGCAGCACTATGGTCGGGCTCACCTTTTCGTGACCCAAAAGACTCAGTAGGTGGGTCCCATCTTGAATGGGCCATTTCTCAACGAATCCTCCCCACTGGATTATCTTACATAGATTTTTCTCATATACAAATGGGGATGGGCTGTCTTGGGCTCGTCCCCATTGTCCTAGGGCCGGCCCAACCTTCTGACCCGAAAGTTAGCTCCAAGCCCAGTTGAAGATCGGGCCCAGAAACCGTACTTCTTCAGCCCACCACGGTCCCTGCTGTGGATGTTGCCTAAACTGCCCATTTGAAGGTCACCCAGATTGTCTGGTGGGCCCTATCATGGGCAGGTGAAGACTCAAAAAATCTTCCCCACCGAACAATCTGAATTGTCTGATGGTAGAAGCATTTTTCAAAGTTGTTGGGCAGACTGCCTGTCTCTTGAAGCATTGGATAACTCAATCAAATCCTACCACATTAGGTTATTAGGAATATTCTTAGTGATTGAATCACAAGCAATTAATAATAAAAAAGAAGATTGTCTTTTGATATAACGTAGCAGGATTTTATTGTCATAGATGATTGAATATTTTCAAATGTGTTTTATGTGGGCTTATCTTCGACAATAACCAATCTAACAGTTTATCCACCATCCGTGGTGAGGTTCATCGTTTAAATAGTTAAAGTACTTAAAAAGACTCAATATAATGGTTAAGGTGTTATTTCGATATGAGTAAATAAAGATAAATGAAAATACTTTGGAGTAAATGAAGGTAAATTGATATTTAATGTGTATTTGGATGATAATAAACACATAGAAATGCAACAAAATGGACATGTAAATGGAATTTTGTTTTTGATAAATGATTTGAAAGTAAATAGATGAAATGTTGTTTTGCACTCTCTTGGATAGTCACTTGAGTACATATAAGTGCCAATGCGTACATGTCCACATAAGTAAGCATATGTTCACTATATACATGGCATGTTGATTATACTTTAAAACAATCCAATTTTAGGCCACATCACTAAAATTATATGAATAACATGATTCAAACCGTGTAAAGGTTGGCTATTGTTTGTGATCCTTACATTTGTGAACCACCTAAGGATTTAAATTTTCTCAAAATTTGTTAAAATATATATTTCAATGGGCTTATTATAATAATTTTATTTAATAATATATATAATATATATATATATATATATATATATATATATATATATATATAATATATATATATATATATACACACTAAATTAGAATATCAATGCTATTTGAAATATCATATATACTCCTTTAAAATATAATGAAAAATTGATATCTAAACGGAATATTTAAATTTCAAATGCATTTCATTTACTCCTATCCAAATACATACCAGTTTTTACATCTCAACTGTTCATGGCATTTACTTCCATCTTCTAAATATTACTTTGTAACCCTTTTAAACTGGGCACATCATTTTGACAGTTTAAATTAATTAATTTATTTTTCATGCCACATGCACATTTTTTAATGCCTGCATATCAACTATCACAATCTATCAGAGTACCAAAAGTTCGTTTCTTTTCTCCCACTCATAAGTTATAATCTCCTCCGCTCCTTCTTCCTTCATCCAGACGACTACACCGAAGAACTCTCCGTCGCTCACGTCCGTCGACTTCTTGACATCGTCGCGTGTACGACTTCCTTCGCCTCAAGACACTCATCAAAGAGCCCAAAAGAACCCGGTCCAACCAAACCCGGTTCGGATGACGGGTCTCTCAAGACCGTCACCACCACAACCACAGCCAAACCTACCAAAGACGGGAAACCAGAATCTCCCTCAGCCGTTGATGCAGAAAAGGCAGATGCGGCGACGGCTGCAGCGGTGTCGATATACCCTCCCCCAAAGCTCGGGCTGTTCTACGACTTCTTCTCGTTCTCGCACCTCACGCCGCCGCTCCAATGTAGACATTCTTCTCCTCTCTCTCTCTCTCTAATGAATTCGCCCACAGCGGATGGTTTCGTTGCCAGTTATTGATTCTAATTGTTGAGTTTCGTGCAGATATTCGGCGTTCGTTGCGGGCGTTTGTCGAGGATAAGAAGGAAGATGATTTCTTTCAGATTGATGTGAGTATCACGAAATTTTTAAAAAAATTTCGTTATCTGGAAATGGAAAATAATAATCTGTTTTTTTTTTCCTGGATTTTTTTTTTTAAATTTATTTTTTAATTATTATTATTATTATTATTTAATATTTTGATTATTGAGTAATTGTAGCTAGACTCTGGCTGTGTGCTTTCCGCCATTTTCTTATGGTGGCGATGCATCCATGTACGTATGGCATGAATGTACTTTAATCTGTACTGTTCTGAATCTTGGGCCCCATTGTGGATGGAGATTGGATGATCTTAAGATTGGATACTGGCTGTTGAATTTGGATAGCTGATTGTTTTCCTTTCAACAGTCCATTTGATTGAAGCTGCTGGGATGGTTAGGGTGACCTGAGCAGTTTGATTTTCAGGATATGCTTCATCCGCATGGGGTTCAGCTATTTAGATTGCATAGATTTGAGATGCATGCATGCCATGTGTATAGTCACCACCATTTAAGAAATGGTGGGACATACACCCTGAATTCTAATGGGTGAAAAGAACTATTCCTAAAGATGGAGAATTTTGTGATATGGGGTGTTATAAATGGACAGGTTAAGATTTGTAATGGGAAGCTGGTGACGGTTGTTGCTTCACGGAAAGGGTTTTATCCAGCTGGAAAGCCGCTACTTCTAAGTCATTCGTTGGTGGGTTTGTTGCAACAGATTAGCCGGGCATTTGATGGCGTGAGTAATTGGAATTTCTTGAATTTTATTTTGCAATTTATTTCTTATCGTAGTTGGTATAAGGCTTAGATGATGATATGGAAAATGCTAACTATGTTACTTGGACCAACTAGAGGAGACAACATCCTTATACAATGTACCTTTTGTGGAGTTTCCTCACAAAAAACTCCAAGAACCTTCTTCCTATCTCCTTCTAGCATATGACAACTATAAGCTCAAGACACTATAAGAGTAATCTTGATCTGGCTGGACTACAGTGTGGAAAACATAGATCTAACTTTGGGGCTGTTTGGATGCAAGCAAAGTTATGTTCCGGACAGTCTGTCAGGGCATGCTGTCTTTGACAGGCTATGTAGGTTATGCTATCTTGGACTAGCTACTTTATTTGTTGTTTGTCAAACACCCTAGAATAAGGAGTAAACATGGATGATTGGCTCATGTGACTACAATGTTGAAAACATATATCTAATTTTGGGGCTGTTTGGATGCCTGCAAAGTTGTATTTTGGATAGACTGTCTGGGCACGCTGTCTTTGATAGGCTATCTGAGTTATGCTATCTCAGATTAGCTATTCCGTTTGCTGTTTGTCAAACACTCTAGAAGGAGTAAACATGGACGATTGGCACATTGAGGCGTTTAAGATGGACACCATCACATGTAGTACTTATGACACATGTGCACATTGACAGATGTGGCTAGAGCTGGACACCGAGTTGAGCTTGACACAGCTTGGCTTGGTTCGGTTAGCAGCCTACCTCAGCTCAAGTTTGGCTTGGTTCGATCCCCGAGCTTGACTGGGCAGCTCGGGCTAGCTCGGGCCAAGTTCGAGCCGAGTTTGAGTTCGAATGCCCAAATAGAGAGAGGGAGAGAGAGAGAGTCGAGAGAAAGAGAGAGGGTTAGGATGGTTGGACGAGGAAGCTTGAATGTTTGATCAAGTGCTCGAACTGGGACGATCAACTGGACAAGGACGGTTGAGTGCTCGGACATGGATGGGCGGCTGGATAGGGACGGGCGAGTGCTCAAACAGGGAAGGATGACCAGACAAGGATGACTGACTGCTCAGGCAGGGAAGGACGACTGGAGAGAGAGAGAGAGAGAGAGAGAGAGAGAGAGAGAGAGAGAGAGAGAGAGAGAGAGGGCTGGTCGGGTCAGCTAGGGCAAAAAAAGGGAAAGGGGATTTGAGAGGGAGGGAGGGCCAGTTGGGTCGGCTAGGGTGAAAAAAAGGAAAGGGAATTTAGGGCGATATTTTATATATTTATATTTAATTTTAAATGTATATAGGTCGAGCTGAACCGAATCGAGTTGATTTTGAGTTGAGCTTGGGTCAGCTCGAGCTCGAGCTCAACTCAAAATTTTTTCAAACTAAAAAAAGGGCTCAACTCGGTCCGAACCCAACTTTCAATTCGAGCCAAGTCGAGCTAGCTGAGCTGAGTCGACTCGAGTGAGTTAACTGAGCTAGCTCGGTTCGTGCCTAGATCTAGATGCGGCACATGTAGGGTGCTTGAAGATTGATGGTTCCATATATGGCACGTATGGGGTGCTTGAAGAGTATGGTCACACGTGCTACATTGGGCACATTTGACGCATGTGCATGGACGATTGTGTTCCCACACGCACCAAACTAGGGATATCTTTTCCTCATCTTTATTCAACTTTTCTTCCTTGCTTTATTCAACATTTTTCAAGAGACATGCTTTCCTTGCTTTACTCCACCTTTTGCAGATAGACCATCCTTAATTTTCTTGGCTTTCATGCATAAATGGGTCAGACAAACCATAAACAACTTGTTTGTGTTGAATAGCCTATGTTGGACACAACCTTTCTTGCATCAAAGTGTGCCCTTAGTTATCAAGCTCTCTCTAACTTTTTGCCCACATGGCACACAAGTACAATATCCAAATCCTTCATCTATTAGGCCCTATTGTCATTGGCACAAACATAAAAAGTCACAGCAGTTGAGGATCCTATCTGTTGAATGAAGTATCTCTGTCCATTGAATGCTGACCAGTACCATTGGTTAGAGTTCTCTGACTGCCCATGCCCCATTGGTAATCCTTCCTCTAGCTGATGTCCAACATCATTGAATGAACGTATTTTAGGGGTACATCCAATCCATGATAGGCGCCAGTAAATTAACAACATTGATTTCATGTATGTGTTAATACGTGTAGCTTGAGTGCTCAATAGTTAACGTAGACGTAAGTGATAATACTGTAGGTTTTCCCTTCTTATCTTAACATCCATTAAACAACCCCAATAGCTACATTTTAACAACAGTACACAACATTCTTGGAAGTATCCCGAAGGGTACCTTCAATAAAGTATCTGTAACAACTAACAACCACTAGTGATCTTAGAAGGCAGGGTCCATAAAGGAACTTTGTATCTTATATTCTTATTCCATCCATACATATAGCTTTAAAGCAATATGATGTAAATCACCAACCCCCTTTTTTACATTCTGAATCCCATGGGATCTGGATCACTGTTTTGACAGATCAGAAATTATGGTTCTACCTGTAGATTAACTTGTAATTTCAATCTATATTCAAAATATAGAAATTTGGACCTTCATTTATGCAATACATACAAAATTATGCATATGCGACTTGTAATAATAATAGTATTCAATATTTCATATATAACTTACCACATCAATTCATATATAAAGCTACATGGTATATATCTAGTGTATGTATTGGAGCAACCTACATGATCCTACCCCTAGCGCACCACACATTGGAGGAAGTAGCATACCACGTACCCATTCCCATCCAGGTATTGGACCATGTCTAGGTAACCTTGCTTTGTTGCCTTCTATACAATTTTACTTAAAATAATATAAATGTAGGCTAAAGTAGAGGTGGGCATCGAATCGAGTCGGACCGGATTGGGTCCAACTCGACTCGGTCTGAAACTTTCAATGCATGATCTGAACTCGATCTGATCCGGGATCGAGTCTGGGTCCTCGGACTCGATCCTATCCGTTGCACTGCTGGCCTGACTCGAACCGAGTCCGACTCGGTCAGGGAAACCGAGTCGGATCGAATTGGGTACAGTTCGGATTGAATCTTCTATTTATTTATTTATTTATTTTACAGTGTGGTCCACTTGATCTTTAGATCTGTCTTATTTTTCGGCTAAGGCCTTAAGATGAGCCCGCCAAATGGATGGACGGTTTGGATATAACACATACCTCATGATGGGACCCACATAACTTGCTGACGTCAATACACAAGCGTGGTACACCCGCCAGTCCACTTCTCGTTCAAAAGTTGAGAGAGGTTACGGGTTACCCTCCCATTAAAACATTCATAATAACTTTTTGGGCCCACTGAAGTGTGGTTCACAAATCCAGACCATCCATTATGTGCGTCCCACTTGAATGAGGGGTCATACCAAGTTTCAAATGCATCCAATTTTTACGTGGGCCCCACCAAGCGCTTTTATATGTTTTAGGAATGGCTTCACATGATTTTAGATGGTATGACCCACCTAAGTTCCGTATACTGCTGATTTTTGGGATATCCCATAAATTAAAGGGGACCCATCAAATGCACGGTGTTGATGTTAGACACGCATCACGGTGGGGCCCACACAGCTCGACCTCGTGGAAAGTTCCCATGAGCTTGAGTGCATTGAACCATTACCCTGTTTATGGCAATCTGGCAAGCTCGGTGCTCAATGCACCTCGAGCCATGCGCTGTTGAGAGGACTGATCGGTTACTCCCCTGCCACCAGCCAATGGCTGGTGGTCAGTGCTCTGTGGACCCCACCATGATGTATTTATTTCATCCATGCCGTCCATCTATTTTTCTAGATCATTTTATGGTATTAAACCAAAAATGAGGTATATCCTAATCTCAAGTGGACAACATTACAGGAAACAATTTTGAATGAATGTTGTGCAGATTGGATTGGATTGGATCCAATTGGATCGGATCCAATTGGATTAGATTCCAGATCGGATCGGTCCGGATTGGCTACTGATCCGAACTTGACTCGACGTACGGTCGGATTTGAGTGGGCCTATTCGATCTAACCCGATCCAAGCCTTCGGTTCGGATCGGATCGGATCCATCGGATCGGATCGGATCCATCAGATCGGGTCAGATTTTGCCCAGCTCTAGGCTAAAGTCTATTGATCGACACATTAAATATCCCTAAATTGTCTCAACTTGTACTAGGAAGGGAAACCAAATATGGAAACCGGAAATGATAGTCCCATTCTCATTAGATCTCCTTATAGACCAACAGTATGGGTTCTATATACATGACTGTCTGGTGTTTACAAGCTGTACAGTTTGTATACAATCACTAGAATACTATATAGTTTGTGTATAGGTGTACAAGTGGAACCTGGTTGTAATGTGGACTCCATATTCCAGCAGATGGCTTTTTAAAAAAAAAATAAAAAAATCCATTGACCCTTTGGGTTCCACAGGTCAATCGGGCATTAGATAAACTATCCAATTGGATATATCCTACAGTCCAATAAGATCGTTAACAAGGGCCAGATCTTGCATCTGCCAGCAGTGGGTATCACTTGTGGACCTATGTATTGTACCAATGGTTGATCAGTAACGAATGGGCATCCTCATTGTTTTTTATATTTCAAATGACTAGGCAAACCTAAAATCCTCCATCAAGCACAACACAAGTTATTGGAAAGTGCTACATGGCAGTATGAATCAGTGAACTCCTCACACAAAGCTAGTTTTACAAAAAAATTCAACATTCTTGTACTATTTAGTTGCCATAGAAGAAAGCATCTCTGACCAGAATGTTTGCAACTTCTAACAATCTCCTTTTGTTTATTTCATCTTGTTTCGTCACATGAAGATGAAAGAAAATTTAAGCTTTTGTAACATTTTTTTTTTTTGAGAAACCTATTTCTCTTTCAGGCTTACAAATCCCTTATGAAAGCTTTCACAGAGCACAATAAGGTGAGTTTACAGAGAAGAAGATGGTTCTAAATAAAAAATTTTAATATCATGAGTTCATCAAAAGCATGATCTGAACAGAAACATCTATCTTATTTCAGTTTGGGAATCTTCCATATGGTTTCCGTGCCAATACATGGGTTGTCCCTCCAATCGTTGGGGAAGCTCCATCCATCTTCCCCCCTCTTCCTGTCGAGGATGAAAGCTGGGGCGGAAATGGTGGTGGTCAAGGAAGAGATGGGAAGCATGATCAAAGGCAGTGGGCAAGGGAATTTTCAATCCTATCTGCCATGCCATGTACGACCCCGGAAGAAAGACAAATCCGAGACCGGAAAGCTTTCTTACTTCACAGTCTATTCGTCGACGTTTCAGTTTTTAAAGCAGTTGCGGCAATTCAGCATCTTATTGACAGCCGTAAGTGCTTGAATGAAAATCCAAGTAGTCATCCAAACTCAATTTCTTATGAGAAACAAGTTGGTGATTTAAGGATCACAGTAACAAGAGATGCACATGACGCAAGCACGAAGCTGGATGGTAAAAATGATGGAAGTCAGCCACCCGGAATGTCATCTGAGGAGCTTGCTCAAAGAAATTTAATGAAAGGGATAACTGCAGATGAGAGTGCGACAGTTCATGTAAGAGTTGCTCATTTTTAATTTTTGAGCAGTGCTACTGCTATGGCTACTTGCGAGAGTAGATACCCGAATCCTACTCTTCCAACATGTACCAATGCAGCATGTATGCATGATATCCTGACAATTCATCAGGTGGGCTACACTCGGTATGTACTGTAGCCTGAAAATCATGACTTTTCCAATCATCAGCTAGGCAACACTCTCATCTCAGATGTGGGTTGTCAGTTCTTTTTCCCCCGACAATCCAACAACAGTCATGATTTTTGGGCGATGCACAAACTTGGTAAGCCCAACAAGATGGATGGTCCAGATCTCTCACACGTGTCACATTGGCATGTGTTCAGAGAGTAGGATTTTATGGCTACTCCCATGGGTGCCATCATTTATCCTGATTTGTATGATTATCAGTCCTGAGATCCTTTCCTTATTTATTATTGAAGGCGCTCGTGTTAAGCCCTGAAGTAGCATAGTGGCCTTGCAGGATACTGCTACTTTAGGTGTTGTCGTAGTTAGACATTGTGGATACACGGCAGTTGTAAAAGTTCCAGTCATCGTCAATTGCGAGGGGACTCCTGTGCCTCAGGACATTGACATTGAAGACCAACCTGATGGAGGTGCCAATGCCTTGAATGTCAACAGGTATCAGTTAGGAGATCTTGTGTTATATTAAGGGACCTGTGAGGCATTTTTTCAACTTTCAGATGAAGAAAGTCAAGCACGTCATTTAAGCAAATATACGCAACAGAGTGCTGTACACGCTACCCCTATACATCTTTCTTTCTTTCTTTCTTTTTTTTTTAAAAAAAAAAATTATAAATTTTAAAATCCTTTTTTGATGGACCTTTTTTAAAACTACTACTATACATCGCAACATGGAAATAATATCACTGACACAGTTGGCCATTTTAGAGTACACAAGAATGCTGTTGTACACAGAATACAGACATGTATCGATATAATGTGATACTCTAAGTCTATGCTGTTTGCGGGTGCTCAATTGAATTGAATGGCAATACCTCAATTCAATAAAGTGGGAATGACATAAGTGGAGCTAGTCCCATTATTCATAATGTGGAATCCAGCTTGAAATGCATGGAATTGGAACTAGGGATCTATAATCATTATCCATTATTCAAAAAAAAAAAAAACCCATTAGAGAGGCCCCACCTCATTTTGGTCATTTCTACATTTAATTATTGTAATTTACTCCAACCAAGCATCCAAGCACACCCTCAAGAAACTCCAGCCAAGTCCTTTTAAACTTCTCTACAATTCTCAAATTTAACAGTCACTGATCATGAATTGGTTTCCTGATTAACTTTCAGCTTGCGGATGTTATTGCACAAGGCATCCACACCTCAATCGCCTGCTGGAGACCAACGCTCGGAGTCTGACGATTTAAAGTCTGCCAGGTCGTTAATACGGAAAGTAGTAGGGGATAGTCTAGCAAAGTTACAAGGAGAGCCTACTAAACAGAGAAGATCGATCCGATGGGAGCTTGGAGCATGTTGGGTGCAACATTTGCAAAACCAGGCTTCTGGGAAAACTGAATCTAAGAAGAGTGATGATAAAAAAGTGGAACCCACCGTCAAAGGTCTAGGGAAGCAAGGGGGACTGCTAAAGGAGATTAAGAAGAAGACAGATGACAAGAGCAGCAAACTTGATACAGGAAAGGAAAATTCTACCTGTAATAGCTCCAGCTCAAGCAAGAAAGACACAACGGATACTGCTGACCGGAAAGAACTAGAGAAACAAGAGTTGGAAAAGGAAGCGATGTTGAGAAAGCTGCTTCCTGGCCCAGCATTTCTACGTCTGAAAGAATCTGAAACCGGTCTGCATTTGAAGGTTAGCGCTGCTCACTTCCTCCACAAAGGGATCGTTGGCTAAGTCAGTTTGACATTTCTTGGAAAGAGAACTGATCTCATGCAGGCAAGGTACTGCAGCATGTGGTACTGTGCCATCTTTCCACCAAAATGACCCTTGTCTAGGACATCAGTACCATGAAAATGGTAGGTCCCACCATGAAGATCACCTGGAACAAAAATCAGGCTATTCCGCTAATCCGGTGGGCCACAGTTAGAATCAATGGATAGCCACCGGTCTGACTCAACATACAGATGTTGCCCATCTAGTAAGTGGACCACCCTGATTTTCGAGAAGGGTGATTTTCATGGTAGGGCCTACCACTATCGTGTTACTCATCAAACCAAATCATTTCTTGGGGAAGTGGCATATGAACATGTTCCACATTTTTTAGATTCTCATGCTGCATCTTCAAATTCAAGTGGTGGAGACTGGTTAGAGGTTCTACTCCATGGCTTATACAGTTATAACAGGTTGTCTTCATGCTTTATTCATATTATATTATCATATTCTTGGCTGGCCATTGAATTCACTAAGGCATGAAACTTGATGTTCTTCATCAGCCATTCACATCCAGGAACCTCAAACGGCACTTTCCTGTACTCATACCTTCATTGGACTTGCGTGTCACCCATTTCAATGTGGTATATGTATGCAAGGTCCAAGCTGCTCTTCCCCACTACTGTGTGCAAAGATATGGACGGTTAAAAAGGTTGACCATGGTCGACATTCAAAATATATGCCCACCAGAAAAGTGGACCTAACCTGATTTTTGGGCTTAGTCATACATTCCTTCTAATCAGATGCTACTCTCGCTTGAAATTGTGCGTCAGATTCGTGTTCCTCTCCTGCTTCCTAGCTGTTTATGCTTGCTAACGTTTTGAAATTGATGCTTCCCCACTCTAGCACTTGAATTTGTTGTTCCTTTGCTTCATGCTTTATGCAACGCTGCAACTTTAGGTCATGTTTGGATGCCAGGGATTCCATGCCAAACAATGGGAAAGGAAAAAGGTTTTCCTTTGATGTGACAATATCTGTTGTTTGGACAGGAAACAAAAGGATTGATTCCACAAAGGAATCATTACACATTTCCATAATTTGTAATCTTGGCACTATAAACCATGTGACTGTTGTGAGAGGGATATGATATTTCTACTTGCCATCCAAAGAAGAACTCTAAATTTTTATTTTTATTTTAAAAGGCAACAAATGTAAAATTCATTAAAAGGAGAAAAGGAAACAAAAGGGGGAAGAAAAAGAGAACATAAACAACGAAAAAAGAAAGGAGAAACTGCTGAGATAGCAGAAACTACCAATCAGCCTAAAAAGGTAAAATTGAAATTTGATAAATCCCTAACATTAGCTGCCCATTCCACAACCATCTTCCTAGCCCTAGTCCCCACAGAAGAAATCGACGAAGACTTATCGTTAAAGCATCTTTCGTTTTGTTCTGTCCAAATGGCCCACCACATGGCAAGAATAACCATGCGCCAAACTACAGATTTGAGCTTCCCAAAATTAGGCCCATGCCAAGCCGCAAAGAAGAACTCTAAAATTGGAATCCATGTTTCAATATTACTCGTGGAAATAATCACGGGATCATCTTCATCATCATCTAAGCCTTAGCCCAATTAATTGGGTGCGGCTATGTGAATCCTATTATGCCATTCCACTCAATCAAGGGCCAGTCCTTCAGTTAGACCATAGGTCATCTAGTCTTTTCTTACTACCTCCATCCACGTCCTTTTGGGGCTTCCCCTTGCAACATGTACCAAATCCTAACAGGCGTAGTTCTTGGGCTCTGTTGCATGACCAAACTATCTAAATCTACTTTCCCTCATCTTATTACCTATTAGTGCTACTCCTAAGTTCCCTTGAATGCATTCATTTCTAATTCTATCCTGCCATGTCTTGCCACTCATCCATGTCAATATCCTTATTTCAGCTACACTCATCCAATGAACTTGTTGTTCCTTAAATGCCCAACATTCTGTCTCAAAAACATGGTGGTCTGATAGCTATCCTGTAAAATTTCCCTTTCAGTTTGAATGGTACATGACGATCACATGAAATTCCACGGGCATATCTCCATTCCTTCCAACCAGCTTGAATTCTATAGGCAACATCCTTATCAATCTCTCCGCTCTCATTAATCATTGACCCATGGTATCGAAAGTGGTTATTTTGGCAGGAAATCATCATTAGATAATTATTATTTTTTTCCCCTTTCTTTTGCTTGGATTCCACATATCCAAACATGCCCTTATTTTTAGGTAGGCATGAGAAAACTTGAATCTGATGTGTCTGCCACACTGGGATGTGTAATGCACACGATGAGTCCCATTCAAAATATTCATAGAAATCTCATTGTTCTTTCTGCAAAATGCAGCACATGGTAGACACGTGACGCATGAGATAAACACTGAAGAGTATTTCTTTACTGGCCCACTCAGTTTCCTGTTCTTGCATGATCATATGTCACTGGATGATGTCATTTTGGTCTCATTTTATGCTTGTTGGCAGTCACCTGATGAGTTGACTCAGATGGCCCATAAATATTATGCTGATACTGCATTGCCAAAACTGGTAAGGTCCACTCTTCTTCCCAATCCTATTTTTTATATCGAGCTATCCTTTGTCCCTATGAATGCTTTTCAATCTAGTGTACTTGATGGGATGTTGCTTGAACTTTTATCAGGTAGCAGATTTTGGTTCCCTTGAACTTTCTCCAGTTGACGGAAGAACATTGACTGATTTTATGCACACAAGGGGTTTGCAGATGCATTCTTTGGGATGTGTGGTAAAATCTCCAAGATCTTATCTAATATTTTTGTTTTTTCATCTACTTCTAATCTATATCTATGCAAAGGGCATGGCACTTTTTGTTTTAAACGTTTCTTGCATGTTGACATTTTTCCCACACGGCCTTGCATATCCAACTAGAGGTGCAATGGGTGGGGTTCGGGCTGGTCAGGTTGGATAATATTCAGCCCATGCGTGATCTGTCTATTAACAGGCCCAGCATCTAGTCCCGAGCCCGACATTTGATCCAACATGAGATGACCAGATCTGAACAGTTGATAAGTTTCCTAAGCCCAAGCCCGCCTGACCCAGCCCATTTATGTTAAAAAAAAGGATATGGAGGATTTGAACCGAAAGCCTTTTGCAAGTTTTCACACATCTGTACTGGAAAAGCAAGCATATTGTGTGTGAGTACTTTTTATTTATCACACATCTGTACCAATAAAGCTAGCATATTGTGTGTGAACACTTTTTATTTATTTATATAAATTACATACACAGGTGAATTGGGTGG
Source organism: Magnolia officinalis (assembly GCA_021015155.1). Lineage (NCBI taxonomy): Eukaryota > Viridiplantae > Streptophyta > Magnoliopsida > Magnoliales > Magnoliaceae > Magnolia > Magnolia officinalis. The sequence goes on from JAJHSJ010000011.1 coordinate 62,922,687, forward strand.
GGTTGGGCCAATGTCAAGCCAAGCCCTATCCATTGAGTTACATGGGCCACGTTTTCTGACCCAAGCCTGACCAGAAACCCAATAAACTCAACATTACACTGGATTTTAAGTGGGTAGTGTTGGGTAGGTTGGTCCACTTGTCACCCAACCTATTGTTAGTCCTATATGGCTACATCCAACATCCCTGGGCATAATACCAACTCATTAGGTTTATCATTATTATTGTTTATTTTTGGGATATTTTTTCCACAAAAAATCATTTTTTAGGTTTCCTCTTATTATTTTTGAAGTTTTAGGATTTTTAAATATAAATATTTACACTATAATATTAAAATGTAATATCCATTAGTTTACTAATTTTTATGGATGTGTCAGTGAATTAGTCTTCCGAAAGTCAATGTGTCTGACACTGTGTAGGATCCCAACACATGTCACTCCAAGTTGCATGGATCGATATTTGACCAGAGCATTTAATCCATTTCATTCTTTAAAAAAACTTTGAAGAATATAGAAGTGTTTCTGATTTGCCTTCATTTTTATCCTCTATCATACCAGGTTGAACTTGCAGACAAGCTCCCTCATGTACAATCTCTATGTATCCATGAGATGGTTGTTCGGGCCTTTAAGCATATACTCCAAGCAGTTGTTGCGGCGGTGGATGATGTCGCTGACTTGGCTGCATCAGTAGCCTCATGTTTGAATATCTTGCTTGGATCTCCATCAGTTGAAAATGCTAATACGGAGTTGGTTAATGATGATAACCTCAAATGGAGGTGGGTCAAAACCTTCCTTTTGAAGAGGTTTGGATGGGGATTGAAAGTTGAAAGTTGTTGTGATTACCTCAAATGGAGAAAGTTTGCTATTCTTCGTGGCCTTTGCCACAAGGTACTATGCCTTGATCCTTTATTTCAGGAGGATTTGTAGATGAGTAATGATGCATCAGGATTTAAATGGTGTCCTGATGTGCCCACTCCATACATGTGGACCCATGGTTAAGTGATCTAATCCATTGATATGATGGGCTCACTGTGAGGGGGATGACCCAAAAATATCCCAGCAGATGTTTAAGAAAATAATACAAAATGGGTCCATAGAAATGTCCGAGGATTTGGACAGCCAAAATCTTCTAATGCTGTTTTTTTTTGGGGGCATCTTCCATCCATAGTGGGTCCCATGATCACCAGTTTGTATCTTCAAATCAGGGACCCCACTTGCACATAATGTGCCCACTGGACATTGTTCATGCACTGATGCATGGTTACGCTGAATGTGAGTTACTGGCAAGTCCTATTTCCTCTCTTTCATATTTAATGTTGTAAAATCCCACTAATCTCATCTTTATTAGGTTGGACTTGAGCTAGTTCCCAGAGACTATGATATGGATGCCGCATTTCCTTTTAGGAGCACAGATATTATCAGCATGGTCCCTGTATATAAGGTAAGATACATAATTTTCTAGTTATTACTTGGATTCAGCTCTTATGAGAGTCATTAACAAGCATTGACACCTGTAGTTCTGTGCTACAGCATGTAGCATGCTCCTCTGCAGATGGACGCACGCTGTTGGAATCATCCAAAACTTCCTTGGATAAAGGCAAGTTGGAGGATGCTGTCAACTATGGCACTAAGGTATTTACAAACTGCGCATCTGGGACTATATGTTGTTCTTTGGTGTTTATGTATTGGTCCACTACAGTTCCTAAACCCCTAATGCTTTGTTTCTTCAATACTTTGATTTTTTGAAGGCACTTTCAAAACTTGTGGCAGTATGTGGTCCTTATCATCGAATGACTGCCGGAGCATATAGTCTTTTGGCTGTAGTTCTTTACCACACAGGTGATTTTAACCAGGTATGCAGTTTGGTATGGATAATGGATATATGTATGTATTTATTTACAGGAATTCCAAGTGAACTTGAGGGAGTACACATCTTTTTTGGGTGTTCTCACATGTGGCAATGTGGCACACATGTGTAAGATCCAAGCTTCTCATCAAGCGGATCTCACCCCATTGATGCCTTGTCTAAGAAGCTTCTCATCAAGCTAGGCTGATTGAATCATCAGATGGACTCTGCATGTGTTTTGAATTTGGACCATTGGCCACTGCTATCTTTCCATTTATTCTGGACATGTGTGACCTACCTAATGATCAGACCAACCTGATTTTTAGACGAGGCGTCACATAGTGGGCCCATCTGATGACAAGCTTGGATCTCGCCCAACATGTGAGGCCAAGAGCCGAGAAAGTGTACTCAGTTGAGTTCCCCAAGCATTCCTCATTTCTGTAATGGGGATTGGTTTTTTGCACATCATAAGCCATTTCAAGCAGAAATTCTGCACAGTAACATTAGTTTGCACTTTAAGCAGGCAACCATCTATCAACAAAAGGCTTTGGATATAAATGAGCGGGAACTTGGTCTTGATCATCCGGATACAATGAAAAGTTATGGGGATCTTGCTGTTTTTTACTATCGGCTTCAACACACTGAATTGGCCCTAAAGTAAGCTTGTCTGTCATCGAAAACTGCCTCACTAGATATGCTTTCATGCTATTGCTAATCTCTAATACATGGTTGGCTTTCAAAACAATGGATGAATATGCCTATGTAATTCTAGTTTTTACCAATTCATGGAAAAGTATGCCTTTTTTCTAGGTTTCTTTTTTTGAACTTTGTAGTTCTCTCCATGTATAGCTAGAGTCAGCCTGAGCCTGTCCCCTTCATTTTCCAGCAGGAAATTTAGGTCCAAACCATACAGTGGGCCTGAAATTAGTCTCAAGCCTGGAAAGGATAGCCATAAACAATCCTAAATTTGGGTTTGGGCCAGACCTTAATAAAAAAGGTTGTTAAATCTATGCTTGTGGCCGACCCCTTTATTGTTGGTCCCAAATATCAGGCTAGTAGGCCTGAAAGTTAGACCTAAGCCTGACCAATGGCAGACCACGCCTCAAAGCTTTATGAGCTGGCCCAGCACTTTAGAAACCTTATGATGTTAACATTGCTTAAGAAAGCTATTGGAGCTTATGCTTAAAAAGAAGAAGAAGAAGATGAAGAAGAAGAAGAAGAAGAAGCTATTGAAGCTTATGCCTTAAAAAAAACTATTGAAGCTTACACCTTGAGGCAAGGGTTGTAAAGAACTACTAGGAATTATGTGATGCTACTCTAAAGACTCTACACTCCTGCTGTCATTTGAGGCTTCTTTGAGAGGAGCAAGTCTTTTGGCTGTAGTGTTTCATGATACTCGGCATCTTATCCATTTTGTCTATATGCAAAGGGCCTCATGCCCAAAGGTTTCTCATGGGACTCAATATTTTATTCAATACACACGTACATATTTATGAACATACATCAATGATTTGATATTGATGGATGCATTAGCTTACTGTTGCCTTTTGCATTGTTCCAGGTATGTTAACCGTGCATTGTATCTATTGCATCTAACATGTGGCCCTTCGCATCCGAACACTGCTGCAACCTACATTAATGTGGCAATGATGGAAGAAGGCCTTGGCAACATACATGTTGCACTCAGATACCTGCATGAGGCTCTCAAGTGTAACCAAAGACTGCTTGGAGCTGATCACATACAGGTCTCTCCCTCCCCCCCTCCCTGTGTGTGTGTGGATCTTTTGATTCTGATCAAGAGAGACAGTGTTGTATGTTCGACCCAGCAGTGGTACAGGTGGGTGCATCTTTTAGTGACCTAAGCACTGGTCTGGTGGGAGCCATCATTGGGTAGTCCATGCCTAATATCTCCTCTATTTGATGATCCACCCATCTGAGGAATATGAACAATTATGAATGACAGTCCACTTTTAGTGGAGGCGCTGCTGAATTGTCAGGATCGGCCAACGTGGAAGATTTTTGGGATGTCCCCCATCTACAAGGTGATCCATAAAACGACAATCTGGATCACCAGAAGGTGCAACCAACATCTACAGTTTGTTTGCCTGAGGAAATGCTTGGGGAACATTGCATATTTCCTTCTTTTATGTATTACTTCCATATGTTATGTTTGTTTCGATGACACTGATGTCTGATCTGTTATCTTGGGCTTTATTTCATAGACTGCAGCCAGTTACCATGCCATCGCCATTGCTCTTTCTTTGATGGAAGCCTACTCGTTAAGTGTTCAACACGAGCAGACCACGCTTCAAATATTGCAGGCCAAACTTGGTACGGAAGATCTCCGAACTCAGGTATCATCTAGACCATTGGTTCATGACCAAATCTAAGCTGATTCTGTATTTCTGATTATCAATTTTACCTCTAGTTGCATTTGGATGCTCAACTGGACTGAATTGCAATTCATTTAATTCACTATCCAGGAAATGACCCAAGTGTGTAGTGCCATTTTATTCATAATTTCAGCCACACCCCTAATGGCAATCCCATGTGTTCCAAGTTGAAAGAGTGTAACAGTAATTTGGGGGCCAGTCCACCATGAGCAGGATGGTGTTAGCTCCACTTTGGTCATTTACTCTTTATTGAATTGAATTATTGCAATTTGTTTTGATTGATCATCCAAACATAGCCTGAATGTATCTGTAAATCTTGCATACAATGTAGGATGCTGCTGCATGGCTTGAATACTTCGAGTCCAAGGCCTTGGAGCAGCAAGAAGCTGCACGCAATGGTACTCCGAAACCAGATGCCTCTATTGCCAGCAAAGGCCACCTCAGGTAGTAATATTAATATTAGCTGGGGTTTGTTGATAATATTGATCACTTTCAAATAGTGTTTTTAGTGTGGTTTTGAGGTGTGTCCAAGTGTACTATCTAAATGCATTGCGATTTGGGTAAAGGGAAATAACAAAACCGTAACTTCCTAGTGTTCATCTTCGGGATCTGAGATACGAATTGAAACTACATTACTTTCAAGTTGGACTTCGAAAAAAAGAAGAAAAAAAGAAGCTTACTGCTATGTGAAGCCCAATTCTTTATGATAACTAAGAAACATCAGTAATTCCCCAGTAAATTGGGTTACTTATCACAGTTCAATTCACCTGTGAATCCAAATGCGACTAAACTGTTTCAGGATTATTTTGCATTCAAGTTAATGGTCTAGGTCTTGTTTGGAAGTTAAATGTATTTGGCATGCCTTTGCCCTAATGGAAATCATGCGTTTGTTTCTTCTATATGAAGAAACAAGCTGAGTTGCCATTTGGAGCTGGTCTGGACTTTCTCCATTCCACTCAATGTGGGATGGGATTTCTGTACTTTCCAAACAAAGTGCTTTTCACAGTTTAAAGTCGGTGCCCTTTAAATAGGGGGACATTTTTCATTTGCAACCTTCTCCAAATAGTGCCTTAGGTAAGCGATGCATATCCTTTTAACTTAAGAAGAATTACTTAGATTATGGCCTTTTTAACTTCACTGATATATTCACAATTTTCCAAGGAATGTGGCAAACTTGGTTCAGATGATCTTTCTAAGGTCTTAATTTACCTATGAGGTAATATATGATGCTTGATCAGAAGAAGAAACCTTTTTTTTTTTTGGCCCAGAAATTGTACAGGTGGTGCATACCTTTCTGTAACCTAAGTCATTGATCCTGTGACTCATATCATGGGATGGGCCATTCTCTCTAGTATATCTCTTATATGTTGATCCTAGTCACTCAATAAAATGGAGGATACAAGTTACCACCAAATACACACTTAAGTGGTGTCTGTCAGACAGTTGGGGTCGTCTGACGGGGATATGTTTTAGGGTATCTACCATTTGACATTTCGCATGAATAATTTGGAGCACCAAAAGGTCTACCCAACATGTATAGTTTATTGGGCTGAGAAACTGCTGAATTTAGCATTCTATATTTCCTCTTTACCTCTCAATCACAACAGCTGTTAAATAGTTAGATCACCAAGTTCTGCATGTGATGGTAATCTGATTGCTCTGCCCCTTTCACCAGTGTGTCGGACCTTCTGGATTACATAAACCCAGATGCGGATATGAAAGTAAGAGACATTCAGAGGAGACAAGCTGCCCGTGCAAAGGTATTCATTTTCTTGCATGTACCGAGAAGTCTTAAAGAGCCCATATAATCCTGATTTCTACTTGTTTTCATCCAATTAAAATTATCTTATCAAAATCTCCTTTATTTCTTCATACATCACAGATGAGAGGCAAACCAGGCCAAAATCAATGGGAAACTGCCACAGATGAAGATCAAAAGGATGCACCTTTATCACCAACTTACCCTTTGAATGAGAACTCCAATGATAAAGAAAACAGCACCAAAACTCAACCTGTTGAATCCAAGGACAAGATGCCTGTCGTCGGTGTGGCAGATGAGCTGCCCGCATCGCACCCACAAGATGAAACAATGCAGGTCGACACCTCTGATGAAGGGTGGCAAGAAGCCGTCCCGAAGGGCCGCACTCCTGCAAGTCGCAAGTCTTCTAGTTCAAGGAGACCAAGCCTAGCAAAACTCAATACAAGCTCCGTGAACAGCTCGGAATCTGCACGATATAGAGCAAAAACCACCAACTTCCCTTCCCCAAGAATGTCTCTGAGTGATGTTGTTGGAGCTGCTGCTGCTGCTGCTGTTTCTGCTCCCAAGAAGTTGCTCAAGACCTCGAGCTTCAGTCCAAAACCCAATGCCCTTACCATCTCAGCGAGCAGTGTGGAGAAATCCACTAATGCAAAATCAGCACCAGCTAGCCCTTCCGGTACAATCCAACCTGTCAAATCGGCTCCTCTATCTAGTCCAATCAGCACCCAGTCGGCTGGAAAACTTCTGTCATACAAAGAAGTAGCATTGGCTCCACCAGGGACAGTAATGAAGGTTGTGGCGGAGCAGCGGCCAAAGGAGAACCATCCAGACGAGCAGAAACATCTAGTAACTGAAGAAACAACTGCTACTGAAAAGCTCAATGGAGAGAAAAAGGTTCAGAGTACTGTTGAAGAAGTGGACGAAGTGCCATCCTCTGGTCAGGAAGTAAAGAGTCCTGTTGGCATTCAGGTAAAAAAAGCAGAAGCAGACGATGCTGTGGCAACAGAGTCCTCTCAGGAAGCAATGACCGTTGCTGTTGAGGAAAAGGATGCAGTGTCCTCTGGTCAGGAAGTAAAGAGTCCTGTTGGCATTGAGGAAAAAAAAGCAGAAGCAGACGATGCTGTGGCAACAGAATCCTCTCAGGAAGCAAAGACTGTTGCTGTTGAGGAAAAGGAAGTTGCTGCATCAGAAGCTGCAAATCCCACTTCCCCAAAAGAAACGGATGCTGAAACTTCAGAAACAGGTGGGATCATGGAGAAGCAATGTGGACCCACTTCTGATTTGGAAACCCAATCAGTTTTAACAGAAGAGACACCTAACTTGACAGAGAAGTGCACCGCCAATGCTGAAAATAAAGCAACGGAGGAAGGAGATGGGAAGCTGCAACCTCAACTCAATGAACAAGAAACTGAGAAACCTTCGGCAAACGAAGGTGAAAAGCACGATGAAGAGGTGGGAACTGGGAAAGAGACAAGCAAGAAACTCTCGGCTGCCGCCCCTCCATTTAACCCATCTATGATTCCGGTTTTCGGGTCAGTTCCTGTGCCAGGTTTCAAAGATCATGGAGGAATTTTGCCTCCACCAGTGAATACTCCTCCAATGTTGACAGTTAATCCTGTCCGTAAGCCTTCTCACCACTCGGTGACTGCAAGGGTGCCATATGGTCCACGTCTCTCTGGGAATTACAACCGATCTGGGAACCGGGTCCCACGCAGCAAGCCTATTTTGCAGAATGGTGAACATGCCATTGATGGTAATCACTTCATCCCTCCGTTAATAATGAACCCGCATGCCGCTGAGTTTATACCAGGCCAGCCATGGCTTCCCAATGGTTATCCGGTCTCCCCAAACGGTTTTCCAGTGTCCCCAAATGGATATCCGGTGTCCCCGAACGGCTTCCCGATATCCCCCGAGAGTATCCCAGTGAGCCCCAACAGTTTTCTGGTATCTCCTAACAGCTCACTTGTATCGCCTATGCTGGCTGCTGATGAAGTAATTGAAAGTGGATCTCAAGGAGAAGAAAATGCTGATGTGACCGAAAAGCCTCCTCTGGAAGTGAAAGAAGAGAGCCCGGAGCAGCAGATAGATCAGCCCCCAGCTATTGAAGAGACCCATCTCAGCGATGCTGAACAAAATCCCATTCCAATGGCTGCTGTTTCTGAAGATGTTGTGATGGCAGCAAAAGAAGATTGCAACAGTACAAGAATTGAGGAAAAACCAGTGAAGTGTTGGGGTGATTACAGTGACAATGAAGCTGAGGTAATCGAGGTTAGGAGTTGAAAGAAGGATAAATTCTTTAAAATGGCACCGCAAATTCACATTACTTCAAAAAAAATGCATTACTTTTCCCTTTAAGAAAAAAAAAGAAGCATTACTTCAACATCCTTGGTCATACAAGAAATAGAAAGCGAGGAAGCTGAGTCTGTTTCGGAAATGAGAATGGGGAGATTTACTGTTGTTTTCCAGCACGACTTGATGCTTCCAACATTTCCATGATTTGATTTTGCAGCATGGATCAAGAGATGTCTGGGCATGGAATGTTCTGTAAGTTCATGTTCTCTGTCCTTGTTGTAAAAGATCAACTAAGAAAACAGCTGAAGGAATTAATTAGTTGGTAGATGGTCCTTTAGATTTTCTTTCATCTGTACTCTAATTGAAATTTTCAGGCACTAATCTGAAGAATTTGGCCTTTCACTTCATTCTGATCTTCATGTTCAATTGGGTTCAGTGTTCGAAGTATTGGTATCGCTACAAATTTCGCTAGCCAGGGATACGGAAACAATATCGTTATTGTCGATAATATCGCTGATTCTCGGAAATGTAGGGAAACATGGGGAAAACGATGAAATTTTTCAATGAAACTTCAGGAGATGCTAAAGTACACGTATTTGCATATTTAAGATTCAAATGATAGGGGGAAAAATGACTATTTATATATTTAGGAACCAAATAATAAGTTTCCCTTTAATGGGGCATAAAAGCATGTATTGTTGACTTGGGGAAAACATTGAGAAAACATAGGGAAAATGGTAGATCATCCAACCATCCATCCATGCATGCATATATATACATACAAACACACATGCATGATCCATCCATGCATGCATGCACACAATTATTGGGGAAACATTGGGAAAACAGGGGGAATATGGTGGATCCAACCATCCATCCATGCATGCACATGCATACATACATACAAATACATGCATGATCCATCCATGCATGCGCGCACACATTGGGGAAGCATGGGGAAAATGGTGGATCCATTCATCCAACCATCCATCCATGCATGCACATACATTCATCCAACCATCCATCCATGCATGCACATACAAACATACATGCATGTATGCATGCACACATTCGAGAAACATGGGAAAATTGGTGGATCCATCCATGCATGGACATATATACAATCACAAATGCATGATCCATCCATCCATGCATGCATGCTCACACACACATACACATCCGTCCAATCAACATTCCAACCATCTATCCATCCATGCATACATTCATGCATACATGCATACATATACATACGTACAAATATGCATTTCATCATACAATCACGTGTCTGTAGAAAAAATTTGAAATGATTTTTTTAAAATAAAAATATTTTTGGTGATATCAATAACATTAGCAATATTATTGAAATATCACCGATACACTGCGATACAAGGGACGCTAGAAAGTTACACAATCGGAAATATCAACAATACAAGAGATGCCTGGGATTTACACAGTCGAAAATATTGTCAATATCAATATAGTAGCGAAATTTAGTGATATATCATCTATACCTAAACTTTCTATACTACCAGTATTATCGGTATAGGCTATCGGTGTTATCGGTATCGCTGAGCTGGAGATACGGATAATATCAGAAATATTTCAATAATATCAGAGATACTTCAAACAATGATTGAGTTTCCAAAAGGCTGGCGGCGAAGAGAATAACCCTCTCTATCCTCACTTGGGCTCTCATGTGGAAGGATTATAGAGGCATCTCCAGCTCTGATTTGTCTACTTGGGGATTTCGGGCTGTTGTGAATAGCAGATGTGCTAAAACTAATATAGAAATTAAATTGAAGCTACTCATGGTTGGTTGTTCGAAGCTTACTTTTGATGGTCCCTTGCTTGGAAATCCAGAGCAAGCTAGAATTGGGGGTTTTTGAGAAATGAAAATGGTCATATTGTTATTCTTCTCTAGTCCCATCGGTATTGATGGATTCTAATGCTGAGGCAAAAGCTCTTAATGGAAGGACTGCAATCTTAGGGCCTGTTTGGCCGGGCGGATTAAGAGGGATTAGGAGGGATGGGATGGTAAAATCCCGGGATATGCCAAACGATCCAAACAGACCTGGTGAACTAGTCCCAGGATATAGCAAACCCATGGATCTTAAACCAATCCACTGACAATCCCCATCATTACCTTAAAATCCATCCCGTCCCTCCTAATCCCGTTCAATCGTGCCTGGGGCGTGTTTGGTTGGATGGATTGGAAGGGATTGGGATGATAAAATCCCGGGATATGCCGGGCATGCCAAATAGACTAGGTGAACTTGTCCCAGGATATAGCAATCCCATGGATCTTAAATCAATCCACCAACACCGCCATCATTACCTTAAAATCCATCCCATCCCTACTAATCCCATGGGATCCGTCCGGCCAAACAGGCCCTTAAGGGTCATTTGGTGTCCTGGGATTTAGAAGGGCTGAAAGAGAATTTGTTTCTAGGAAAAGAAATCACTTCAATGTATGGGCTTATTTGTCTCCTTAGAATTTAAATGGGCCTAAAGAATTCGTTTATAGGAAACAACATCCCTAAGAAAGATATTCTAGTGGAAATGTAATTATGTGGAATCCAAAAATTATGTTTGGGTGTTGGGAAAGAATTAATACGAATTGTAATCTGAGTTACTATTTATTAAAAAAGAAAAAAGAAAATCCAAACCGCGACCATTGGGAAGGACACCATTCCCTTGTTATTTGCAAGCCAGCCCCCCCACTAGGAATATATATATATATATTATATATATATATATATATATATATATATATATATATATTATATATATATATATATAATATATATATAATGGTGAAAATGCTAGAATAAGCCTCCAACTGGAAATTGTCTTTAAGTTTTTTCTAGGGTCTCTAAGCTTAGAATTTATTACCAATTGATATGCTTCGACATTAGGTATTCCATGGAAATCAATGGAAATAGAAAGAAAAATGGTTTCTTTTGATTTGATAGTTTAAGATTTTCTTTGATAACGGTTTTGGTTTTAGATGTTTGGATAACAAAGAAAATAGTGAATTTCACATGGTATTGATTTTGTACATGGTCCACTTTACATAGAAGGATCATCATCTTTTCTTAGTCATTGGATAACTTTAGTTATGTGTGTTCTCTTAGCTTAATAAAACATATTTTTCATACTAAAAAGGGCTTATTACATAATTTAAAACTCAAAAACTTGACTTGAGAAATTTTATTGATTGTTGCTTTCTCCAAACCTTTGAGAAAAGCATGAAAAACAAGAAGCTTGAATGATACCATCCCTCTATCATCCAAAAATAAAAGCAGCGATCTCATAGTTCTTGGTTTGTGAAGATACGTAGCTAGGTGCTTCATTTTTCTAGTGGAAGATCAGTCAAGTCAAGTCAAGTAACTCATGCGAATCTTTTTTCTTCCAAAGTTTTCTACATGTTGAATAATTCAAAACATAATGAGATTTAAATGTTGTGGAGCCATAGCTAGTAGATTCAGGTTGACTATTTTTCCTTGTTTTGTCAAATCGAGTCCAAGTAAAATATAGTTGACTCTCTTATCGGGAGTGAAGAACGATCTTTACAACGTTAGATCACTAAGTAAACTTGATTTCCTTAAGGGCTCATGTCAGATCTTGGATTTGAAATACATTGTAATCCAAATCACAATTACATTAAGGCTCTGTTTGGTTTTACCAAACATTAGCAATTCGGACGAAAAGGGTAATAATGACTTTTCACACCCATTTGAATTTTAAAGTAATCGGTTGCATTTATCAGCGAATCCGCAGTTCGCTGGATTCGGCGGTATTTCAGTCGTCAGTTCTTGCAAATTACAGGTACTCGATGAGATTGCTCCTGACGCCCGTCTGAAAGACTGACAACCATATGGTGGTCCGCGGGACACCACATAATCCAAACTAAGTAATCTCATTTGCCTCGTTCTTATATTTTCACCCGTTCCTTTTCTTTCTTCATCTCATTCCCACCGACATCTGAAGATGATTTTTACTAGCAAGGTAAGATCCCACCCCATTCAATGACGTTTTTAGAAATCACAGTGCAAGCAATCTTGTTGGAAGCTTGTCATGCATGATTATCTTCTCATCTTCCTCAAACTTATTTGTATATGCTAACCGTCTCTCTCTCTCTCTCTCTTCTCGACAGTAAAGACAAGGAAAGATCTTGGTGGTAGACGACGTTTCATCCACCTTCATCGCTGCGTGATCTATCGGGAACACAAATTTCTTCTATATTACCTCCATCCCTCTACTGATCATCAGATATTGGGTCATCTGTACATGCACCATCAAATTTTCCACAACAGTCATCCGATATCGAAACAGGTACGCTCCGATTGCTGGTATTTTACGTGCTTGAGAGGGTTTTTTGTAAATATTTTTGAGATTTTCTTATGAATATCAGCAAATATGGGTTGTTAATGTATGTGTTTTTGTAGAGATTTTTGTATAATAAAATGTTAGAGCTACGTTGAAGCCTTTGTAGGATTTTGAGTATGACAGGTTTTTGATCGGTTATATGGCAATTAGTTTTTAAAAAGACTTTGCCATTTGCGGACCATTTGGATAAACTGCAAAAGGCATATGATGCCAGAATGAGGTTGGTCTTACGTGCTCTCTTTACTCATATTACCAGTCGTGCAGATGGAATGTTCGAGCGGACGTTGTGGTCCTTTGTTTACCTTCTGTCTAGCCTCTGTTTAACCAAAAGGCATGTGATGCCAGAATGGGGTAGTCCTACGTGCTCTCTTTATTCGTTACCAGTCGTGCATATGGAATGTCCGATCGGACGTTGTAGTCCTCTGTTTACCTTCTGTCTAGCCTCTGTTTAACTTCTTTCTTGCATGATGTTTATGACAGTTATTACTATAAATCTTCTCTTTACCTTTTGTAGGATTTTCATACATAAACAGAAACATGGAAGAGAAATGGCTATTTTTGGAGAGGTCGATAAGTTTTTTGGGCAGATACATATAAACAGTGGGGCTCATTTGATGAACGGCTTGCATGTCATACAGATGTTCCGTGAATATCAGATGGAATAGCATTCATGCATGTGTTTTCCATGGGTATCTGATGACAACTTCAAAACTTACGATCCATGTATTTGATTTCCAGCCATCCATCCTCCTTTATACACGCTGTACACGTGCAGTACACTTGATTTGTGTACAAAGTGTCCCCATTGAGCAGATGAGCCTTGGCCCAAATCAACCCAATCCGCTTATCAAGCGGGCCACTGTGTATGAAAAAAATGAACATGTTTAGAAAAACTGCACCACTAACGTACTATCTACCCACCTACAGTGGGACACAACTCATGCACGATTCAGATTTCCACACATAGTTATGTGAGGCTGGCAAGACTCAGCTGAATGATCCATTTGCATTTTTTAGAACTCCCTCTATAAAAAAAATTGCACTCTATGGGTGGCAGCATAATACGCCAAGGAAAAGAAAAGATAGAAAATAGGGCTCACCAAAAGCTAGTGGGCCCTATTTTCATCTGCATATTACTCTACAGATGAAGAAAATAAATTTTGACTGGCGTTGTTTTCATATATCTTTGTTGTGATCTTGTTTCTCTGTTGTGAATTGTATGATATTGTAATTTATTGTTTATCAGTTTCTCCATTGGTATATGGCGACCACTGGTCAGTCCTATTCGATGACTGGTCTAGATGCTGAAATTCTTTGTCCACATAAACAGTAGTAATGATTATAGTTGTTATATGTAATGCTCGCTTGGTAAAATTGAATTTCCTGTTTGAGCATGCCTATCATGCACAAGACTGATAATTTGTTCAGTTTTGTAAAAAACTGACATGCTTGTAAAAGCATTGAGGTCCCGAACCCATTGGACCAGTCAAGACCATCAACATACTGGTATGGTTTATGGAAAAAAAATCAGCACTCAAACGAGCTTTGGAATTGTTAGACTAGTGTAAACTGGCAGGTGATCTTGGTTGCACTGGTAATAATCCCTGGTAATGATCTGTATGTTTCTTTGGTCATGACTCTACAGATAGATAATGAAATGCTTTCTTCGTTTGTAATTCTTGGGTTCACTTTTGTTTTCTGCTGTGATTGTATGATCAGTTTCGACAAATGTATGATTTCTGATAATGTCTGATCAATGGGTTTTAGATTAGAAGATGCATCATGTGTTTGTTTAATCCAAAAGGCATTGTTTTGGACGAAGTGTAAGCATGACATGCTTTTCACCACTCATGGTTTGGATGAAAAACCACATAACAAATATATTTTTGATTCTTGGATAATTTCAATCTCATTCTTGTTTGGTTTTTCAAATGGGTTGAAGTATTTCTGTTTCATTTCAGTGGAATAAAGGCACCGTTGAGGGATGTTTCCATTTCTTAGTTGTATTGATATTTCATCTCTCATATTAGTGATTAGTATGGTAGTTTTCATCTGTTGTGAACATTTGTCATCATCTGTTATAAAAATAGGTACTAAAGAAAATCTGAAAACAGGATAATTCAATGTTATTATAGCCAAATAAATGAGAAAAAAAGGTGAGTCATGGCATAGATAAAAATTGCAGCCACAACCAAACAATAACTAGGATGTATGTAGTTTGTGAAAATATCTGACTACATCCATCGGAAAATCACCAACTGTAAGTATTTCACTATTTCAGAGTACAACATTTAAGATATCGTTTTACCTCTGGAAAGCCTACTAATGATTACCAATCTTCATCTCTCTATATATGTATCGCCAACAAATGTATATATCAATACATAATACCTATAAATGTATATATCGAAGGGCATTTAATGCTACATTCGCCTATGAAAACCGGTTTTTTATAAAGACTTGTTAGTGCTGACTCCATTTCATTGGGTTTGTTATACAAGAGAAAATCAAAACATGGAGGGTCAAGGATGGACGAAAGAGGAAATGACTACCTTTGCAGCTACACTTGCTGCAGCAACTACTACTATTGGAGTAGGGGAATATTGCATAAATATTTTATTTAAGACACCCTCAAGATTTGGGGACGTTGAAAGAAAAAAGATAATAAATACGACAATAAGAGCGGGTGACAGCGAGTGCATAACACAACTCAGAATGAATAAGGCTACATTCTTCAACCTATGCTCGATTCTCAGGGATAGAAATCTTCTTCCCGATGGAAAACATGTAAGTATGGAGAAACAACTTGTCATGTTTCTTCACACAGTAGGGCATAATGTTAAAAACCGTGTCATTGGACATCGGTTTATAAAATCTGGAGAAACCGTAAGCTGATATTTTAGTAAAGCGGTGGATGCAATTGTCGGATTATATCCGGAGTTTGTGACACTCCCAAGTGCAAATACACCAAACAAGATCCTTTTCAATTCTAAATGGAGCATGTACTTTCAGGTACGCTCAATTGTAATCACATTTTACAACGTCCACTCATGTCCAAAATTTATAGTATATTTTTTATCCTGATATTTTAAGATGAAATTAGGATTGCATTGGTGCAATTGATGGGACCCATATACCCGCCTATGTGCCAGCATTGGAAAGTGCAACCTACTGTAACAGGAAAGGGGTCCTCTCTCAGAACGTAACGGGCACATATACATTTGACATGAAGTTCGTATATGTTCTCGCTGAATGGGAGGGATCAGCCTCTGACGCACACGTGTTACTCAGTGCATTGACACATCCTACCGATCGCTTTACTATCCCCGAGGGTACTTCATGTATATTTGTATGATCGAACATCTTGATAACATGACTTCTGAGTAAATAGATTGACAATTACTCGTAATTATTTGTAGGTAACTATTACGTAGTTGATGCTAGTTATGCTCATTCTCCTGGATTCATGTCTCCTTATTGTGGTGTAAGGTACCACCTCAATGAATACCGCACGGGCCGCGTTCCAACCAATATGAAAGAACTATTCAACTACCGGCATGCTCAATTACGAAACGTTATAGAAAGAATATTTGGAGTATTGAAAGCTCGCTTTCCAATCCTGAGATCAGCTTCACCATACAACCTTGTAACAGAGGTGAAGATAGTCATCGTGTGTTACACAACTTCATCCGTCTATTTGGAGGAGAAGATTTGGTAGAAGATGACGTCTCTTCTACAGATGTAACGGAGAGTATAAACTTATCACCATGCTCAATTAATGTGACACAACGTGAGAAGGACGAATGTGCCACATTTCGAGATAATATAACTATGAGGATGTGAAATGAATCTCATCCTGTGAGTCGTGGTGTTTGATATTCAAATTATATTTTGTCATTTTGTAGTAGGTTACAACATCACATGATTGTACGACGATACCTACAAGCATGTCTTAGCATCATTTTGGAAGTTTGGAAGAAGATGATCCTCACTGTCTATTTTGTATATCATATTCTGTATCTGTGTATTAAATTTTAGCTTTCTTCATGTATTGTCTTCCCATGACTTATATGCAATGTTGTATCGTTAGACTAAATATGTCCATTGTACTATTTGTAGATAATTGTAGTTAATAGTGACGAGGAATTGTCTCTAAAAGGGCGGAACAACCAGTCGACCCCCACCAAACAACCTGGGCAAGAGCAGTGTGTCACACCACATAGGACACCGCGAAAGTATAAAGTAAAATTACCCGATGAAAACGTTGTGTTTGGTTGTATAATGCGGTGGACGGATGAAATGGATGACTGTCTTATTGATACTTTGATGGATGTTGTGGCGAATGGCCGCAAGAGTGCAAACGGTTTTAAGAAGGAGTCCTATAAAATGGTCGTGGAAACTGTCAGGAGTGCCTTAGGGATATCAGTACAGAAAACATGTTGGTAATTGCCTCCAGACATTGAAACGGTTGTATTTTGAGGTTCGGGACACCCTTAATGCCAATGGGTTTGGCTGGATGAGGACAATAAGCTAGTTATGGCCCCAGATGATGTCTGGGAGGATTACATACGGGTGAGTTTTTTTTTTTGAACCAGTCTGTTACTTTAGCACAATGTTTATTTAAAGAATATCTCATAGATATTTGTGTTAGTAATACAGATTTTTCTTGGTTGTTGTCAATAGTCACATCCTTATGCACAACACATTCAAGGGAAGGTGGTGCGAAGGTACGATGACCTCACCTTCCTATTTGAAAATGACCGCGTTACTGGATCACATGCTTCTACAGGAAATATGCCTAGTATTGTGCGAAAGGGAAGGTCCCGTGATTCCGACATTACGCCGACAACATCGGTTGATCTGAAGGACGATACACTCGTGTTGTTGAGTGACGATATAGGGGACAGTGGATATAACATCCAGTGGTCGTTTCACGGTGGTGACGGTGCTCATGTCGCAACCCGTAGTCCGAATGTCAATGGGAACAACTCAGTGAACACAGGCAGCACATCCAATTCTAGGAAGAGAGCCAGACAGGATTGCCCTTGCGACGTCATTGACAAATGAATGAGTGACGTTGTAGAAGTTGTTAAGTCACTAGCTATAAACATACACTAAGGGAAAGATTTAATACGTATGTCTCAGATTATGCCTGCTCTGGAGCAGATTGAAGGCCTCACGGGTCACGAGATCATAGGCGCCACGGAGATACTATTGAAAGATGAACAACAATCTGCCTCGTTCCTTTCACTCTCTCAGCATAGGAGGTTGGACTTTGTGCTGATGCTACTTGCACCACATCAGTCTTCTGACTGATTGTACTACCATCCAGCCGACCGTTGATGGGTTTCTATTTTCTTTGGCTTGTCAGCCAAGTGGTTTTTGGACAAAACTTAATTTTTTGGTACAGAGCTAATTTTGTTGACTAGCTGGAAAAATGTTGTTTATTTTGGATGATATATATATATATATATATATATATATATATATATATATATATATATATATATATATATATATTTTATGTTGATGGTGCAACTGAATGATCCCACCGTTGGTGCGTATTAACTTGCATTACCTGTTGATGCCCATATTGCATTATATGATGTTAATCTCCTTGATATATTGTTTTCCATATGACTATCTTATTCATATCTGCACTTTTGATAGGAGCTTTTCAATTTTTTTTCTGGTTAAGTCAGCGCTTTAGGTATGCTTTCAAATTCTCAGATTCGTTACATTATCAGTTATCTATCGGTCCTGGTAAAGTATATAAAAATTGTTTCATGTTTGATTATTAATATCAATATCAATTATCTGCATATTGTACTTATTCGTATTTCAATAGTCTGCAGATGGGCAAGAAAATGTATGTCGTCTTCAATGGACGTTGACCCGGACTATATTATACATGGGAGGAGTGCCGCCAACAGGTGGACAGATTTTCCATCGCCTGCTTCAAAGGATACAAGTCCACGTCGGAGGCATATACTCAATGGACTGCTTTCTACGAGTATGCAGCGCAACACAATGAACCGGTGGCCGACATCGAGAACGACCATTAGACGAGGATGTTAAACACTGAATGACCTTGCATTGCCAGTTGCGGCAACCTTTCTATAGGTCGCTCCCTGTCACCATCCAACTACTGTGCAAAGTGTGCTGGCAATGGCACATCGGGAGATGGCATTGAAGAAACGCCAGAGTCAATTGAGGCCCTACTTAGCATTATCTTCGGTTGCTTGCTTTTAATTCTCGCCATTCAGCTCATGGCGTGGCGCTAGTCTATAGCTTTCTGGTTCATGGTTCTTTTCTGGTTCATGGTTATTTTTAATACGACTATTATACAATTTCTGGAGGACTGTGGTTTGCTTTGAACAGGTTGTGTGGATGTTTAGAAATTTATGGGTTAACTTCTAGGTGGTTTTCATAATTCATTACAGACATGTTTTATTTACAGGAGTACAATATGTTATACTTCAGTGGAGCCCATATTTCCTCACGTAGTAAGGATTAGTAGCAAGCGCTTGCTACTGACATTCGAAGTATAACATGTACACCTTGACCCCTATATGTCTACTTCTGAATCCTGTGTCTATTTATCCGTATTACAGCTAAATTATGTATATGATCATCCATTATCCTTCAAAATCTAAATTTGAAGGGACCCTTGTACCCGCATTTATTCTGCCAGTATGCTGGCCATCTAAATTCAGTTATTGCAATGTCAACCTCGAGATACGTCCATTTGAAACAAGTCAACCACATAGTGTTGATATACGTTTTGGTGCATTTCGATATATGTTGTGGACCACACAATCTATCACAAAGATCATCATGTGGTCCACCACATAGTGTTGATATATGTTTTGGTGCATTTCGATATATGTTGTGGACCACACATTCTATCACAAAGATCATCATGTGGTCCACCACAGTGTTGATAAACGTTTTGGTGCATTTCGATATATGTTGTGGACTACACAATCTATCACAAAGATCATCATGTGGTCCACCACAGTGTTGTATAAAAAATTTTAGCATATGCAAAGATTGGATCCCACGACCAGTCGTCCGGACGTTGACCAAATTGCTGAAAGGGGAATCATATATATTTAGCACTGCTGTAAAAATCAAACAACTGATTACAGTTGTTGTAGAGCTGAAATGGTGGACACCATAAGAGCAAAAAAGAAATAATGTGACTACTACACTGTCTATCCAAACATGTTCTTATTTAATTTTCGTCTATTACACTCAAAATATACCAAAAAACAAGCATGGAAAAGCAACATACAGGTATTGAAACAATCATTGTTAATACATGTAAAAACATAATCATGCTGTCTTTACACCCAACTACCGTGGTAATTGGAAAACCAAACAGGCCCTAAAATCAAGATGATTCTAAATCATTATTTATGTTTGGTTGAAATATATTGGGATCCCAAATATTTCATTTGAAGCTTGCATTTGGAGGGCATTTTAATTCTTCGGTATATTCACAGGACTTAGATTTGATTACCTAAATCAGCTTTCATATTCCAAATTTGTGTGTGTGATATTTGATGAAATGAGCCCATAAAAATATATACTTTAGCGGAAAAAGAAGAAATTGAGAGCTTTGAGTGGGCCACAAATGCCAAGGATCACAAACAAGCAACTTACTAGCATTTTCTAACCATCCATTAGATGTCTAATGTTTAAACAGTTCAAATCATTCTATTGATATGATTTTAGTGTTGCAGCCAATAATTAAATTATTTTGGAGTATCATCAACATGTCCTATGTCCCATGAAATAATAACCTAGATACACCTTTGTCATATGTG
This sequence comes from Magnolia officinalis, assembly GCA_021015155.1. Lineage (NCBI taxonomy): Eukaryota > Viridiplantae > Streptophyta > Magnoliopsida > Magnoliales > Magnoliaceae > Magnolia > Magnolia officinalis. The sequence goes on from JAJHSJ010000011.1 coordinate 62,943,195, forward strand.
TAACTCTTTGTTCTTAAAAAGAGGTAAAAGAGACATTTTCTTTAGATTAACATGGAACCTTAGCATTGTGTTGAGATTTCAAGATACACCGAAAATGTAGATTTGAAATATATATCAGGAGTTTTACCCATGCCTTAGTGGTAGACTCACAAGAGTGTCAACACTTCCGATTTACCTCACGCTGCAAAGCTGCAAATGCAAAAACCAGCTAATTGGATCTGAAACATACCCATTTACCACCAATTCCAAGGTGCCAAACGGCCATGTAAGTACAACTACTTTAGTTGTTTTCTTTTAAACTTATTGTGTTTTATTTTAATTTTTAATTTTTGTATTTTTATATTTATTTAATTTTAACTGTGAGGGTTGGTCCTTGATCTATGTTTCAAGTTGCCGTAGCAACGGTTGGTTTATCAAATCCTACACAGCTCATTTGCAAAAACTAAAGGCTTGTCAAAATATCAATCTAGACCATCCATCCAATAGGCCAGATTATCGGTTCCCCATATAATCCAAAAATCACTTTGATTGATTGATCCAAATCAGCCATTTTGTTTAAATTCTTAGAACAGTGGGCCCACTCACCAGACAGTCGAAATCATCAGTCCATCTGTCAACATACATATGGGTTGTACCATAACAGTTGCATGAGATAATTCCTAATATCAAAACATAAATAAATAAATAAATAAAAACTATTTTCCAACTGGTATTTGTTGTGTTGTTGGTTGTATCAGTCAATCCGGCTATTAAAAGACATGTTTTAATCAGCATCCTATGAAACGGTATCAGTTCACCATATGTGAAATGAATGTATGCCGAATTTGTTACATGCATATTAATGGCTTGGCTTTGGTGATAGTTTACCACCGCTTTTTAGATGGTAGTGGCTCATTCATCTCGCAGTGGCACACTCACATATGTTAATCCAGACCGTCCAAAGGGTCCATTTTGGGAGGATTGTCTGAAAAAAAAAAAAAAAAAATACACTGATTGAAAGAAACCATCTAAATGGTGGCTATAAAATGGTTGCTAGTCCAAATACATCAGGTTAAATAGATAATTGTGCGACATTCAGTCCATCCGGAACGGGACCCATGATTTGAATGGTACATCACATGTGTACTGGAGGGCTTATATGATCATTAATCCAACCGTTGATATAACACGCCCAAAAAGGATGTGCCATCCATCTAAAATCTCCTCTTGTACGTAACCCATTGAGTGGTAGGTGGCAAACAGATAGTTGACAAAGGAAACACATCAAAGGTCCACATTCAACTTAAGAACGGCCAAGACTAGATCCCTAGGATGTTCTAATCTGAAAGATTTTTAGGGCATGTTCAATCCATAGTGCGGCCCAACTAGACGGTTTGGATTGCCTAAAGAGTGGGTCCCACTTGTAGAAACTCAAAACCCTAAAATGGTGGTGAACTATCACCATAGAGTCTTTCGTGTGTTCTACAGCGTATTGGCTGGCAATTGCATTTCGGTGAATTAAAGCCGTTAGATTAAAATCAAAGAGCAGGCCACCAAATGTACGTTCAGACAAAGCAGTAAAGGCAAAAAGGGAAGGAGGAGTTCGATACTCTTGCTGATTGTGTGGTTCATACGCATGCACAAAATTATGTACACGTGGCACGAAAAAACCAAGTTGAACGGTCCAAGCTCTTGGTAGGTAACAAAACCCAAATCAGATGGATTAAAGAGAATTTTTCGTGGAACTTAGACCATTGAATTTTTATTTTAACCGTACATTAGTTGTCTAATCAGTCTGCTAGATGGTACATCAATTCACCTCAACTCTCTACTAACAACGCATCCCAAGTGGGTAGGACGATTTGGTCGGTTAAAATTTTTTACATGTGTGCCACGTGTACAATTCCAGGTGCATGTTTATGAACAAGCATACTCTACCAGAGTATCAAATGCATTCGATATTTTGGGCGTCCATTACCAACATCCACATGGGCGCACCAAAGTCGAAAAGGTCTGAGATTCAAAACAGTTGTACGAACGAACAATTCCCAAATGCAAAATTAGAGCTTTTCTAAGCCCACACGTGTACAATAAAGCTCATGTACACGCCACACGTGTACCAGCATGGCAAGGTAAGGTTAAGATCCAATCCATACATCAGAACGGCACTAGCATCCTGATATTCTAGACCAAGAATCAGATTGACCCACTTTTCAGGTGGGCCACAGTTTACGAAATCAAATGGATGAAATTTCTAACCCATCCACCTATTATGGACCATGTGATGACTGGACCAGATTTATTTTTGGGGGAGTATGTAAAAGGTTAGATGAACATGATGGGTGGATTGGATCTCACAGTGCCTTGCTGGCACACGTGTGGCGTGTGCAGTTAGCTAAGCTCACAAAACCAACCACCCACGTGGACGTACGCAACAAAGTTGAAAATTAGCTAATGTAGAAAGAAAAAACCAATCGCACATGATACCAAAAACCAACCCATGTGGAACCCACTATCATGTATGTAATTTAAATCTACACGGTACATCCATTTTTATAGGTCACTTTAGGGTATGATCCCAAAAATGAAGCAGATTCAAATCTTAGATAGACTATACCACAGGAAATAGTCGTGATTGAATCCCCACCATTAAATACCTTATGGGACCCACCGAAATGTTTATTTGTCATCTAACCTGTGGATAAGGTCACAAAGACGTGGATGAAGAGACCACAAGTATCAGTTAGGTACAAAACTTTTGTAGCTCATGAGAAATTTTACTGTTTGATTGTCACGGTTTCTTGCATTATGGTCCATGTGATGTTTGAATTTGTTTAAAAACAGTTTTCACGACTGTCCCTAGCCGTCGCAAACTCCAATAGACCCAAGAAATTCACTTTCAATGTCCTAGATATATTGATTTTCTCTTCTTCAACGCACTCAAAGTTCATCATGGGATGTTGATCCTATGAATATAAAGAAAATACACCACGGTGGGCCTCATGGTCAGGATCCCACCCACTGCGCTTACCAAGACTTGATTACTGGCTAGAGATGGACGATCTTGACAGGGGATCTGTTGGGCACACCATGATGTATGTGATATCCACACCGTGCATTCATCTCTACGGATAATTTAGAGCATGATCTAAAAAAAGTAGATATAAGGCTCAAGTGGACCACTAAATATAAAACCGTGAGATTTCGAAAAAGAGGTAGATGTAAGGCTCAAGTGGACCACATCATAGAATATAGTGGGATGAATGTCTACTCTTGGAAACCTCCTACTTTTGGATTAAGTTGGCATTTATGTTTTTCCTTTGGATAGAAGATTTCAATGGTAGGGTATTGTCACCACTACTTCATGTGGTGTGGTCCACTCAATTCTTGGATCTGAATCCTTTTTAGGCCTCAATTCTTGGATCTGAATCCTTTTTAGGCTTATGCTCTAAAATAATCTATCAAAATGGATAGATGGCATGGATAAGACAAATATATAACAGTGGGTCTCTCACACCGCCTGCCAGGACCCTCGTCTCTAGCTAGGTCCGCGGGGGAGCGGATTAGGTGAGACCCCAGAACCACTAAGGTAGGTGGGATCCCTGACAGTGGGGCCACTGTGATGTATTTGACTAAATCCACAACGTCCATCCTTATTGAAAGCTCATTTTAGGCATGATAAAAAATAAATAAAAATGAAGCGGATCTAAATTTCTTAGTAGACTATAATACAGGAAACAGTGGTCTCGTCATCTAGATCTTTGTGACCTTATCAACAGGTTGGATGGCAAATAAATATTCTGGTGGCTCTTATGAAGTTTTTAACGGTGAGGATTCAATCCCTACTGTTTCCTATGATATGGTCCACATAAGATTTAGATCTAGTTTATTTTTTGGATCATGCGTTAAAATAAGCTTTCGAAACGCTTTAATGGTGTGGATTTAAGATACATAACTCACTGTGAGCCCCAGACTCAGGTGACTCATCCACTTGCCAATTCCACTCAATGTTTGGGAAGAGTGGAAAAACTTGGAATTATATTAGATGGAATTGCATTGGTCGGTGCCAATTCCACTCAATGTTAGCAAGTTGTGTAGGTCTCACCATGATGTGTGGGCTATATCCACACCGTCAACCCATTTTTCGAGATTATTTTAGAGCATGGCCAAAAAATCAGGTAGTTATAAAGCTCAAGTGGACCCTACCATAGAAAGTAGGGGGATTGAATACCTACCATTGAAAACTTCTTTGGGGACACGTAAGTTTTGGATCTTCGGCTAAAAATGAGGTTACAAAACAGATAAATGGCCTGGATATAACATGGATATAACACGTGTTATTATAAATAGTTTCAAATGATGGTAGGTATATCCATTCAATTCAATGTACCGCTGTATTACAAACATAGTATGGAATTAAGCCTATCCCATGCTAACAGGGAACAATCCCTGCCCTGTATAATAATTATCCCATGCTAATAGGGGACAATCTCTGTCCTATATAATAATTAGGTTTTTTAATCCCATCTCACCTAATCCTTCCTGGTACCATGCGCCAAACAACCCATGTGGAACCCAGTACCATGGGCCTGTTTGGCTGGGCAGATTGGATGGATTGAAAGGGATTGGAAGATACATCCTGGAATTGGCAAGCGTGCCAAACAGACACACAGGATCCTGATCAAGATATAGCAATCCCATGGATCTTAAGACAATGCATTGACATCACCATCATTACCTTTAAATTCCATACAATCTACCCTAATCCCTTTAAAATTGCCAGGGGCATATATGGTTTGGGGGATTGAAAGGGATTGGAAGGTTTAATTCCGAGATTGGCCGGGCGTGCCAAACAAACCGGATATTGCAATCCTGCGATATAGCAATCCCATAGATCTTGCATCAATCCACTGACTATCATTACCTTCCGTGAAATCCACCCTAATACCATACAATCCCATCCAGTCTGCCCGACCAAACAGGCCCATTTTTCTCGCTAATGCAGTCTATGTTTAAGACATCCGATCCGTTCGAATGGTGGGCCCCACCATGAAACTCATCTAGTATGAAAATTAGGGTGATCCATTCACGAGGTACTCTAATCTCAAATTTGGGTCATATCATCAGCCGTTCATTCATTTTGATAGTGTGGCCCACCTGATAATCAGATCGGCGTGATTTTCATGGCTAGTAATATACAGGATGAGGAAAGTCTTTATATCCTGCACACGTGGCACATTGTCTGGAAAAAAATGTGCACCTTAAAATCAGTGAAAAGTGTACGGTGGAGATTGCGGGCTAGAAACATCTGAAATAAATCCGCCGTATAGGAAAGTAAGTACCAGAGTTTCAAAAAATTACAAAATTGACACCAAAGAGCGGTGAGAACGGTGTTTTAATACACTGGTTGAATATGGTGGTTAGTACACAGTACTCAGAAACTGTACACGTGTCATACAATAACTCAAATTAAACCTCCCAAATTGCGGGACCCATTGCAGATAGGTCATCATCCAAATTGAGATTGGTTGAAAGATCCTAGCCATTGATCCTTAGGCATTTGTTCGTCCAATTTGGACCGTTGAGTACTTCTCATTTCGACCGTCATTAAATGTCCACCAGCTAACCAGCTATGAAATCAAATCAGTATGGTTTTAATGCGATATCTAAATCTGGGCCACGACTTGGATTTGGACGGTCTGATTTAAGTTACTTGGGTTAGCATCAAAGCCCATGTATTGGACCCGGATCAGATTTCTACGGTAGATAACTAATTGGGCCGAATACGGGCCCACAATTCCTGAAGGCCCAATAACCAGGTCTGGCCCAATCGATTTTTATTTTTATTTTGGGAAGATCTGGGCCAATCAAGTTGATTGAACCGTCCATCAGTTCCAATCAACTCTTTTTACGGTGCTTTTCAAAAATCAAATCAGTCGGATAGTCCTAAGTATGGATGGATGGACTTAAAATTCTATGAAGGATCTTGTCCATTCATTTTTACATGCTTGAATAATCCTATTCGTATATAATTTTTTTAAAGTCAGCCTAAGAAGAGTGGACTGGACTTAATGAACGGTTCAGATAAGAGATGTGGATGCCAACCAGTCCAAATGCAACTAGATGCATGGGAAGCTTTTCATCTAATTTACATGTGGGGACTATGTATTTGGATGGTGGGCCCGGCTGTTTAGATCTTCTAACCCAAAAATCAAGTTGTTTCACTCAAGTGGGCCACAACATACATACAAAATCAACATCTAGCCATCCATTTATTTTGTATCATGTGGCCCACCCGAGAGCGAAATGACCTTATATAAGGTCTCCAGTCCAACCAGTTGGACCACTAGGTATGGTCCACCCAACTGATAATAACTTCTAACTTGCTAAGTGCACGAGATATCCATTCCGTTCAATAGATTGGCCCATCATAAGAAACACTTCATGCAAAAAATCAGCCCTGTCCACTCAATAAGTGGGCCATACTTGTATTTTACTATTTATCAATGGTTATAAACTGTTTTCTATGGTGTGGCTGACTTGATGATCGAATAATCCTAATTTTCACAGTAGATGATCTTCATGTTGGGGCCAAACTATTAGGAGGATTGGATGTTATAAACACTTTACAGATTCGAATTAATTCATTAGGAGGGTTGTAAAATGTAGTTTATTTCCTATAGAGAATTTCACTTATTAGGTGGGTGAAATTTCAACCGTTGGATAGAGTCGAACTAAGAAACAGCTTAAATAGCTCCAACCAACACCCTAAATTAAAAGATATATGCAAGATATCGAGAAACAGAATCAGTTTTCTTTTTTATAATTGCATTAGAATGTATTGAGTTGCTGCATTTAGATGGGCACAAAAAATAATTAATTAATGTTTCTTTATATTAATAGTGAGGAATTCACCTCCAAATTATAATTATGTTTCTTTCTAGTTTAATTTAAAAGCAACTAATATTGAGGAAAGTAGAGTGTTTTTTTTTTTTTTTTAATATTGGCCAGGGCCAACAACAATCCAACTACTTTGACTTTCTTAAAATGAATAATTGTAATTTAATCCAATAGTGCAACCAAACACGTTGTGATATTGGAATTTGAGTTTGCCAACTATAACGGTTTAATAACTATGAGAAGGTTGAGTTGGTTGGAAAACTCGAGGAATTCAATTGTCGAGTTCGGATAAAAAATTCAGTCAAAAATCTTTATTAAAATACACAAAACATGTACGGTGTCAAGCAATTTTCTGATAGTCTTAAATGCATTGATTTTAACTGTCCAGATGAGACTAATTACAATGATATTCATGAATTAAGATAACCAATGTAATGATCATTTAAACAAGATGTATAACTATAAGTTTATGGCAGACATACATGAATATTAGATGCATACCATCATCAATAAAATCTGACCGTTAAAACATGATCTCAAGAACCTGTAATTTTTTCTTAGCCATCTATTTATACCTCCTCGATTTTCTAACCCACTGGATCAACGGTCTAGATCACTAGTCCTTGGCCCCCACTTGTAGGATTTTGGGACTGTGATCCATCCAATGTAGGTCCCTCCTACAGGACCTACCTAGATCTATCAAATCTGTTTTCCACATGGTTGGCTGATATATTTCAGGTGTACAATATTCAATGCTCCACAGGACTATGACAAAAGTCTTCGGTGATAGTTACCCACCATATTTATATTTTAAACAGTGGTGTCTCATCTACCGTACACATCACCGTTCAAATCGTAGGGCCCACCATGGACGGTGCAAAGCCTTAAAAGTCACATTCCTCTACCAATCCTAACCATCCAATTAGCTCTCTAAGAAAGAATACAAAAAGACGTGCGTCGGAATTACAAAAGTAAAACCAGATGGTTATCAATCAGTGTATATTTCCCGTCCACACTCCATCCACAACCAGGCCCAAAATAAGGACGGCCTGGATTTGCATACATATACTCCACATGTATGAAAAATGAGACACCACATCTTGAAAGAAAATTTACCACAATCTTTGTTTTTCAAAGTCTCAAGATGCGCTTCCTGATGAGGTGGGAAAAGACCAAAATATCCCTTTTTTCTTTAACATTGTGGCCTCCAGAATCGTGGCGCCCACATGTCGTGTGTATGCAATCCAAGCCTTACAACAATTGTAGCCCACCAGAATGATCACAGAAGAAGAAAAAGGAGAAGAAAAAAATAAAATAAAATAAAAAGCCACTCCAATCATGAATTGGGTCAAACCATAGAAAACCAAGGATAGTACTAAAAAAGTTTCAAATTCATGTATGGCCCACCTGCATAGTGACAATTACCAATTTGGAAATTTCAGTGTAGATTTTTAAATTTCGAGGTTTTTCTTGAAATATTACGAGAAAATCTCACCAATATATATATATATATATATATATATATATATAGGCTATAAATTAACAAACAATTTTAAAATCAAGTATATATTTTTAAATACTGAATTATTTAAAATTTTAAATGATTTGATGTAAACATTAGTATAAGTACACAATACAATTACAAAATAAAAAAAAAAAAAAAAAATTGCCATTATTTTAGAAGTACAATGACATCCCTCGGTTAATTTTATCGAAGTTCTAAACTTACTGATTGTAACGCTCCAAAAACACAACACCCGAGTACAATGACTCAGGTCTTAAATTCTGAGATGTTAATCGCAGAAGGGTCGGGTCTATTGGCACCGATGCTGACAATGCCTCAATTTCAGACACCTGAATTCGATGCTCAAGGTGTGCAAAATCCGACAGTCGTCTAGAAATCCCTCACATGGATACTTAGTCAGATTAACATTTATCATATATACAAATAAATCAAAATAATGCATTGCAAATTCAACAAATATCAAATAGAGAACATGATAAATAAAACATAAGTCACAGGCAAATAACCCAAGTACATAATCAAAATAGTGCCATGGGATTTACACAAACCATAAATAAATCGAAACACGAATTGCCAATATTAAGAGAAAGCCAAAAAAGAAGAAGGAATTAACTGCTTGAGGTTCACTCGGCCTACTACGGTCTCTTATTACGATCATCCTACTATCCTTAATCCAACTCTAACTAGGCGATACTGCATCTTGTTTAAATGCATGGGTGCATGTACATATTATTTGATCTAGGGATGTACATTCAGCCAAAGCAAGAATGAGCCTTTCAAACAGTTAGCGCATTCAATGCAAAAGGGAATAGGTCTTTCAAATAGTCAATCTATTCTCGTAAAAAGAGACTAAGTCTTTCAAACAACTGACCTAGCTCAAAGGGTCATTCTAATAATACATTGCCCTTTTAAATAGTCCGGGCACCCGATAACTCCAGCGTGTAATGGATACATGATTAATCCAACTTTTATTATTCCAATTCACAAACAATTCATTTATTCAAAATCAATCTCAATTAGAGGCCAACCCTAATTCAACAAGTAGGCCTTACCATCCCAAGATATGAATCTACTAATGGGTTTTTCCCAATAAAAGTCAACTAGGCAAGTCAATAATGCACAAATGATCTGTCCAAATAAAACCAAAATGCATAATGATACGCTAAGATGGTAAGTCTACAAGCAAACATAATTTGATCAAAACCTGGGATGGCCAATAGATTAAGGTGTAATCTCATATATGCGACAATTATATGAATCACAAGTGTGGCAACCCAAGCACCTGGGTCAACCCATAATCGCCCATAATTAGGGATGTACATCAAGTCGAACCGAGTCGAGCTGGCCTCAGCTCGACTCAACTCAGTCCTCGAGCCTAACTGGCTAGCTCGGCTCGGTTCGGTCAGCAGCTTGGGCCGAGTTCACCATTGAGTCATTTCTACAAACACCTGAACTGCAACTTTAAAATCTCACTGTTTTACAAACAAAGGCAATAGTTACAGGTATTTTCTCAAATACCTTCTAAGCAACATAAAAACCAAGAAAAATAAAGAGAAAAAGGGTGTTTGTTTCATGTACATACCTTCTTTGCCACCAGCCACATTTCGTTGAGTCATTTTATCAAACAGTTGGTGAGCAACATCAATGGCAAAGTAACTGAGTCACCGAACTGGTTCGATCCGAGTTCGATCCGAGCTGGATTCGATCTGAGTCAAGTCAAGTCGAGTCGAGCTGGGGCCTGCTCGAACTCGGTTCAAACTCATTTTCGAGCTCAAAAAATCAGCTCGACTCAGCTCATTAGCTTCGAACCGAGTCGAATCAAGCTTTTTCGAGTCGAGTCGAGCGAGCTAACTGAGCTAGCTCGATTCGTGTACATCCCTACCCATAATCCCTGTGGATATCACAAGTGGGATCCGATTGTCAAGACTTGTGATTCCAAACATCATAGCATGTCATATGGATGGATTACACTAAAGCATACTATAATTATATGTCCATGTAAATCCTACGAGGTAAGGAATTAGTTTAAGAACATTTGAACGTATTAAAAAGTACACATGTGTGATTCAACTTAAGCATTAGATTAATCATATTACATGGTCATATACAAGATTCTAAACATGCCATGGATTCTAATAGGGAACTAAGCATTCATGGATTTTAGCAATTCATCCAAAATTTAGTGTACAGGTAATAAATTACAAGGGTTATAGCATAATTATCAAACGTTGAGACTATTGCAATACTAAAAATGTTACGGGAAAGCTTAAAGGGTAAATCCCACTTTAGAATTAGAGACTTTTGGCTCCAACATAACCTCGACAGAGAGAATTTGGGGAAAATAGCTTCAAATCCTAATTCAATGGTAATACATCATTAAGAACCTAGATTCTAACCTAATTAAACTTTAAATAAGAGTTTAAGGGTTTTACCTAACCCAATTTGAACAAGCCCTAACTCGATTGAGCTCACATAAAATTGAGCTCGATCATGGCCCACAAACAAGAATGGGCTACCAAAAATTTCTTGCGGAGACCACAAACCTAACAATGAACAAATCCTAACATAAAAAATCCTAAAATTGGATGGAAATGAAAGGTTTTCCAATCCTAATAGCTAGGATGTTAGAAATAGGAGAAAGACACACATGCGCTAAGGGAAAACTCTTTACCTCACTTATCAACGGATTCTACAGTCGAGGGAGATGTGAAACGACGAGCATGAATTGGATTCGACAAAAGAACGGTTCGATGCGACGATCCGCACCCGATCCCCGAGTTCACACTCTCTCCTTCACTCCATCTCACTCACTCTTCTATTCTCTCAAGCTCTCTCCCCATCTCCCGAACATGGAAAACGAAAGAAATAGGCAAAAGCCCTTTTGAAGCCTCACTTGAAAATTGCAAGTGTTTTTAAAATCTGGAGGCTATCGGACCGCTTTCGGTTGGACCGACATGAATCAATGATTGGCTGGTAGGACCGATAGATATCAAATCTGCTATATTGATGTACTACTTAAGTTGGTTGATCTGACAGGGGCCGAAGTAGCCTCGAATCGGCCTAGTTCATATCCTTGAGGCCCTATGGGTCTACCTTAGTTGTCATGTTGACCATTCACTCATACCAAGCAACTTATTCATTGAAATGGAGCATCAACTCCCATGAGTTAGACACCGAAGCCATCTGAATCAAAGAGTTTAGCGGTTTAAACTCTAGTTTTAAGTCGGTGGGGTTGAATGACAATTTGACTGACCGGCACTAAAGTTTGATCAAATGTATTCACAGGCTAACTTTCAGCTGAATATTTAATTTGATGTTTGTTTGATATATCCCATCAGATCGGACATCCGAACTAGTAGGTGGGGGATCTGGGGAGTTCGAGTCCCACTGGCGATCTAATGCAGTTCATCTAGTTGGGGCACAGGGTTCGAATAAGCTACATGCTTCTAGGTCAGGCATTGACCCATGAATTTTTAGGTCTTCGAGTACACACGGGCGTAAGCACATGCAACTTCCTATTTTAATCAAAACTCCTATGGTTAGAGTTGGGCATCGAGTCGAGTCAGACCGAGTTTGGGCTAACCCAACTAGATCCGGTTTTGAAATAAACTTGACCCGAACTTAACCTGACTTGATACTGAGTCCAACATGCCTGACAGGAACCGAGTCTGGGTCTGGCTTGTACTAATCCAAACCAAATACCTAGTCACAAGTACCGATTCGGGTCGAGTTGGCACCGTGTCGGGTTGGGTGCAGTGGGTATCCACGGGCTGAAATCACTACTCAAAACCTAGGTGCACCTACTAGAAATACAACCTCTCCATTAGCTACTCAGCATCTTAGAATTGAAACGTCAAATCTAGGATATATATGTGTGTGTATGTGTGTGTACGAGTCGGGTTTCGGATCGAGTCGAGTCAGTACCAAGTTGGATTTTGGGTCGAGTCGAGTTACTGGGTGACCCGAACTTGAATCGGTTTGAGTTCGGATTGGACAAAGTCTACTCAGTTCGGATCGACTCACCCACTCGATTCAGATCGAGTTGAGTCAGACGAGTCGAGTTCGCCGAATTGAGTTATCTCGTTGTTGGGGGCCTTGCACAAAACTTTAGGATCTAGCCCTCCAGAACAAACCAGAATTATGGATAATAAAGCAATGAAAATAATCAATGCATCAATCACACACCATACAAGAGAATTTTACGTGGAAAACCCTCAAAGAGGTAAAAACCACGGGACCTCATCCAGATCAACAATCCACTATGAAGTAGAACGTTACAACCTTCTTCACTCATGCAGGAGTGGATAAACAATAAGAGAAATAGAGAAAACGGAGAGATCTAACCGACTACGAGAACATAGAAGCGCTGAGATATAGATTGCACAGTAGAAAACCTCCACGAGCAGAACCTCCCTTCTATAAGCTTCCTCTCTCTCTTTCTCCCTCTCTCTCACCTTTGATAGCCCTAAACCCTTTAGCAAATCCCTTGTAAAGCTTTAGGAAACCCTCTTGCTATGCCTAGAAAAACCCTAGGCAACCCCTTTTATAGTTTAGGAAACTCCTTTCCGCATCCCTGTTGCGAAAGGACTCAAATCTGCAGTTTCGCGCAAAATCGCGGAACAAACTGCGTAACCTTCGACTAGTCAAACCGAGTCTTCGACTAGTCGTAGGTCCCCTTCGACTAGCCGAGACATTCCTTTGACCAGTCGTAGCTACAGTAAAAAAGCAGCAAAACAACTCGCTGGACTTTGAGTCGAAGTTACGACTCGAATCTTCAACTGGTCGATCACCAACCTTCGACCAGTCGAGCAAGGCTCTCGACAGGTCGAAGATGGGTCAAAAAAATCCATCAAATCTCCCCCTTTTTGACCCAGGAGGGATCCACCTTTTTCAAGCCAGCCAGGTTTCTACAAACCTCAAACTTGCCCTTGAGCAAAGCCTTGGTCATCATGTCTGACCCATTATCGTCCATGTGGACCTTCTCAAGCTGTAACACCTTTTGTTCCAAAGTATCCTTGATCCAGTGATACCGAATCTCTATGTGCTTCGACTTGGAATGCTGACTTAGATTCTTGCTCAAGTGTATAGCACTCTGACTATCGCAATAGACCACGTGCTCCTCCTGCTTTAGGTTAAGTTCCTGTACGAACCTTTTCATCCAAAGCATCTCTTTATATGCTTCTGTGACTGCAATGTATTTGGCCTCTGTCGTCGACAATGCTACGACATTTTGTAGCTTACCCTGCTAAGAAACCGCTCCCCCTGCAAACATGAACATGAACCCCGATGTAGACTTCCTGGAGTCTATGTCACCTGCCATATCTGCATCTGTGTAGCCCTCTAACACAGGTTTACCGTCACCATAGCATAGGCTCAACCTGGATGCGCCTCTTAGATACCGCAATATCCACTTCACCGCTGCCCAATGCTTTTTGTCAAGATTGGCAAGATACCGGCTGACAACACCAACCGCATATGCTATGTCTGGGCGTGTACATACCATAGCATACATCAAATTTCCTACAGCTGACGCATAGGGTATCTTCTGCATCTCTTCCACCTCTGCCTTCGTCTTGGGACACTATCTGTCGCTCAATCTGAAGTGACCATCTAGTGGAGTACTGACCGGCTTCGCTGCATTCATATTGAACCGCTCTAGGACTTTCTCAATATACCGCTTTTGTGACAGCCAGAGCTTCCTGCTGCTTCTGTCACGGGTTATCTCCATTCCTAGGATCTGTCTAGCCGGACCCAAGTCTTTCATCGCAAAAGACTTGCCCAACTCCTGTTTCAGCCTGTCGATCTTCTTGATGTCTTTTCCCATGATGAGCATGTCATCAACGTATAATAGCAGAACTAAGAAATCACCATCTGAGAACTTGCGCGTGAACACACAATGGTCCGACTCCATTCTGTCATACCCATGTTTCAACATAAACGAGTTGAACTTTTTGTACCATTGCCGTGGAGCTTGTTCCAGCCCATACAAACTCTTTCTCAGCCTACACACCATATGCTCCTTGCCCTTGACTTCGAACCCCTCTGGTTGGTGCATGTAGATCTCTTCTTCTAGGTCACCATGGAGAAAGACAGTTTTAACATCTAACTGCTCTATCTCCAGATCTATGCTAGCCGCCAACCCAAGCAACACCCGTATGGATGCCATCTTCACCACTGGTGAGAATATCTCCTCGAAGTCTATGCCTTTCCTCTGACCAAAACCTTTCACCACAAGTCTGGCCTTGAACCTTGTCTGTGAATTCTTTTGCTCAACCTTCTTTCTGAACACCCACTTGTTGCTCAAAGCTTTTTTGCCCTTAGGCAGTTTCACCATGTCATAGGTGTGGTTCTTATGCAAGGATTCCATCTCCTCTTGCATAGCTTTTAACCACTCCCCCTTGTGCTCGTCGGCTAGGGCCTCAGAATAATTTTCTGGCTCTCCCCCATCAGTCAACATAATGTACTCATGTGGCGCCGAGTACCTCTTGGACAGTTGTCTGTCCCTAGATGACCTCCTCACCTATGGCTCAACAGGTGGATCAAGTGGGGGTTGCTCCCCTGGTCCATCTTCTGAAGGAACTCCCTCATCCTCTGCACCTTGCTGTACTCCCCCGTCATCAGGCACCACGGGAGGAATAATCGGATCCGTGTCCTCTAGCTCACCTGAACTAGGCTGATTCTTCTTTGACTTACCAATGTCTTCTATACACTGATCTATAAAAAAAAAATCACATCTCTGCTCCTGATGAGCTTCTTCTCGGTCGGATCCCACAATCTATAACCGAACTTTTCATCACTGTACCCCAAGAACACACACTGTCTGATCTTCATATCGAGCTTGGACCTCTCATCCTTTGGTACGTGAACGGATGCCCTGCATCCAAACACCCTGAGATGACTGTACGATAGATCCTGTCCAGTCTACACCTTCTCAGGTACTTCTCCATTCAACGGGGCTGATGGAGACCTGTTTATCAAATACACCGCCGTGTGCATTGCTTCTCCCCAGAACGTCTTGGGCAATTTCGCATGGGATAACATGCATCTGATTCTCTCAACAATGGTGCGATTCATTCGCTCAGCTACACCATTACGCTGGGGGGTCTTGGGAACCGTCTGTTCATGCCGTATACCTAGGGACTTACAGTACTCATGAAAGTCGCCAATGTATTCACCACCATTGTCAGTGCGGATGCACTTCAATGATCTACCTGTCTCTCTTTCGACCATAGCATGAAACAATTTAAACACACCAAAGACCTCGTCCTTGGATTTCAAAGCATAAACCCAAACCCTCCTAGATGCATCATCTATAAAAGTAACAAAATACAATGCCCCACCCAAGGTTTTTGTCCTCATAGGACCACAAACATGAGAATAAACCAAATTTAATGCATGCTCTTTATTAACATGAGAAGCAGTTTTAATGAATGAAACTCTATGCTGTTTCCCTGATAAACAATCAAGACAGGTTTTGAGAGGCATACCTATCACGTCTGGAAGGAGCTGCTTCCTCGCTAGTAGCTGAAGCCCATTTTCACTCATGTGGCCTAGACGCCTGTGCCACATGTCAATAGCTGAATCTTCCGCTGCGTTCAACCCACCCTTGCACATACTGACACTTACCTTGTAAAGGGTGCAACACTTCTTTCCTCTGGCCACGATCAATGAACCCTTGATGAGCTTCCATTGCCCATCAGCAAACCGGCTTTCATAGCCATCATCATCCAACCTTCCCGTCGACATCAAGTTGAGGCGAAGGTCTGAGATATGCCTCACATCCCTGAGAACCAATGTGCAGCCCACATCGGTCTTCATACAAATATCACTGACTCCCACGATCTTTGATACGCCAGAATTTCCCATCTTCATAGTCCCATAATCACCTGACTTGTAGCTTGTGAAGAAGTCCCTGCGTGGAGTCGCATGAAAAGAAGCTCCCGAGTCAACCACCCAGTCGGTGTCCTGACTCGCAGCCGTGAGACATACATCGTGATCTGCTGAAAGAATAACTACAACGTCGCCATCTGAAACGACCGCAGTAGAATCTGATTCATCTTCCTTCCCTTTTCCTTTCTTGTCGTTTTTCTTACCACGACATTCATGCTTGTAGTGGCCCTTCTTGCCACAATTTCAGCAATCAACATCTTTTCTGTTACTCGACTTGCCTCTTGATTTATCTCGGGCCTTCCCGCCCTTCCTGTTCTTTCCTCTCCCCCGTTCCTGTGTCACAAGAGCCTCTTGCTGAGTAGACCCCTGAGACTTCCTCCTTGTCTCCTCATTGAAAAGACAACTGGTTACCTGTTCTATGGATATCTTTCCGTCTGGCGCAGAGTTACTTAGAGACACCACTAATGTCTCCCAACTGTCAGGCAATGAACTAAGCAATAGTAAAGCCTGCAATTCATCATCCAGGACCATCTTCATAGAGGTGAGTTGGTTCACTATATTGCTGACCTCATTCATGTGCTCGGCCACAGAACCACCATCCTTGAATTTTAGATTCATAAGTCGCTTTATCAGAAATATCTTATTACCGGCTGTCTTCCTCTCATACAGCCCTTGTAATTTTAGCCATAGGCTAGCGGCTGAGGTTTCTGTAGACACATGGTGGAACACAGAATCATCCAACCATTGTCTAATAAACCCCACCGCCTTTCGGTCCGTCTTCTTCCAATCATCATCAGTCATATTCTTGGATTTTCCTAATATGCCTAAGACTGAAGAATATAGGTCCTTGGAATAAAGCAAGTCCTTCATCTTAGCCTTCCATATGGTCCAGTTAGAACCATTGAGGCTGATCATCCTTGAGCCACCTTCCATAATTCAAAAAACCGATCCTACCCGTTCAATGAACTTAGCTCTAATACCACTTTGTTGGGGGCCTTGCACAAAACCTTAGGATCTAGCCCTCCAGAACAAACCAGAATTATGGATAATAAAGCAATGAAAATAATCAATGCATCAATCACACACCACACAAGAGAATTTTACGTGGAAAACCCTCAAAGAGGTAAAAACCACGGGACCTCATCCAGATCAACAATCCACTATGAAGTAGAACGTTACAACCTTCTTCACTCATGCAGGAGCGGATAAACAATAAGAGAAATAGAGAAAACGGAGAGATCTAACCGACTACGAGGACATAGAAGCGCTGAGATATAGATTGCACAGTAGAAAACCTCCACGAGCAGAACCTCCCTTCTATAAGCTTCATCTCTCTCTTTCTCCCTCTCTCTCACCTTTGATAGCCCTAAACCCTTTAGCAAATCCCTTGTAAAGCTTTAGAAAACCCTCTTGCTGTGCCTAGAAAAACCCTAGGCAACCCCTTTTATAGTTTAGGAAACTCCTTTCCGCATCCCTGTTGCGAAAGGACTCAAATCCGCAGTTTCGCGCAAAATCGCGGAACAAACTGCGTAACCTTCGACTAGTCGAACCGAGTCTTCGACTAGTCATAGGTCCCCTTTGACTAGTCGAGACATTCGTTCGACCAGTCGTAGCTATAGTAAAAAACAACAAAACAACTCGCTGGACTTTAAGTCGAAGTTACGACTCGAATCTTCGACTAGTCGATCACCAGCCTTCTACCAGTCGAGCAGGGCTCTCGACCGGTCGAAGATGGGTCAAAAAAACTCATCACTCGTGCCCGACTCTACCTACATTAACGCTAGAGGACATCCAATACCTGAGTAATGGATTGTCGGGCTGTTACACTGAGTCAACTCAACTTGGTGAATTTTTTAGTTGGGTATCTGGAAAACTCAGTATTGAGCTTGACTCGGCTTGATAGTTCAGTCAATTAGGCACTATATAACTCAAATCGAGTTACTTAAATTAAGTCTTCAAGTCAACTCAACCTACATGAAGTCAATTCGAACATTCCAATTTTTGGACTATGAATTTTCTTCACAAAAATATCATTTTAAGCATTTCGACATTATTTATCAATGAATGTTCACATGATGATTAGATACATCTAATTTTTGTTCACCTTTTTATCATGATGGGGCACACATGTTGTATAGATAGAGCACATGGGCTAGACTCCACTTTTAGAAAATTAAAAATAAAAGGACCCAACCACACCATAATGGTCATTTCACCTCTTAAGAATCGTGTTACGTGTTACTGTAGTCATAGAAAAAAAAAGTCATTATTTGAAAAAATATGAATTCTTAAGGTTCAGGTTAAATCATGGTGGAATTATGTTTGGTTTTATAAATTCTATCCAGCATTTGGAAATGATAAGAAGAATTAAATTACTCTAAGTATTTGATCATCTTTTAATCCCAACATGAGATATAATCATATTTCCAGTAAAATTTAAAATCGAATACATGTGGTCCCACATTAACGCATGTATTTTATCCATGCAGTCTATCATGTACACCCTTTACACATAACACCCGAGTTGCATATAAATATAAGTTAACGGGCATCAATTGTGAAATCTAGTCTGTTGATTATAATTCCAATGTTTATCTCTGCTAATTTCACATGAAACGAGTTCCAAACGTATTGTCCAGCTATCATAAAATACCGTGTACTTTCATTCATATATATATATATATATATATATATATATATATATATATATATATATATATATATATATATATATATATATCTGTGTGTGTGTGAAATCCAGCTATTTTATTTCCAAGAATGGTAATAAAGTATTAAAAAAAGAGTTTTTAGCTGTGTCCTCCAAGTATTAGGACATAAGGTAGTACGCCCATTTTCCACCCAATCCACGAAGACATAAGAGTCTCTTTATTGAAAAGGAGAGAGAAACGACAAAGAGAGGAGACGAAAGCAGAAGCCGCTTAGAGATGGCACATAGCCGGCCCACCTTCAGATTTGCCAAACCACTCCCTTCCAAATCCCAGCTTTGCCGGCCCTTCCCTTTTCCTTTATAACTCCTCTCCTTCAAAGACCAAGTCATCTCTCTCTCTCTCTCTCTCTCTCTCTCTCTCTCTCTGTGGTGAAGACTAATGGCGAAGATTTCACAGCAACAACAACAGCAGAAGAAGAACAACGACAGCAATGGCAACAACAACAGCAGCAGCAATCTTACTACGACTGCCACAACGAAAACGAAACGAACGAGAAAAAGCGTCCCCAGAGACTCTCCCCCTCAACGCAGCTCCATTTTCCGGGGTGTCACGAGGTCCTCACGTGACCATCGAATTTTCTTATCTTTTCCATTTTCAGTTTATTTCATCTCGTGGCCCTTTTGTGTATGATTCTTCCATGCATCAAATCAGAAGTCACGTGACCACTGATTTCTCTTTCTATTGTTTATACACTGTTGTGATCATGGTCACGTTCTTTCCACCTAGCAATGTTGCAGGTGGGACCCATGTCCTGATATCTCCCATGTCAGTGATCCAACGGTTAGGATCTTCTGATGGGGGAGATTTTTTGGGTAATTTACATCATCTGAAGGTGGGCCACACTAGTATACATCTAACACTGTCAGGTGATCATGATTTTTTTATTTATTTTTAATCTGTTCGGTCGTGTATGAATCCTTCAGGCATCGATGGACAGGTCGATATGAAGCTCATCTCTGGGATAAGAACTGCTGGAATGAATCCCAAAATAAGAAAGGAAGACAAGGTTCATTGAATTTTCTCTCTTTTTTTATTTTTCATTTTAATTTTATTTAATGATTTTTTTTCTAATTTTCTTTTTTAATTTCTTTTTCATTGGGTGATGTTTGGAAATGGAAATCAATTGGAATACAGTCTATTTAGGTGAGTTTGATTGATATTCTTTATTTATTTGATTTTTTTTTTTATTTAAATTCAAACTTAAAAATATTGCAGGAGAAAACCCAAAAAGAATCTTAAATTTTTTTAAAAGAAAATCTCAAAATAAAAAGAAATTGCTTTTGGGTTTTTCTAAGAAGATATAGCACTATTGAGATTTGTGCTTGTTTGGCTGTCTTGCGATTAGATTTTATTTAAATTGAGATTTCTTCTTCTTTTGGGTGTTTTTTTAATAGGTGCTTACGACGATGAAGAAGCAGCTGCACATGCATATGACTTGGCAGCATTGAAGTACTGGGGCCAAGACACCATCCTCAACTTTCCTGTAACCATTCTTCCTTTTTTCTTTCTTTCTCTGATTTTTTTTTTCGGTACGCACAAATCTCCTACCAAAAAGTAACTTTTGGTAGGAATCCCAACGCACATTTCAAGATGGACATCAGAAAATTCAGCTTTTTTTTTTTTTGGTTTGAATCTCAATACAAATTCCAAAACAAATATTTGAAAATTCTGTCTTTCTTGAAATGCTTCTTGATTCTCACCAACGGTCTTGAAATGGTGTGGGAGATAATGTGCACACCAACAATTTTGTTTTTCCGTGCGCCCATCATCAAACAATCGTTGGTGGGAATCTCAACACGCATTTCAAAACAAACATTTGAAAATTCAGTTTTTATTTTTTCTTGAAATGGTTATTGATTCCCACCAATGTTCTTAAAATGTTAGGAGATAATGTGCGCACCAAAAATCCGTGGTCCGTAGGTGTATTGAATTCGGTGCTCCTTACTGATTTTATTTTATTATTTGTAACGTAGTTAACGACTTATAGCGAAGAACTGAAAGAAATGGATGGACAGTCCAAAGAAGAATACATTGGATCTTTGAGGAGGTAATGTGATTTTAATTAAGAAGCAGATATGGGCCAAAAATTACAGTGATTGAGTGATCCTGACCACCCAATTGGAGGGCTATTAAATGGACGGTTTAAGATCAAATGGTTAGTGTGATTTAAGGCTGTACTTCATCCACGGTGGGCCCACGATTTAAATGGTATTGATTTCCATACATGTTGCCGTTCGGGTGGACGGGTCACCACCATTTAAAAGGGAGATGGGGTGACACATGGCAAACGTGGGTCAGATGTGAAAGTTCATTCTGTTACGTCGAGTAGTGAGGGCAATAACGAGCAACGACTCCCATTCAATGAGAAAAAAGAAGGTTCATTTATTAGATGGTTAGGATAGTCTCCGATCAGGGCAACTTTTTGTTAGTGGCTAATAAATGGTGGGGCCCACGGGATGCATGGTTCAGATCATACTGCACGTGTGCCATGTGGTAAGTATACGATCGATGAGGAAGCACGGAAACCGTGCATCCCATTTTTAAAATGGTGGTGGTGAACTGTCACTGTAGCTTACGCCTTTGATTAATATAAAAGAAAAAAAAAAGACTAATTAAATTGAGAATGTCTCAAGTCCGGTCGGTTGGACCAGAAGTTAAGGTCCACCCGGTGGATAAATTCAAGATATTAACTGGATTCATCATCCAACCGTCCAATAGGTTGGACCCACTATGAAGATCAGGTTATTCCAAAATCAGCCATTAATACTAATGAATTGGATTAGAATTTTATTTTCTATTACCTATAGTTAGATATTGTTCTCTACATCTGGCCCACTTGGTGAATATATGGTGCTGATTTTAAAATTGGTGATTTTCATGCTGGGGTCAACCTATTGGAAGGATTGGATGTCAAATGCATTTAACATTTTGATAGTTTTTCTCTAGTTGGACGGTAGCTTGTGGTCCACCCGGTTGGACTTGAGACCTTCTCATTAAAATGACGTCATATTTATTTATTTTTATGGATTTTAATTGCAGGAAAAGCAGCGGATTTTCTCGTGGAGTCTCTAAATACAGAGGTGTTGCAAGGTAATTAATAAATTAATAATATATAGATGTAAATCTCCGGTGCTCTCAAGAGAAATGTAAATTATAGTGCTCCTGGTTGCATCGGTTCACTTGGATAGTACAATCGATCAATCTGAACCGTCCATTGTGTCCAGAGCACTTTTCAAAAGATACCAAGAAAATATTACAGCGATCAGATGGTTTACTCCATCGTTGATAAGGCCTTCTTTTTATAGACTTCCTCTTTCCAAGCCATGGATGGGACGGTTATGATTGCCTAATAAAAGTGATTATTTTAGAATCATAAGCAATCCATGATGTTCCCTAACAAATAGATGTATCAGATTGTCAATTAAACCTATTTTGTGTAAATGATATTGACCATCAATGCTAAAGTCCATTGATCAAACGGTTAATAACTCTCCAATCTGATTCCCATTTGTATAGTATCTCATGATATGTGCATTGGGCCTAATGAACAGTCTGGATCAATGAATTGAAATGTCTAAGTGTCCCAATGCAACTAGGAGCACTATATCTTATAGTGCGAAGCATTGGAGTACCTCATATCAACCTGTTGATTTATTTTTTTTGGTTTTTCATGTTGTCTATGGTGTGGCCCACCTGATAGTTGGATCGACTTAATTTTTTAATATTCCATTATCGTGGAAGTATTAACTTCCTAGGGACCAAATAAATTTTGTGGGCCCCATTTTCACAATGTTATAGTGCAAGCAATTGTTGCGGGCCCCACTGTATTGTTTTAATAACTTCCACTCGGACCATCTTGTGAACCATTTCTCGTTTGGTAGTGGGTCAAAAAATCAGGTCAGTTCATAACTCAGGTGGGCCACACCATCAGGAAAAGTAGAGAGGAGACACTGACCCTTGATTCTCGATAAGGGCCCACCGTCTTGAGATTTTACTGTTTTAATCTTTTCTTTTATCTGTGCAGACATCACCACAATGGAAGATGGGAAGCTCGAATTGGAAGAGTATTCGGCAACAAATACCTCTACCTTGGAACTTATGGTACACTATCTTTCTTTCTCTCTCTCTCTCTCTCTCTCTCTCTCTCTCTCTCTCTCTCT
Organism: Magnolia officinalis; assembly: GCA_021015155.1. Taxonomy (NCBI): domain Eukaryota; kingdom Viridiplantae; phylum Streptophyta; class Magnoliopsida; order Magnoliales; family Magnoliaceae; genus Magnolia; species Magnolia officinalis. Next base: position 62,966,378 of record JAJHSJ010000011.1, read on the forward strand.
CTCTTATCATCATCGCATGTGGCATTCACGTACGGCTATCTGGACCATCCTAACCCTCCAATTAGTGGCCCCATATAACATCATCTTCTAACCAGCCATTGGACGGTATTGATGGATGCGACGAAAACATTGGGCCGTAGCTCCAACGCTCGCTTACCAAAATATTACTACCAACTACACAAATGAAAACTAAGTCATTTTAGTTGAGACGTACCATGCAAGCCATTCAACTCGGACGCCGATTAGATGCTGAAGCCAGACTGGTTACTGAAGTGACGTCACCAAGTTCTGTGGGGCCCACCATGATGTATGTGTTGTATCTACACCGTCCATCCATTTGTATAGATCATTTTAAGGCATGAGACAAAGAATGAGCTAGATCCAAGTCTGGAGTGGACCCCACCACAGAAAACAGTGGGGAGAGGGACCTCCACCGTTGAAACCTTCCTAAGGTCCACTATAATGTTTATCTGAGATCCAACCTGTTTATAAGTTAAGACACACATTAAAGAAGGGTTAAAAACAAATTTCAGCTTGATCGAAAACTTTTGTGGCCCTTGGAAATTTTTAATGGTGGGCGTAACTCTCTCCACTGTTTTCTGTGGTGAGGTTTACTCGAGCTTTGTATCTGACTTTTCTTTGCATCATGCACTAAAATGATATCTCCAAGTGGATGGACGGTGTGGATACAACACATACATCATGGTGAGCCCTACAGAACTCGGTGACGTCACTTCAGTAGCCAGTCTAGCTACTCAACCTGTCACTATCTAATCCGCGTCCATTCAACTCATTTCACCCGACCGGTTTTCTAAGCTATTCACAGTGTGACACGTGTTAGAATATTACAGTGCCGGTGCCAACCAGTTTGGCTAGTGGTTGGTGCAACGAGGACCCGACCATGATGTATGTGTTTTATCCACGCCGTCCATCCATTTTGAAAGATAATTCTAGTTTTCATCCCAAAAATGAGGTATATCTAAATATCAGGTGGACCACACGATGGGAAAACAGTTTTGATTGAACCTCCACCGTTAAAAACCTCCTGGGGCCCACTGTAATGGCTATTTGACAACTACTAACCTTTTGATTAGGTCATAAAGCCTTGGATGAAGGGAAAAAATATATATCAGCTTCATTCACAAATTTTGTGGCCCCTAAGAAGTTTTTAATGGTAAGCGTTCAATCAATACTGTGCGGTCCACTTGAGATTTCAATCAACCTCAATTTTGGGATCATACAATAAAATGATCTGGAAGAATGTGTGGACGGCATGGATGAAACACACACATCATGGTGGGCCCAAAGAGCACCGACCACTAGCCATTGGCTAGTGGCAGGGTGTGTAGCCGATCCGTTTCCAGATGACTGACCACTTCGTGATGACAGTTTTATGCCGAAATAAATTATCAAGCAACAAGGGGTGGACAACCTAACTCTTACCTACATTAGATGCGCATGACCATTAAGTCCAATCAACGGTCACGTCTTGTGGGGCCCACTGCCCTAAAATTGAACCGATCATATGTTTCTGACCGTTCAAACAATTGCCCGAATGGTTTCACAATGTGGGTCACGGGGCCCACCAAACGCCCATGGATCCAACGGTTTATATCATTCAGTCCAGGTGATCATCACAATGGTGGGGCCCATTCAGTCCAGGGAAAGAACAGAATTTTATTAAAGAGAAAAAAAAAATCCAATGGTTCAAATAGTCAGATGATTTTTGTGCGCCAGGTCATCATCACAATGGTGGGGCCCACCTTATAAAACACTTAGATGTCCCACACACTTTCCAGGAGGTGCATGTCGGAGTATTGACATTTCAGTCAATCGCGACAAAAAAGAAAGGGAATCCATCAATTCAGTTAGTTGGGGGGAATACCAAACTCAACGGTTTTTTAAAATCTTCAATTATATTTCCAACCCTCCACCGAATTTCTCACCCCATTCAATTGACTTACGAACTCCACGGTCACGATCAGCGTGGGTGCCTTTTCCATCCGTCGAGTATGGACAGAACATAATCCATCTGCTGCACATTAATCAGACCATCCGTCCCATGTGTCCCACTCTGGAATGGAATAACTTCGCTCCTATCAGAAACAAATTACCATACGAGCAGTGTGGGGCCCACCTATGATGTCTATTTAGTATCCACTTTAGCCTACTGGGGTCCACCTAGTGACTGGGTGGATGGCATATACACAACACGGTGGACCTCACATTCCCTCCAGTGTGGCCCACCTGAGTTATGGATCAAGCTGGATTTGAAATCTTCGCCTAACATGTGGGGGTTAGGGGTTAGGGGTGTACACCGAGTCGAGCCGGCCTCAGCTCAACTCGGCTTGGCCACTAGCTGACCCTAGCTCGAACGTGGCTCGGGTCGGCTCGGCTCAATTCGGTTCGGTTAGCAGCTGGGCCAGTTCGATCCAAGATTGAGCCGAATTCGCTCGTGTAGTATTTTCATAAACACACAAACTACACCTTCAAAATTTCACTGTATGTAAAATAACGACAGTGGTTTTACAGATATGTTGTCAAACACCTTCTTCGCAGCATAGAAATTAAGAAAAAAAATAATATATTTGTTTCATATACATACCTTCCTTGCCACCCGCCACACTTAGTTAAGTAATTTCATCAAATACTTGATGAGCAACATCTCTATCAAAGTAATCGAGTCATCGAATTGTTCAATCCCTGCCGAGTTGAACTAGGGTCAGCTCAAACTCATTTTCAAGCTCAAAAAATCAGCTCAACTTGACTTGAACTAAGCTACAAACTGAGTTGAGCAAACTAACTGAGCTAGCTCGGCTGGTGTACACCCGTAGTGGGGGTGCATAAATGGTTAGATGCCATGCAAATATTATAGTGGGCCCCACGGATCTACGATGTAGTCATTTCATTAATGGACAGTTTAGATTATTAATTTCAATAATAATATAAAGGAAAAGTGTAATATTTAATATTTTATTATTATCTAATAATAATATAAATTTAAATTTAAATAATAACATGTGTATGAATGTGATAATCTAACATTTATGATTGACAAACCAAACATAAATATTTACTACTACAGCTGAATTTATAATAATTGCACTTTTATCATGCATACATCAGGCCCATCTATATCTTTTTATAGGAATGCACATGTAAATTAACCCTGACGCATGCATGGAACCCAATCAAACTGTCTATATAGTGGGCCCCACTTTAGATGGGCCATTAATGGACAATTACACTGATCTGCGGTTCTAGCTGGAATGTTAGTGAAAATCTAATGTGGGATGTGAAAATTAGCCAACGGTCACAATTCAACGAGCAAGTGTCCATGACTTGGAGATTAGAATCTGATTGTCCACTGATCAGATAGTTAGGATTGTCCAATCACTTTCCGTTTTCAGGACATTCCCCTGTACACAATGGACCACTAGATGGACGGTCTTGATTACATGCAAGGGGAAATGCTAAACACACAGACAGGCGCATGCGCATTGTTGTATATATGATACTCGGGCGGTGAATGATGCTTATATGCAGGCACTCGGAGATGGTACATGTGGCATACATAAACTCAAATCATTCGTTGCATGTTGTTGAAATAAGACGAACGGATGATTTTCATCTTTTACGGTCCAATAAATGTCTACCAATCCCTTAGTCAGATAATCAAATAAGGTCCATTTTTTGTTCACGATACATCTATATTGGGTACCATAATTTGGACGGTTTGATTTGATTATTTGTATGCAATTTATAAGTAATTTCTAAGTGATTTCTAAGTGCCTGCGTATCATCCATCACAGTCTGCCAGAGTATCAAAGTTTCTCTTTAAATTTACGAAAATAACCTCAATGTTTGCTTTTTATTTCCACAGCCACCCAAGAAGAAGCAGCTACCGCGTACGACATGGCCGCGATCGAGTACCGTGGACTTAACGCCGTTACGAACTTCGATCTCAGCCGTTACATCAAATGGCTACGTCCCAACCCCCAAAACCCTAACCCTAACCCTAGCTCCGACCCCGCAAACCCTAACCCTAGCCCCAGCGCCGACCTAGGTCTGGGGTTCCTCCGCCAACGCCAAGCCGGCGCCGGCGACGCGGCGCCCCCGCCACGCCCGGCCGGTGGCGCTGCGGCTTCATCGGCGCTGGGGCTCCTGCTGCAGTCGTCCAAGTTCAAGGAGATGCTGGAGATGACGTCGGCCGCCGACTGCCCGTCGACACCGCCGGAATCTGACAACCCGCGGCGCTGCAGCTTCCCGGAAGACATACAGACCTACTTCGAGTGCCAGTACAACGGCGAAGGGGACGACGTCATCTTCGGCGATCTGAACTCCTTCGCACCGCCGATGTTCGAGTGTCAGCTGGAGGTGGAGTGAAAAAGATCGGCGATTATTTGAGCGGTGTGAATACGAGGGAAGCGACGAGAAGGGGAGATTCTTTTTGGACGGTTGTGATCGGTCTGATGTAGATAGACTATAAAGATTCATCATTATTCTAATTTAGTTTCAAATAACGGACACGTGGCGGTTTAAGGGTTTAAGATGGTGGGTTTTTTTTTTTTTTTTTTTAATTATTGGAATTTTCATAATAGAAGAAATATCGCAATCGTTATTTTTATTTTTATTCTTTAGTCATAACGTGGTATGGACAGGGATGTGATTATAGTGGATGTTACCGTACATTCAGTGAATCTGGACCATTCAAATAGTGGGTCCCACAGCGAATGGCCTCTGGTGAAAAAATGGAAATCAGATTGAATAAACTCTGTGGTTTTTCTTGCGTGGTCCACCAGACACTGCAAGGTTCGCCAGATGGACGTTCTGGATTCACCAAAGAAAATGGCATCCAAACAGCATTTGAAGATAAATGAGTTTTTGTTTTAACTGTTTTCAGGATTTCTGTTTTACTTGTTTGTATTGAAGAAATGATTTTTGGACCGTCTTGAAAGAAACTTAACAGCGACCCAAACCTTCAGCATCAATGCTTATGCGGATTAGATACTGACAGGTTGAGTAGCGAGACTTGCTACTGAAGTGACGTCACCAAGTTTTGTGGCCCCACTATGATGTATTTGTTATATCCAAACCGTCCATCCTTTTAAAGAGATCATTTCAGGGCATGAGACAAAGAATGAGACGGTTCCAAAGCTTGAGTAAACTTGCCACCGAAAAGAGTGAGGAGAGTGATGCCTACCGTTGAAACCTTCCTAAGGCCCGCCATGATGTTTATTTGAGATCTAACCTGTTCATAAGTTAACACAGACATGAAAGATGGGAAAACACAAATATCGGCTTGATCTAAAACTTTTGTGGCCATTAGAAGTTTTTAACCGTGGTTGTTTCTCTCTCCACTATTTTCTATGGTGGTTTCCACTCCAGCTTTGGATCTGACTCATTTTTTGGTTCATCTCCTAAAATGATCTCTCCAAATGGATGGACAGTGTGGATACAAAACATACATCATCGTGGGGCTGATGTCACTTCGGTAGGGAGTCTAGCTACCGAACCTATCAGTAGATCATGGGACTCCAAAAAAATATCGTTTTCATCCAAACATAAGCTTACACATGTTTTGGAAACAGTGTCTCATCTGCAAAGGCGTCTTTGGATCAAATGTAAATTAAAAACATGCAAGGGAAAGCCAAAAACAGTTATAACCGGATAGGTAAAATGATATTAGCGCTAGGGAAAGCAGGACATTGATTGGATATACCTATCTGTTTTTTATTCATAAATCTTTATCAGAAGAGGTGGACCCAAGCAAAACATATTACAAAGACATTTAATTGATTACATGAAATCAACCAATCTCCATCAAAGTACTCCATTCGTCTCCATCTTTGATAGAAGCCTGTCAGACAACCAAATCCCAGGCCGATTGGGTACTACCCGACCAAGATAGGGATGAATAATATGTTAGGAGCTTTTTAGGGCTCAGTGTGATGTATGTATTTTATCCTATCTATCCGCTTATTTCGACAGCTAGTTTTATGGCATGATCCCAAAAATGAGGTGAATTGAAGGCCCAAGTGGACCACACCATAAGAAGCACGGAGGACAATAATGCCCACCGTTTAAACTTTCCTAAGGCTCATGTTTATTTGCCATCCAACCTGCTGCTACTCTCACATAGACTTGGACTAAGGGAAAACATAAATACCAGCTTGATCCAAAACTTTTACGGCTCCACCATTTCCTATGGTGTAGTCCATTTGAGCCTTCACTCTGCCTCCTTTTTAGCCTAGTGACCTAGAATAAGCTTTCAAAATGGAAGGATAACTTAGATAAAATAAATGCATCACAGTAGGCCCCACAAAACCCTTGAAAGGACCGTCCATCTCTAACTAGTTACCGGTGGGGGGTAGTACCCAATTTGTCATAAGAAAAACAAATTCTTGGCATTTATTTGTTTTGATGAGGAAATTTTTCAATATATTTTTAATTATTATTTTGCATTTGCAATTGTTTGGATTCAAATCCTACAATAGGAAAAAAAAGAAATAAAAAAATTATTTTTAAAGTCTTTTTATTTAAAATGACACATCAATGGTAAATTCTTTTTCACAATTTGACTTCTCGGAGCAAAAAGTAAGTTACACTCTTGTTGAATAGGAAAAAGTAAATATAAATACTTCATTATAACATTTAGTGTTATTTAAACAATACAAATTTCTTATATATGCATCACATTTCTCAATTTGCAACCCATCCAAACAAATCATAGCATTATGGGCCACTCAGGTATCCAATAGACTAAATTTTAATTGAAATAGGTTTTTGTGAGGCAAAGTTTAATGAACGGTTTAGATGTTACAACACTTGTTCGAAACTCAGGGCACATCAACTTCTCTAGAATACAAACGTTCCCTCTTATGGGACATGAAGCATTTGCCAAACAGGCCAATATCGATTGCAATTAAATTTCATTGAGCATCCAAACATACCCTTTTATGGTACACTAAGCATTTGCCAAACAGACCAAACCGTGATCTATCATACCTAGCTCTCAGTAAATATCTCTCTGATTGAGATGGCCCATCTGGAAGGCCCTAGCTCATAGAGCTTCTGTGGTATTTTAAAAGAATCTAAATCCACCATAGATTGAATGTCGTGATCGCTTGTCCTCATCAAGCAGGCCATCGAGATATGAATAGCATATTAACCTTGTGTGTGGTACGGTTCTTCTATAGGGCCTAGTTTTATAGCTCAGTGGTAAATTGATTGTGTTTCAATATCGATGTCTTGAATTCTATAAATATACCAGTGGCTCAGGTCAGCTTAGCCCACTTTCACAATATCACTAGTACACACATGCTTACCACAGAAAGATAAACCACCATCGAATCAAAGTCGGCCAATGACGCAGATTTAAACCGGCAACAAGGACTAGAGCCACTTGACCTTAAACTTCATAATAGCCACTTGCATTCTTATGCATTTTGATTTGAAAACAAACCACATTTTGGAGATCCAAAATGCTAACTGTTGGATCATTAATCGAACAGTTTTTGTTCAAGGGATCAATGTGCCCTTTCAGTAAGTTGGTGATGCCCAACCCCAAATCACCATCTGTCCAAGATGGGATCTCAACGGTCCAAAACACCCCATCTTATTAAAGAAGAGTTAAAATGGTTTTATGCAGCCATTAATCCCAACATACCATCTGAAGGCAGTGTAATGAACGTGTCGTATAACATTTTAAAATTATTTAAATTTGCATTGTAAGATTGATCTTTGCTGCCTACATTAACAAAAATACAAGGAAGAAAAGCCCAAAAATAAAAACAAACAGAAGGTGATTTGTAAGAAATTACAAAGACGTGATAGTCCAAGGAAACAAAACGAAACATCAAACAAGTGAAGAACGTACAATGGTCCAGAAAGGAGCGAATGTGGGACGAAATAGGATTGCGTATGAGTTACTCACGCTCTTATCGTACAGAGTAAACTCTGTTGGGCCTACTGTAAATGTATTTAGTCTATCCATGCCGTCCATCCATTTTTTCATCTTATTTTAGGGGTTGAGACCAAAATTGAAGCATACCCAAAGATCAAATGGACCATACCATTAGAAACAGTTGGAATAATGACTTCCACTGTTGAAACCTTTCTAGGGCCCACAGTGATGTTTATTTCTCATCCAACCTGTTCATAAGATCACACAAACATGGATGAAGTGAAAACACAAATACAAGCTTGATCCAAAACTTCTGTGGCCCCCGAGAAATTTTCAACGGTAAATGTTCAATTCACACTGTTTCCTAAGGTGTGGTCCACTTGAGATTTGGATATACTTCATTTTTAGGCTCAAGCCCTAAAATTATTTTATAAAATGGATGGATGGAGTGGATAAAATACATAAATCACGGTGGACCCCACAAAGTTTACTCAGTACGCAATCCGCTTCCATGTGGGACCATGTCTCAGGGATCCAATTCATTGAAATGTTGGGCCCAGCACTGGATGGCCCATGCACCAAAAACACCCCCCAGTAGAAGCCAATACAAGCTAAGAAAGAAAACACATGCAACGACCGACGGTCAACAAAAAATAAGGCCAGAGATAACAATGGCTAAGATTTTCCAATCTGGGTGATTTGGTTCATGGGTCATCCACAATGGGAACGGTTTGGATCCCTGAACCATGGGACCCACCTGTCCTCGGTGATGGTTCGTCTCTATTTTTCAAGGCTATTGAAACATGTATGAGAAATGAGATGGTTGTCGCCAGATCAGCCGTCCATCCAAATGCTACTCTCTCATTGGCACATCTTCAAGATCGAGACAGTTCATCATATGGGCCCCACCAAATGTACCATATCCCAATATTAAGGTTAGTGAAGTCATCAAGCAAGCACCACATCTACATGGTTAGCTAAAAAAAATAGGGCATGGTCCAGATCTTACACATGGCCCACCTGAAAACCAGTGCCTCATAATCAATGGGCTATGGAATATACATGGTAGACCCCATCCTGATAAGTGATAATTACCCTTGCGAGTAGCCATTGCAAGTATAACATGTCGATGAGGTTTGGTTGAATGGACCACCTTTGGATCTTATCATTCAATGATCCAAGCCCTTTATACAATCGGACGGATTGGATAATCTCTCTTTTCCATTGAATATGGACGATCTTCGTAACCTTTGAATAATTAAAGAGTTCAAATATTTCAATATGGAAGTGTTTTTGGGTATCCTCCATCTATCATAAGGCCCACCATATGAACAGTTTGGATCATTAAAAAGGACCCCATCAAACCTCTATTCTGAATGTAAACTATTGCAATAGATCAGGTGCATTCCAACAAAACTTCCAACAGGTAGATGATCTATACACCCAATGTCTGTGATCAATACACTTTTTAAATTGCAAACACCAAAAAAAGAAGAAAAAAAAAATGGTGTATTTATCAAAGGATAGGGTCCACAGATCACTTTCTCCAAAGTAATCTCTTCAGTAGAGAAGTATACACAGGATCATCATCCCACATGGCAATCTAGATCGTTCATCTGGTGGCCCATCATGGATCGCTCATCAACCAATCCCATCAGACTGCTTGATGGCTGCCCAATGGTGGAATTTTTATTTTAGCATTATCCATCCAAGTGGGCCCCACCTGACAAACAGTTCTAATCACTGAAAGGAGTCAACAAAGATGCCACATCCTGTCTTCCTAATGCAAAGACAAAAGGGGTGGATTGAGTTGAAAATGGTGGGCCCTTAAGAGGCAACAGATGTTGTGGTACACTTCATAAGCTTCTAACATTGAATAAAAATGCAATCTAATCTAACCTTTTGCATTCAGAGGCTGAACAACAAGGTGCTAAGTCCACACGTGTGTAAGGCAGATCATGTACACACCACACATGTGCCAGCATGGCACATTAGTACAAGATCCAATCCAATCATCAGAGGGATAAGACTATGTTGACATTGTTACCCAAGAATCACGATGGCAGTGGGCCACTGTTCAAAAACCAAAATGTACAACTGAAAGAGACTTTAGCCCTTCGAACTATCTCCAACATCATGGCCCACCTTCTGAATGTACAGCTTGGATATCGCACCTATGATGGTGTGTGCATAAATGTGAGCTTATCAAAGCTTGACAAGATTACACTGAGCAACAGAGCTTCGAATCAATTGATGCCAAACATATGCAGAAAGCTTGATATGCGGTCAGCGGAAATCTGCGCGCAAGCAAAGAAAGCAAATGTTTATAAATTTTCCTCTATTTAACTCGATATAAATCAAGAAGCTTGATAGTTTAAAGTGGTTGTTGTTTTTTTATATATATAAGATTTACCTATAATCCATCACATACTTCGATTTCCCAATCCGTCCTAGTTGCAGAATTGATTGCTTTCCCTTCTCCTGTTTGAGGCATACAAGTTAGATAATGGAGGCGAATTCACAAACAGATGAAATCCAACATTCACATTAGTTGTGTTTGGATTTTTTTATTTTTTATTTTTTACACACACCCACACCACATGGGCACTCGATCCCATGATCTCAATGTCGAAACAGAGTCTACCTACCACTGAGCCATGGAGCCAGAGCCAGTTGTGTTTGGATGTATCATTGAATTGAATTGCAATAATTATTCAAATACAGTGAAAGAGAAGTTGCAGATGTCTTCCTACGTATTTCAAATTGTGGTTAGACTACTATGTTAGTTTAGAAGATTTTTAAATTTGGTGGCAGCTCTTCAATTGTAGACTTGCATGGTTTTAAGGCAATCCAGAACTATGTCCGAGTCGCCAAACCAACTGTGGATGGAGCACAAGTGCGTAACCCAGAAATTGCACTGAGAATATTACAGTAACCATCTGATTTTGCCTTTCCAGTACAAGACCACTCGTTGTTTTACATTTAACATCCATTCTGTTGGGAAGCGTGGAAGTGTGAGCCCTCAAGATCTGACGGTCTACACGATATGGAACCCTCACAAATCAGAAAATTAATGCTCCAACGGCCCGCCTATCTACTACTGGAGCAGATGGATCTATTCACACCTCTGATCCTACGGTATAGATGGTCCCGGATCACAATCTATGGATTAGATCGTCCCAAGGACAAGCCAAAATGGACAGATTACTGCGCACATTATATCTCTCTGTATACTCTCGGTATTTCTTATGATTGATTTTTTGCAAGAGAAGCTCATTCCTTTATATAGGAAAAGATGAAATATGAATGAGACCAGATTATCCGGTCTTCTCCATATCTCCCATCCAAAATCAAATTCAAAATTGAATTTGAAAACTAACTGAAAGGAAGAGGCCGAAAGAGACCTAAAAACATGGGACGCACCCACTAGTGATTGCTCACCAGTGGGCCCCACTGGTCCACGTCCAACACATTCGATAGCCATCAATTAGATGGTTAGGATTTCTTGATCAGGGTATTTTATACCCGACCCTAAGTAATTGCGATAAGGCTTAGATGATTATGATGATGACGATGATGCTTCATCTACAGTGTGACCCACGATTTGGAGGGTCCGGATAGTTGTGCGCGAATGCCACAAGTGAGTCACCACCACTTTCAAATTACCATCATGATACTTCCAAATTGGACTTGAAATGAATGATACTTTGATTGTAGCTACTTCCTCAACATGAAGGCTAAGGAAGCTAACTGCAAAATGTTCATTTCCTCTCAATTGAACCAACCATTGCGATTCAATTCAATAGCGAATACAAATGTGCCTTACAGCCTGTTTGGTAGATGCCTAATCATGATAAACTAAAAAGAGGAACTCATTTTTAGGTGTCTACCAAACAGGGGCATAAGAGTTCTATTTGTATGCACAGTTCTTCATTGCATGATGGGCTTGCGGCTGGCCATGCGCTCTTGCAGATGCCTTTCCATGTTCTTGCCTGCTTTCTTTTTGGTTTTTAACATAACCATGTTTTTAGGTTACATTCATGGCTTATTTTTCTTGGACAATATTCTGGTGGTCATTCACCACTAAATGGTGGTGACTAATCTCCCTCACATGACGCATGCATTTACAGCCTTCTATCCAGGTCATCCAAATTGTGGGGAGCAATGCAGAGAGAGGCTAAAAAATCATCATGATCAGGTAACATAACCATCCAGTTGGTGGTATGAAATGGATGGTTAAAAGTAAAATATAATGTTACCTGCACACGTGGCACGGTGCCAGGTGTCAAGGTGCCTTAAAGTGTCAGACATGGAAAACTCCAAAAATCTAGGCACAAGTTCCCTTCCATACACAAATAAACAATAAAGTTAAAAATAAAATTACAAAAACATTATAAAGAAAGTAAATTAGAAAAGAGTATTCACTTGGTTTAAATAAAATCTAATTTCTTGTAAATCTTTAAAAAAAAAAAAAAAAAAAAAAAAAAAAAAAAAAAAAAAAAAGCCCAATAAAGGAACAAAAAAGCAAAAAGGACAAAGCTTTTGCTTTTCTGTTATATGTGCCGTGGTACCTATAATTAAAAATGACTAAAATCTGAAGAGTGAAAAGTCATTATCAGTAGTTTCTTCAACAACAAGAGAATGGAGGAAAGCATCTTCTTTTTTTTAACCCACGCACTCACACCACAATGGGTACTCGAACTCATGACCTCATGTTGAAACTCTTGCGAGTCTACCACTAAGGCATGAGAATGGAGGAAAGCTTGAAGTGAGGATAAAAAGAAACTCGTATAAAAAGATCAAGAAAGACAAACAGAAAGCTTTGTCGAGAACATGTTTGGACACCTCATTTAAAGTGTCCAACATGCAACACTTTTCGATGACATCACTAGGACTCTTTGTCCGTACAGATTTAAGTGTTGCTTTGTTTCCTGGAGTGTCCAAGTGTTAGCACGACAAAAACCCAGATAGTAGAACCATCTAGATAACACTGGTAAAATCGTGGTCTAAATTCAACTGGCAAAATATTGCCACCATCTTTAGTGTAGTGATTCAAAGATTCGGGTCAGCAAATTGGACACTTTGGAGCATTGGATTGCTGTACAACTATGCCATGTGTACGGGTGAGACACCACCAATTTTAAATGGTGGTGAAGTGTCATGAGAGTTGCACAGTTTCCATATCTGCTTTAAGAAGAGGTTTGCAAAGCACTTCAAGCTATTTGTTTAATTTGAATTAGTTGGTGCTAAAATGGGACATGGACAAAGGTAATGAGATATCAAAGAATGGATCGAGGACTTACATTCGAAATTTTCATTTTGGTGTAACACCAAATTTTAGATGTCAAGGCTTCCCAAGCCAACTTAATTTGCATGGTTATCGGCGCAGCATATAAATCGCAACCCACGTTCTTATTTCAACCGCGATTTGGTACTAGCGCAGCATGTTGGTCATAATCACCCAAAAGTGCTTTACGCTTTCTATCTAAAAAAGTTCATTGAGAGCTGGATTTGTTTCTGTCTTTTGTTGAATCTTTCTCGCAGCTCGATAGATAATTTGATAAAGCCAATGACTGGGATTGTCTATAATGAAATTCTAAATAGAACAAGAGAATATAGTTCTACCTCCATAGTCAACTGGAAATTCTTTACTGATGTTCGAATTCTAAGCCCCGGTGCTCTTCCCCTCTCTCTGAAGTCCAACTCATATCGCTTAGACACCTTAAGTAACATAAGAATATCACAACAAAGTAGCATTAGTCTAAATAGAAATCTTTACACAAGCTTGAAGCACATCATCTCAACATGAAATGCGAATAAGGTGGCATCAATATGCTCATCTATACAGGAAATGTTAGCATTTACACTTACATTATTGTAATATGGGACCTTGGAAAAGAGCTGGTGGGTTTTGTTCATCTTCTCCTCCCAATTCTTGGGTAGTCCATTGGCATGTTGAATCTAACAATATTGAGAATGTCAGCAATAACTTACCGTTTTTAAATTTTATGAAATTACAAGGGGACCAAGTACTGTAAAACTCACCTGAGTGGCATTCTTTAACTGCATTGATTGGTGCTTGGGTATCCACGCCCTAATGCTTCTGAAACTTCCCGTCAAGGTGGTTATGGTAGGTGTGAATCTGTGAACCAAGAACGAAACCAGAGAGCAACAATAAGGAAAGATTTTAAAGTTGTGAAAGGAGGCGGCAAAACTAGTGAGCAACATTAAGGAAAGATTTTAAAGTTGTGAAAGAAGTTGGCAAACAGAATCACATACGTTACAACAGCGAGAAGGAGCTTAGATTTTTTCTTTAGGGAGGAATCAAAAGGGTTCCCCTGCAATCAAAACCAGTAGTTTATTTAGGTCTATCAAAAAGATTAAAGGCCAAGAAAAATCTTTGCAAAATTTTTGCAAGAACACCTACTCCTGTGTTTAGATGCTTAGTTGATTCAAAGTGCACTGCTTCAATTTAATAAAGCACACATAATCAAGTGGGGTGAAACCTACTTCATTTATCATGAGATGCTACGGTACTAGCTCCCAAATTGCAGTATCTATTGATTCAGGTCCAATTCGAACTGGATGGAATTGTGATTAGTGACCAGGGATTTGGTCAACATTATGAGTAAAATGTCGGAGGGAAAAAGGTTTCCCTTTGTGGAATTGCAATCCAAACCGTAGCAAATGCAAAGAAAACGCATTTTCCAGGAATTCTCTTTAGCAAAACAAACAGGTGCAAAGGTTTTGCTTTCCCTAGTGTTGATGTCAGTTTACCTCCCACTTATGTCATGTTTTTTATTTACCTTACATTCCCCAAGCAGGCCCTTAATGAATTGAATGAATTGCAATTTTGTTCAACTTAGTTAAGTTTTGATGCTCAATTGAAATGAATCACAATAACTCAAATCAGTAAAGGAGACCTACCAATATCGCATACACAATCAAACACTAGCCCACCACCATCATTGTGACCATTTCAAGCCCATCTTGAAATGCATAGAATTGAAATAGAAATAAAATTTTCAAACTAATTATGAAGAAGAGAATTCAACCTGGTCCCATACGCTGTATCTTGATCCCATGAGGTTAGCTGTTATAGTTCCCATGAAACTCTCATCTGAACCACAGGATATCCCCTTTGCATTTTGAGCTATGATGAACTCAGAACGACCATTTCGACGTCTGTGTCGAGCAACGGCAAGTTTCCTGTCCTGCCGTCCTTGTCCCTCCTGTTCAAAAGAGAAGGCAACACTAATATAGAAGTACTTTTGAGATGCAATTATCACAATTTTTTTTCTTAGTGACTGATTATTGCATTGCAATATGTACCTCTTGCCTGCTCTACAACTAAGAAGAGGCATTGTTATTAATTTTTCAATGTGCTACAACTTTAATTCGAACCATACACAGTGTTGTCAAAATCCTACGATTTATGATTTGAGTTGAATCGTAAGCAAAACAATTTGAATCCCTTTTTATACGATTCCTACAATTTTATGATTTACAAATCAAATTATACTTGTTTTTTCTAGTTTAAGCTTCACTTGGCTTTCATTTTATTTTTAAAAATTGGTGGGGGCTTTAAGAATCATTTAGGAAAAACCTTTAAAAAAAAAAGAATCATTTGGAAAAGGTAAATTATTTCATTTTGTTCTTTATAAGAGATTAAATGATATATATTCTCTTCAACATTAAATTGTAGAGTTTTTCTTTTTCTTTTTAATGATTTCTTACTTCTTAAGTGGTTGAAACACCAATCTGATGTATGACTTATCTGGAATGTTTTTATGGATGGTAACAATCATTTTGACTTACATGTATCATGGAATGATGGTTAAAAATCGAAATATCTTTTTCCATTGGTCTACAGAATCTAATGTCACTTTTACAATGTGATTATGCATTCAAGAAATGTAACAAAAACATAAATTATTAAAGGATCCTTATATGTTTTAAAGGAAATTTTCTTAAAAGACAAGAAGAATGAAATATAAGAATCCTTTAACATTATCAAGACATGGTATTACTTGGTGCATATTGATGGTTAAAAGGATGATGGCTGGTTTTTATTTTTATTTTTTTTAATATGTTTCATATTTGTAAGAAAATCATTTAAAAAAAAAAAAAAAAAAAAAACTTGTGATTTATTATACGGTTTGCGATTCGATACAATTCAATCCCTATTACGATTTGCAATACGATAACAATTTTGACAACATTGACCATACAATATAAGTACAAGCAGAATGAGATCATAAAGGAATACTTAAAATGATCTTAAGGCAAGATATCAAAGACTAGCTCTTAAAATCTTTGGCAAAAAAAAAAAACAGACTAGCTCTTATGGTCATATTAATTGTGACCTCCTTGAATTTTTATTTCTTTTAAATGGTAAGAGACCTGTAAGGCTGTAACTTGTTCAGTCTTAAAGCAGCAACAAAGCATACTTGCACACAGGTAGTGATACAAGTACAACCATACCATATAAAATAAAATAAAAAAACAAGACAAAGATAAATACTATTTAGCAAATAATAATAATAATAATACCAACTCAAATATCTCTTGTTCTCTTTTACTCAACCACCATCTATTGACCTACATCTACTACAAATGAGTTGTGAAGGCTGTTGATGTCCAACTTACAAATTAATTTTAGTTAAATCCCATTATCAGAACTTAGGGTCAACAGGAACTCCTGCAATCATCAACACCTTTCCACTAGTTCATTAACAATCCATCTCCCGAACTTTAGGATGGGCCTATGTGTAAAAGGAGGCAAGAAAGGACACCACCCAAAGTCATTTAAAAACTAAAGAGTGGCCTATTTTTGTGACAGTAGAATCCTGCCAAAACATTTAAAATTAAAGGATTTTAAAGTGACATTGAAACAAGCCCTAATTTTTTTTCAAAAATATGGGGATTTATAGACCCTTTTTGGACAATAAGCAGCACTCTTACAGTAATTTTCCACATTTGAGATGGGCATTGTTGAAAATATGCGGAAGGCCCATTGGGCAATGTGCCCAATGAGTCTTCTTGTCAAACCAATGCTAGATTGGCATTAACCTTAGTTCTTTTCCAACAAGACTAAAACATGCATTTTGATAAATGAGCATGCCATCAATGGGATTTTTATTTTTTTTTTCGGAAAAGTATGGGCTCAAACCCTCGACCTCATTGTTGAAACACAATCTGTCTACCACTGAGCTACGGGGTCGAACCTGTAGCTCAGTGGTAGACGTATTGCGTTTCAACACTGAGGTCAAGGGTTCAAGCCCATACTTCCGTTTAAAAAAAAAAAAAAAAGGAGCAAGCTTAACCAGCTCTTATTGATGGAGCTTAACTAGCTCATTATGTCCACAACAGAACATGTATGTGAGCAAGCTTCGGAAACATAACCATTGATATAGGCTATTGCTTTAGTCTCTCTCTAACAGTAGCTTTAGTAGCATCCAGTCCTCTTCAACAATGTAGACATCGCCACCACGTACCGATACCATAACCATCAAACCCAACATTCTGAACCTCATCGGCCTCTCAACAACTAAGAGTGTGTAGCACATCCCCCTAGCATTAATATCCCTTCATAGGCACTATAATATTTTCATCCAAGGCTTGTGGTCCCTCTACTTGAAAGCATCTTAGAAGCTATTTGGATGCTATCCTTAAATTATTTAATTTCAAATCTGTTGCTAAGAATGACACCATCAAGAAAACAGGATACTCATACTTTTTTTTTTTCTAAAAATGAGTTTGGGAGGCATCATTTCTTCATCCCCTTCCACACCAATTACAAGTGTGCAGGATCATAACCATCCATGTGTCATGCAATGACAAGAAAGCATCATGCCCCTATTATCAAACCCATCCTATATTTAGGTAGGTCACATTATGCAAGAGAATCATAACCATTCGCAATTTAGCCAACAGTCACTGATAGCCAGAGTAGCGCATGGGGTAAAAATAGTTAAATCAAGTTTTTAACACCCAGATAGACATTTTTAGTAGTGTCGTAAACCGCATGAATCTTAAATCATAGATGCACTCAACTCAAACCATCTAAGAGGATTACTTGAGAGTAAATAGTACTTTTTTAAAATCCATCATTCAATCAAGTTTTCCAAATCCCATATGGAGCCTTGCATTCTTGTGCGTCGGTTTTCATATCCCCTAACCCAATCAAATGAAATTTCATAAAGCTTGTTCACCGATTGTAGTGATAACTCATAGTTTTAAATTTTTAATGTGAAAACCAATCCATTATGTTCTTCTATCATCATGAACAACATGTTCGGATGAGTGGAATACATAGGAAAAGAATACTTTTTCCTTGGATTTGACACTTTTTGTTGTTCGAGTAGCAAAGAAAAGGGTCGATTCTACAAAGCAATCATTAGCTTTATCCCTATTTAGGATTCTATGGCACAAGAATCAAGGTAACCGTTGCTTAATAAATATGGGATTTCCGCTTGCTATCCAAACAAAACTCCTAAAATGGAATCCATTTTTCAATAATGCTCATGAAAATAATCATTGGATAATTAGCGCGTGTTTGGATTTCACTATTCCATAGAAAGGAAATGGAAAACTTATTACCAAATCATTATTTCCACTGAGCGTTATTGAAAAATGAATTCAATTTTAAGTTACCTTTTTGGATAGCAAGTGAAATTCTCAGATATCACCTAGTTTCTTGTACCAAAGAATCATAACTATGGAAAAGTCTAATGATTGTTTTGTGAAAACTATCCTTTTTCTTTCCTATCCAAACGTCCTAAATTGTCGCATCAAAAGAAACCTTATTCCTTTACCAGTGATGTCTATGGAATTCCTTGTATGCAAATATGCCCTTACTACAAATTTTTCCCTTGGATTCCATCTATTAAAACATGGGCATCAACCCCAAGGTACCTAGCATTGATGGCAATCTTAACTACATAAATTGCCACTAGCAAGCGAAGCATTTGGAAGTTGGTAAATTCCAAACGAGTGAAATGTCTATTCCTTCAAATTGCCAATGCACTATGTTTATGTTATTGTTCTGCATGAACTTAGCTAAATGCCAATTTGAGTGCTGGTTTGATAGAGGAATAGTCACTGGGCACATTCCACAATGCACCTTGCACATTTCTCAAACATTGCCGATCTTGAATATCATGTGGGCATCACTGAAATTGTGTCGAAATTCCATTTAAGATCTTTTCCACACACAACCTAAGGAGCTCTTTGGATGACAACTATCTATCATTTTTAGATCTGCGCACACAACTATCAAAAACTTGCTTCATATTTTTCCAAAAAAAAGTGTTTGAGAAGCTATAATTTTTCACCAACCCCTGAACCTGACAACCAATGACACGTGTGCCAAACATAAATTGTCAATGAGGTGCACTGTCACATCAAGATAGCATGTCCCACAAATTAAGCCCATCCATTGTTTAGGTTGGCACACTAGTGCTACAAATCTTGACCATTTGGCGACCTCACCAACAAACACCGATGACTATATCATGCACATCTGTCTAAGATGAATTAGAATGATTTTCTAATGTCATCTGAACAAGCCCTAAGGGTGTGCCTAGATATATGCAAAAAACCAGGACTACATCCAAATAGGATTTATTCAGTTTCTTTGCCTTCTCCAAGACTCCATCCAAATTCAATATCTAACGCCTACACAGGATATTGTTTTTGCACAGAAAAGCATACCGCCCACCCCACTTCCAAGCACCCTAGCATACCGCAAAGCATAAGAAACTACCTAAGGTTGCGTTCCATAGAACTTGAATGCATCTAAAAGTGACTTGGTCAATGTAGTCATTTGTACCAAGACTTTGCCAATTCATGGACACTTCTAGAATCTTGAGAAAATCAATAGTTCTCCCATTTTCACAAACCAATTGAGCAATGCAGTATCATGGAATGGAGAGAACTTTTAGATGCCACAAAAAAAGAGAGACTTTTACCTAGTGTGAAAGGTAGAAACCAAACCAACTTAATCCAACTCCTGAAACTAGACTTATTAAACATAACCCAATAAGTTATGGCCTAAATCAATCTAAAACTCTTCGAAAACAACATTTGAAACCAATGATGCTAAGGGCCTTATTTGTTTCACCAATTACATGGGTAATGTAAAGGAAGTATGCCATCATTATGATTTTACCACCGCCAAAGCAAACATGGGAATCATCCTTCAAATTCAAATGTATTCAGGAGACAAGTAAAAGAAGTTTGTAATCATTGCAACTTTTCATGGCATTAATGTGGAAATCTCAAATCCAAACAGCAACATCATTGTATTTTGGAGATAATTTAACATTAAAGTAATGTAAAAATTATGATTTTACTGCTAATAAACCAAACATGGTAATCGGCGGTCAAATGCAAATGTTGTCAAGAGACAGGTAATTTGTAATCATTGCACATTTCCATTTACCGTGGTAATTGGTGAAACAAGCAAGCCCTAAGTACCCTTTTTAAAATAAAAAAAAAAAAAACAAGGAAAACCATAGAGCTTTCAGTGTTCTAGAGATCTTACATTGGTGTAAAGAGAATAGAGAGAAGCCCCACCAAGCTCTTCTGATGCTTCCTTCACTATAATACAAGTACACCTCCCAATGTCCAATGGAAGAGGCCTACACAACAACGACCTGAAAAACCAACACCAGAACTGTTACCTAAACATCCAATTCTAAAAGCATAAACAGAACTACAGACCTATCTACATTCAGTTATGCATAATGTGGTTGTTGGTGCTCTTCTGCAAACAACAAACACTATCAGCCCACAAGTGCACGTGAGATTGGGGATGTTAATCAGGTGGGCCACAGAGTGCCTTGTACCCTGGGCCAAAAAATAGTGAACAAATGTACTAGAAATGAACAGTTGAAAAAGGACAGATGGTCAAAATTCAATGCACAGGATGACCCAATCTATAAATGAAATAGCATCAGTTTTGGGCCATTGCACATTCACACTAGGGCCAACATGATGAATGGACCAGATCATGCACGCATTCCATGTCAGCACAGTTTAGTATCTACAGATGGGAGCCTGCAAGTAGCATTCCACCATGACATGTAATTGCTTGTCTATCTACATGTTACAAAAAGTTTCTCATCAGCCTATTTTCTCATCCATCGTCACCATACATCCAGCATGCCAATAACAATTCAGACTGTCCATCCAGAGGGCCCGGTGGCCTAAAGGACAATTCCAATCATCCATTTCACGGCCCACCGACAGAAAGCGAAGAGCAGCATGTGGCCCAATCAAATCCCGCCATGTCCCAACACCACCGAGGTAAGAGGTGTTGGGGTCACCAGGCAATCCACTGACCTGAAGAGATTGCATAATAGACCAAAATTCCATCCAGTAGGCCCCACCATCGGCTTCACTGAGCCATTTTCACCGTACATCAAACATGCCCACAAAATTCAGACTGTCCATCCAGTGGGCCCCACAGTGGATGAGGGAATAGCCCACAAATCTGCACCCAACAGACAATCCCAACCATCCATCTGGTGGCCCACAACAGACAGTGAAGACCCAAAAAACTATGACCGTTGAGCCCACAAGAAGATGCCCTTCGGAGATGGCACAATGGACGAGGCTCCCATCTGGTGGGCCCCACCATCAACGAGGCATAGCCCACAAGTATGCATTTAATGGGCAATCCTGCCCCTCCATCAAGAAAAAGACCATGGGCCCCACAAGCTGGACGGCGGAGATGGCACGACGGACCAGACCATCCAAATACAAACCCCACCTGTTAGGAAGGGTAGACCAAGAAGAGGCGGGTGCCGCATCCGAATCCGAATAGTCCCACACATTCGACGGGTTGGAATTCTCATCCTTGAAAACGACCGGACCAGACCGGAAAGCCGAATCGGGCTCGTTAATCTGCATACAGAGCTGGAGAGAAGAAGGCTTCAACAGAGGCCTGTTTTGGAGCGGCGTTGAAGAGGGTGTTTTCCTCTCGGAAAGAAACGGCTTCGTCTTCGACGGCAGCGAAGAAGCGCTTTTGGGCACGGCATTCTCCTTGCCGCCGCAGACGACGGCGGCATGGTTGCGGCACATGTGGAGGCCGACCACAGCGGGGCTTCCGTTGCGGTCGCCATCGCTGAAGCTTCTGTTGTGCTTCAACTCATTGAGAGGATTCAGATAGAGGGATTTGTATGAAGATTGTCGAGATACTGAGGAGGATTTCTTGAATCCTGGCATGCTTGGATGAGAGAGAGAGAGAGAGAGAGAGAGAGAGAGAGAGTTTTTAAAGAGGGAGCATGAGTTTTGAATTATTTTGAATAGGACTGAAACTCGGATTCGGGTTAACCTGAACCCGATTAATCCAACCCGAGTTCGAAACGGGCTGGGACTTACACCAACCCGATTCGAATTTGAGTTTGGCTGTCGGGTAGGTGAGGTGGAAGCGGATTGCGTCCTGCCCCGCCTGGACGTAAATCGGTCTTTGCAGAGGCTCTGTGGGGGCCACTATGAAATCCGAGTCCCAAGTTTTGAGGTCAAGGTTGTTTCGGGAATATGGATTGGGGCTATACCATATTCAGGTTGAGTATGACAGTTTACATGCAGGAACTAATAAATTATCAGGGGCTTGTTTGGGAGCGTGTATTTGAACCCTGAATTTGAAATCTTCCTAGCGTGTTTGATACCCTGGATTGTGAATCAACTTTAATTCAAAAGTAGCTATGAATGGTATATTTACAGAGGTTTAAATTTAATTACTAAATTAACTTTAATATCTCTAATTAGTGAGATATGTAATTTTTGATACAATGGTTGTGAATTATGATAAGCCCACTAAAATATATGCTTTGCTCGAAAATAATGAAATTCCAAGTCTCGGATGGGCCACAAGCACAAGATCATGTCTTGGTGACTAACGAACGATTTTTAACCGTTGATTTACGTGGACAATATTTGGATGTTGCTGATCATCATTAGTGGGCCGTGTGCCTAATAGAATGATAGTATAGTGACACACATGTTATACCTGCAATTATTGAAATGATTTTAGGTGTAATCCAAGCTCTCAGCGTAGATTTCAAAACCCCTCATAGAGGGGATTTGAAACCCCCTCAAATCCCCTCAAGTCCATGGTGCCAAACGACCCCTAATTAGGACAAGTAAAAAAATGAGGTGAACTTAAAACTCAATTGAGTTACATGATTTTGAAATGGAGAGATCAAACACTCACTGTTAAAATGTTAGTGGGCCACAAAAGTTTTGGACCACTTTAATATTTGTCTTTTCAATTCATCCCAATGGAAATGACCTTATCAATGATTTGGGAGACATATTACAATAGATCTAAAAAAAGGTTTCAATGGTAAGAATTTCCTTCTTCATAGTTTTTTTTGTTCAATTTTGGATTTGACTTTTTTTAAAAAAATAAAAATTAAAATAAAAATTAAAAAAAAAAACACCTTGTATATTAACATGAGTTGATAAAACAGATGGACAAGTTGAATTTCTCACAAACATCATAGCAACCCCACCTAGCTTTTGACTACTATAAGTTCATGTGGGCAGCGTTGCAGACAATTCATGTCCAAATTGTCCAAAGCTCAGTTGAGCTAGGTGGTATCCGGTATCCAATCAATGTGCTTTGTGTGGGCTTTGGAAGCGGTGAGGCCGGACTTTACAGGGAGCAGATGAGGAGTTACTCCACGACACCTTGATGAATTTGACATATATTCTCGTACCTTTCATCCGTTTTTTCAGTTATACCAAAACTTAAGTAGATCCAAATCTTCGATGGACCACACCCATGGAAAAAGTGGGGAATGACCATTAAAAGCTTTTTATGAGCTACAAAAGTTTTGGATCAAGTTGATTCTTGTATTTTCTTTTCATCCAAGACTTTTTAACCCTATCAATGGATTGGATGGTAAATAAACATTACCAGCATGTTTGGGAACTTTATTAGGTGGGGACTAAAGTGAGTGGAATTGCAAAAGTTGCAATAAATACATGTGTAATGTATTGTTGTGGCTTGGGTTTATCCCATGTTTCTAATGCAATGTTTGAAATGTAAGTATTAAAAAAGTAAATCCACTGGTTTACTTTCAAACTGCGTTTGGATTGAACAAGAATGTTACGAAAATTCACCATTTGTGGAGATACGTTTGTTTGGAAATATCACAAGCCATCGATTGTGACCTTCCTATGTGTTGACGTCAACAAGTTTTGTGGTCCCCACCATGATGTATGTGTTATATCCGCAACTTTCATCCTTTTTGCAAGATCATTTTATGACATGGGTTCAAAAATGATCCAGAACTTATGTTAATCACACCAAAAGGCAATGGGGCCAGTGGCTTCACCATTAAAACTTTCCTAGGGTCTGTCCACCATAATGTTTATTTGCATCCAACTTATTCATCAGGTCACATAGAACTAAAGGTAGGAAAAACATAAATATCAGGAAGTTTTCAATAATGTGTTCAATCCCCGTTGCTTTCCATGGTGCAGTCCCTTTGAGCTTTTTTTGATCTACCTGATTTTTTAGCCATACCTTAAAAGGATATTAGAAAATGAATGGATGGTTTGAGTATATACCATACATCATGGTGGGACTCACAAAATTTGGTGATGTAGACCCTGCACCTATTCACCAAAATTGCCCAATGCAAAGTAGGACAAAATTGGTATGTTTTGAATTTAAGATGAATTGCGCCGAATTTTGAGAGTAATTTCTTAATATCCTTTCCAATACAATATTCAATTTCCAAAGCTTATGAAGTTAATTTTGATCTCATCTCCCACACCTTCCAAACATGCTATCCCGAATTCAAAAGTGGGATTAGTAATATAATCTCATCTCATACAGCCTAACACCATTGCCCAAAACAAACCCTACATTACATATCTTTTTACAGTAGGCTTTTGAAAGTTTTTAACCATGAATGTTTAATCACCACTGTTTCCTAAGGTGTGGTCCACTTGAGATATGGCTCTACTCCATTTTTTGGACTACATCTTACAATGGGCTGAAAAAATAGATGGACGGAGTGTGTGTGTGTGTGTAGAGGTAAAAGGTTCTATTCAATCGAACTCATGGGAACTTCCCATGAGGTCGAGCTGTGTGGGCCCCACCGTGATGCATGTCAAACATCAGATGCACCATTCCATGGTGGGCTTGGGGCTTAAAAATCAAGTCAATCTGTGACTTGTGTGGGCCACACCACATACAAAAGTTGAGAGGGGTTACCCTCCATTAAAACATTCATAATCCTTTGTTGGGCCACCGAGACTCATTATTTGGCTAATGCCTTATATCTCCAGACGGATGAACCATGTAAATACAACACATACATCACGGCTAAGCCAACGGAACTTGGTGACGTCACTACAGTAGTGAGTCTGCCTGCTCAACCTGTTAGTAGTAGGTTTGATGGGTCGAACCCATACCCATATGAAGTTGAATACTTGTACCATTCTAACAGCGAACCCACATGAAGTTGAGTAATTGTACTATTCTAACAGCAGCATGTGAACCAATGAAATGGTTTGGAAAGTTTTGTAAGGTCAGGCTCACGAATCTGCTCTGGTGGGGCTTTCCTCTCTGAAAGCAGCAACTGATCCAATCAAAGGCCGCATTCGATATCTGGTAACAAGGCTATTTGGCTTATTAGACAAGTCGGAGGGAGGTACTGTCTATTACTCCTCCTGCCAGACTGCAGAGATTATTCATTCCAAGGGCCCCAATTGCTGGGAATATTGGGAGCCACCAGCCCATCCGATCTATGACCCAAGTGGACCACCTTTGTTCGTTAAGCACGTTTTAAATCTGTCGTGAAACACGATCGCCTACGAGTTACTCAGTACGCCGTTGAGTAAACTCAATGGAGCCCACTATGATATATGTGTCATTATCCATGCTGTCCATCTGTTTTTCAAAATCATTTAAGGCCATGAGCCCAAAATTGAAGTATATCCAAAGCTCAAGTGGACCACACCACATGAAAACAAGCTCAAGTGGACCACACCACATGGAACATTAGGAATAATGATTTCAGCCAATGAAGCCTTCCTAGGGCCCACGGTTATGTTTATTTGAATCTATTCATGAACATTTACATCAGCTTGATCCAAAAGTTCTGTGGCCCATAAGAAGTGAAGTTTTCAACAATGGCAGTCAATTCCCACTGTTTCCTGTGGTGTGGTCGACTGGAGCTTTGGATATCCTTCAATTTAGGGGCCGTGAGCTAACATGAGCTGGAAAAATGGATGGACGGCGTGGATAAGATACACATGGTGGGCTCCACAGAGTTTTCTGAGTAAAGCAATCAGACCCACATTCAAACTGGTCTGATCAGAACATTCCACGTCCTATACTCTAGGCTCTAATGGTCATACAATGAAAATTGCTCTATATGGATGATCACGGCCGTTAATATCTGGAGATGTGTTTTGAGGAATGAAAAGACTCTCAATGGCAAGCATTCAAGTCCATAAATCAAAGGCTCAGATCAATGATGAAGTCTAATTGTAAGCTAGCAGCTTATCTATTCTAGTAAATAGAATATGGACGCTCAAGTAAGTGGACCATCTCCGCATGTGGGCCCCAGTAGTAGGTGGCGACATTCGCTCGATCCTGCGTCGCGATTGAACTGAACAGCGCTCCCGTAACTCGCGTACGTATGGTGCGAGGGTACGTACCTCCCCCACAGTCCTTCGTGGAAACTAATCATAAGATCCACCCCGTCCATCGGGACTGCAGCCTCATTTTCACCATGGATCCCATAAATCAGAACGTTACAGAACTCAGGTAGACCAGACTACAGGGAAACACACCTTTAGGTGTATGTGGGGCTCACGATGGTATTTATGTTCCATCCCATCCATTCATTTGATGCGTTTTATCCAGATGAAATGAATGCACTAATTCACACTATTTATAAAACTAAGGTGGGCCACCCCGTCCATAATTTACTCTTGTTTGGCCTTGATCCCGAAAATCAGGCCGATTCCATACTAAGCCCGGCCATCCAAAAAAATATACGTAAAATCTCTAAAAATTCACGTGATATGGCCCATCTGAATTTTGGAATACACATATTTTTGGGTGCTGGTGAGGCATGTCGGATGAATAGATTGAATGGAATGGAATGTAAACATGAAAGTGGGCCCTACATAAAACTAATGGTGGGCATCCAATTCCAAACTTTTTTTCCCAGACTGTGGCCTACCTGATTTATGGATGGTCATGATTTTTTGTTTAGTTGGTGATCATGAGGCAACATAACTGATGGACGGAATGGATCTCATGAAAGTTACACCCACGTGGCTCAGGCTATCACCGCGGCTCTTTTCGTAAAAGGGCAGTCAAACGTCGAAACCTCTTTTTTTTAACGGTTGGTTTTGTCTGGATTTCGGGGGAAGATATTTGAATTTGAATGGCTTCGGGAAGCGGGTAACGGTAGCTTTCGAAACTCGCAGTGGAGTAGCTTTTTTATTGATTGTTGTCGGGAAACGGCACGTAGTTCTCGGACGACCAATGCAATCGAACGCAGATCGCAACTGACAGGTTGAGTCGCGAGACTCGCTACTTAAGTGACGTCAACAGTTCCGTAGGGCACACCATGATTTATGTGTTGTATCACACCGTCCATCCATTTGGAGAGATCATTTTAGAACATGATATAAAGAATGAGTCAGATCCAAAGCTGGAGTAGACCCCACCACAAAAAACAGCAGGACGGTTGAAACCTTCCATGATGTTTATTTAAAAAATTAGCACAGTAGACTCTTCCATACCGTGCCTCTTTTTTTTTCTTTTTTTTTTGGACGGCCAAAAACTTATACTACTAAAGAAGTTTTTTAGGATATGGTAATAAGGTTTTGAAAAAAATTACCCTCAGTCTCTAGGGTAAAGCAGCAGAAAAGAGCTAGGGTATTTCTATCTTTATAAGTTCATCCATAGTTTGTTAAGTAGGTTTTGCTTGGGTTGAATGAAAAAAACGAGAGTAGTCAGTAGGGATCTATAATTAAAAATAGGGATCTATAATTAAAAATTACCCATGTTTATTTGAGATCCAACCTGTTCACGTGTTAATGCATACATAAAAGAAGGGAAAGCACACGTAGCAGCTTGATGGAAAACTTTCGTGGCCTTTAAAAGTTTTTAATGGTGGGCCTCACTCTCCCCATTGTTTTCCGTGGTGGGGCTCACTGAAGCTTTGGATCTAACTCATTCTTTGGATCATGCCCTAATATGATCTCTCCAAATGAAGGATGGTGTGGATACAAAACATACATTATGCTGGCCCACATAACTTGATGACGTCACTTCAGTAGCCAATCTGCGTCCGATGCAATCGTGCTTTGCCAGCTGGGCCACATCTATTAGTCAGGCAGGTCCCACGGTTGATTAGCCATAGTCGGTCATTTTGTGATCTAGTCTGCATTGGATTTATAAGATGGTTTATGAAACTGATACTTTTCTAATGGCTTTCTCACGTTGAGATCTACCTACTGGACGGCTGAGATCATCAGACCGGGTGGCCAAGCTAGTGCGCTACAGATTCATCTCGGTAGTACACGTACTACAGTACCGCGCCTCAATTTGTATAGTCAGTTACCCAGAGAAGCGGACGCGGATTGGGACTGGACCACGCCCCGTCTCTAGCCAGGAACGGACACGGTCTTTGAGGGGTCATCATGATGTATGGGTTCTATCCACACCGTTCATCTATTTTACTATATCAATTTTAGGGTATCAGCCCAAAAATAGGTAGATCATAAATATTATAGGACGCAGCGGTCATAATGACACTCACTGTTCAAACCATCCTAGGGCCCACCATGATGGTTAATTGCAATCTAACCTGTTCATAAGGTCACGTAGACATGGATGAAGGGAAAACATAAATATCAGCTTGATCCAAAACTTCTATGGCCCCCAAGAAATTTTTCAATGGTAGATGTTTAATCCCCACTGTGGTCCCCTTGAATCTTGAACCTATCTTATTTTTGGGTTTAGAACCGAAAATGATATGGAAAAAATGGATGCACGGTATGGATAAATTTAAAAAAAGGTAATGTAGGTATGGACGAAGACAAAACTTTCGTGGCCCCAAAAAGTTTTTAATGGTCAGAATTCATATCTTACTGTGTGGTCCACTTAAGATTAGGATTTGCTTCGTTTTTTAGACCATGGCATAAAAAGAGCTGAAAAAACCGATGGACGGCATGGATATATAACACATATATAAACGTGGGCCCCACAGTCAGGGTCGCACCCACCGGCTGGATCTGGGGTCGCAGGTAATCCTTGTTCCTAATTTCAAGTCTATCTGGTGAACAAGTGTGACACACATGGCCCAACAGATGACTACACTTGTGTCACACCATTTACTGTCGAGGCCACAGGATGAACGGACGGGATACTTCGTATGAGCCAGATGGAGAGTAGAATTTTGATGGCCATTAATCTCCTGCGAGAGGTAGAGCTGGGCATCGAGTCTAGTTAAACCGAGTTAGGGCTGACCCGACTTGATCCGGTTTTGAAATAGGTCTGACCCAAACTCGACTTGACTTGGTACCGAGTCCAGCATGCCTAAACCGATCCGAATCTAGGTATAGCATGGTTTGAATTGGCACCAATTCAGATCCAATCTAGATTGAGAGATTGAGAGAGAGAGAGAAGAGGGTGGTGATGAAAGTGGGTGGTTGTCGGGATTGGAAGAGGATGAGGGAGGAAGAGAGAGATTGTGATCGAGTCGGAGTTTTTTTATTTTTATATATATCTAAAACCGAGTCGAGATATTTTAAAATCGAGTCAAGTCTGATCGGATTGAGTTTCGGGTCGAGTTGGATTAAGTTAATGGGTAACTCGAACTCAACTCACTTTGAGTTCAGAATGGGAGAAACCTACTCGGTTCGGACCAACTCGCCCATTCGGCTCAAGTCGAGTCAAGTCCAAACGGGGTGGGCAGGTCAAATTAGGCGAGTCGAGTCATCCCCTGCCCAGTTCTAATGAGAGGGTATTTGAAACATTCTTATAACCGTATTAAGTGCAAGAAAAGCTTAGAAATTACCAAAGTTTGAAGGATGATACTCTGGCACGTAGAAGTTAGTTGGAAATCGCATGTGTATCACTTGAATAAGTTCGATTTAGACTATTCAAATTAGTTAGAAATCGCATTCCCATGATGTATGGCTCTTATCCATGCCGTCTATCTATTTTTTAAGGTAACTTTAGCTTATGAACCCAAAAAATAAAGATATCAATCTCAAGTGTACCATACCACAGGAAGCAGTAATGATAATGACACCTATAGCTAAAACCTTCCTTAGATCTACCTCATATTTGAGTTTATAGACTAAAATAATGGCAAAATGGATGGACGGTGTAGATAAATCCCACACATCATGGTGGTCTGATTCCATCAAGCCAGCAAGAAACAATCCCCTCCCATACAATTGGAGAGGAATTTAAATGATCGCGGAATACAATACCCAGCTCACTATAATGTATATAGTTCATCCATTTTGCCAGAGCCCCAAAAATGAGACAAATTCAAATCTAAGGTAGAACATACTATAGAAATAATGGTGATTAAATGTCCACTATTAAAAATTTCATAGAGTTGTTACATTAGAAAGGAGCCAAATGCTTAGTGATTATTTCATGATAATTTTTTTGAGGTTAGAATTTTACCATTGTATATCATGATTTTTAGAAAATTAATATTTATTTTTTAAAAAATGTCACAATTAGTTTATATCTTTCCAACAAGCCTTTTATCCATTTTGCCAGAGCTGAAAAATGAGATAGATTTAAATCTCATTGGAAATTTTATAAAACGATTTAACACTCATCAATGAAAATTTCAAGGGTTTTTAGGGTACAAAGGAGTTAAATAGTGAACATGTTTATAACCTCATAACAATGTCATGATGTTTTAGCTAAGTAATATTTAATTTAAAAAAATTACAAATGTTACCATTAATTTATATCTTTCGAACAAGCCTTCTGAATATCATTAACTTGAGGCATTCCTGTTGCTTTATCATCATACCATTGTATACAGTAACATATATGTTGCATGAAAACCGCCCTGAAGGTTGTCAATTTTTCTAGTTGTAAAAGCCTATCATCGTGGACCATGTTGTAGTGGACAACCTATTACGCATATCAGTGTCCATCTTAGTGATCTATAGATAACCAAAGTTGTGAATCTTGATAATTTTTTACTCCATAGACATAGCTTCTATATTATTTAGCTTCATGATCAGACAAAAGAGAAGATTATAAGAACATAGCTTCTATATTATTATAATTATATGAGAATATGAATGGTTTAAGTCGATCTAATTAAGAATGCAATACATAGCTAGAAACTAACTATCATGAATCAAGCTTGGGCTTGGGTGTTTAATACTGCAAAGGATGCCGTATATATCAATCCGAATAGCTACGGTCTACAAACGAAATTTGACCCATGCACCACCATATTGTATATATGAAATGCTTCGATGATCACCGTAAACACACCACAAAAAGAAAGAAAGAAAGAAAAAAGAAAAAAAATCATGTAGGACACATCAATGGTACAATGTAAAATTTTCACTGAAACCTCTAACATTAAGAGATTGCAATGTGAGAGGATCTTTGGTAAGTTGGGACAATTTGGAAATAATATTTTTTATGAAGGATAATTTAGACACATAAAAGTTACATGTGTGTGTGTGTGTGTGTGTGTGTGTGTGTATAGATTATTAAAACAAACCAAAAAAAAATCTCAAAAATTATTATGCCTTTCGAGAGTATAGATTATTGACCACTCTAATCAAACTTAACTTAGAGAATGAATTCAAGTCCAACCAACTATAATTTATGGCCTACCCATTGAATAATTTCAAACGTGTCATGTTCATGTGACATCCAACCATTCCATTAGGTTGGCCTCACTACGAGGATGGCCTTGTGGAAAAATAATGGCCATTCACACATTGGGTAGGTTACACTACAACAAATAATGTGTAGCAATACATAAATAACAAAATACTAAGTGTGGTCCACTTAGTGAGTGGATGTGGCAGAAATAATCCCAATGATTGGCTAAACTATTGGATGGGTTGGATGTGGCACACATATAAAAGATTGCAAGTTATTTGCTGGGTGGACTAGTTTGGACTTGAAAACTTATACAAACACTCACTGCTTGTTTGGACTACGAATGCACACCCATAGGTTGTAAGAGGGAAAATTTATATATTACTTCGGGTTTTAATATGATTGGCCCGGGATACCTGTTGTCACGTGTCTTTAATTTGTCTGTAACTAGGCATGTCGATGGCATCGTTAGACCACTCGATCTCATGGAGAAAAATATGTTTTTTGGCCTTTGCCCGTTGGGCAATATTTGGGTCCAAATCGATTTGATTGAAAGTGATTTCAATCCTAGCAATAGGTTGTCGATGACACTCAATATGATCGAAGCTCCCATTGACCGACTTGCGCAGTTTTATGGAATTATAGGTTTTATTTCCTAATTTGGTTTAATCCTATTTAATAGTTTGTAATCGAAGATTAGGGTATTGGAAATGTGCTTAGGACTTTTGGTGAGCAAATGAGAGTTCAAAGCTAAGATTTTTATGGTTTTTGAGGTGTATTCTCGGATTGGTAAGCTCTTTTATCTTTTGTAACGTTGATAATCATAGTGGATTTGTTGTCACTTTATGCCATGTTTTTTTTTTTTTTCATGAAGGTTTTTTCATGAAAACATTGTGTTCTCTGTGTGCTTGTTTTGTTTGATCTCTTATTGTTTGATTCTAACCTAGGATTGCTTCCGTGCATCCCCCAACAAGTGGTATCAGAGTTAACATTAGAGTTTTGAGTTTATTGAATCTGAAAATATGTCATCTAAGGGATCTAATATTAAGTTTGAAACTAAGAAGCTCACTAGGAGAAATAACTTTGAACTGTGAAATGTTAAAATGAGAGGTATCCTAATTCAACTAATATTGCAACACGCTCTCCTTAGTAAGGCGAAGCATCCCGCATCTATGACTAATGAATAGTCGGACAAGCTAAATGAGATGGCTATAACCTCGATATAATTATGTCTAGCGGACAATGTTCTCTACAATGTCCTGAATCAAAAGACCGCTGCAAAAGTATGGACGAAACTTGATAGTTTGTACATAAAGAAATCTTTGGACAGTCGTCTGTATCTTAAAAAACAATTCTATAATCTTAAAATGACAGAAGGGTCTGACATTAATGAACACATGAGAACTTTGAGTGAGTTGTTATATAAAATGACGAATGCAGAGGTTAATATTGGAGATGAAGATCAAGCCTTAATTCTATTAAATTCATTTCCATCATCTTACGATAAACACTTTGATCTACGGTAGTGATACCATCGATTTAAAACTGTCATCTCAACCCTTTAAGAGAAGCAGTTGAGAAGGAAAGACACTAGCGATGGTACCTCTACAATACGTTGGTTGCCAGGAAAATGAATTCTGAACGTTATAAGGAGAATTCTCGATCTAGATCCAAATTGAAAGGGAATGACAAAATGAAGTTTTGGAATTGTGGCATGACAGGACATATGAAGAGGGCTTGTCAAAATCTTATGGCTCAGAAGGGGAAAAAAATTGAGAATGCGCCAAAAGAGGCCAACAAAGCGCAATCATGCGAGGAGGTGGATGGTGCTATTTTCTTGACTGCATCCAAATTCGGTTACCTGAGTAACGACTGGATTTTGGATTTGGAGGCCTTATACCACATAAATTCTCACAAGGATTGGATTATCACATACAACGAGTACAATAGTGGACAAGTTTTTATAGGCAATGACATTACCTATAAAGTTGTTGGAATCGGTTCGGTTCGCATCAGGATGTTTGATAGGGTGGAGCATTTTTTGACAGATGTTCGACACGTTCCGGATCTGAGGAAGAATTTGATATCTCTAGGAGCTCTCAAGGTACTTGGTTGTAAGTTCAATGGTTATGAAAGGATCTTTAAAATTTCGAAAGAGGTACTTATTGTGATGAAAGCGCATCGGAGCAACAATTTACACAAATTGATCAAAAACACTGAAATAAGTGGAGCTGCAGCGTCTGTAACGGAATTCATATCAGCACGATTGCGGCATGTGCGCCTAAGCCACATGAGCGACCATGACATGAAGGTACTTTCCGATCATTGCCTAATTCATATTTTTAAAAGTATTAAACTTATTATATGCAAACATTGTATATATGGTAAATAGCCAAGTATAAACTTTTAAAAGTGTAAAGCATATTTATAAATGTGTGCTTGAGTATGTGCATTTAGATGTATGAAGCCCGTCACCTGTCGTTTCTACGAGGGGGTTATTGTATTTCGTCTCATTCATCGATGACTATTCCAAGAAAGTGTGAGTTTATTTCTTCAAAAATAAATCCAATGTTTTTACTACATTTAAAGTGTGGAAGGTGATGGTTGAAAAATGGAAATAGCAAAAACTGAATGTATTAAGGACTAATAATGGATGTGTAACATCCCTATAGGAGTAGGTGAAACAATCACTTCTCAGAAAAAATCTGTCAAGAGATCACATATTGCCAGTCAGATACATGGATGACTCGAATATTGCATTTGCCATCATTACAGATGAGGGGGTCCGTTTACCTTTCAGAAAACATTAAATGGTTCTGATGTTAAAAAGCGAATAGCGTTCATGTGACGAGATGGATTATCTACATAAGAATGAGACATGAGAGCTGGTGGAGCTTCTAGTGAGGCGTAAAGCAATCGATTGTAAGTGGATTTACAAAAAGAAACGTGATAGATACAAGAAAAGGTTGGTCGCGAAAGGTTATGCACAGAAGGAGGGTCTTCGCTTCAGCGAGATTTTTGCACCTGTAGTCAAGCATGTGTCTATCAGATTTGTATTGGCACTGGTTGCCCAATACAACCTGGATTTATAACGAATAGATGTGAAGACTTCTTTCCTACATAGAGAGTTGAAGGAGCAGATTTACATGAAGTAACCAAAAGGGTTTGAAGTCAAAGAGGTGAATAATAAAGTTTACAGGTTAACGAGGTCATTATATGATCTAAAATAGTCGCCTAGACAGTGGTACAAAATGTTTAATACTTTCATAATTGATCAACAATTTACTAGAAGTAAATATGATCATCGTGTCTATCACGAGGTATTGAATGATGGACGATTCATCGTATTGGTATTGTATATAGATGACATACTTATTGTCAGTCATAACATGTCTGACATTGTTACGTTGAAGAATCAGTTATCAGAGGTATTCAAAATAAAAGATCTGGAGGCTACAAAGAAGATTATTTGCATAGATATTTACAAAGATAGGCAGAGGTGTAAGCTACGGTTATCATAGGCAAAATACTTTGAGAATGTATTTGTCAAGTTCAGAGGTGCAAGCTACGGTTATCACAGGCAGAATACTTTGAGAGTGTATTGGTTAAATTCGGTATGAATAAGGTGAAACTAGTTAGCACATCCTATATTGCTCACTTTAGGCTTTTTTCTGAACAATGTTCTACTACAGATGGAGAAAAATAAATGTGTTGTGTACTCTATTTGAGCGTTATTGGCAGTTTGATGCATGTCATGGTCTTTACGAGACATGATCTTTCACATGTAGTGGGTGTTGTGAGTAAATATGTCATGCCCCGAAATTCAGTACCCGAGTTGGCCAGACCCGACTCCGAATCCCAGGACATGATTCAACATTAAACATTCACAACCACACGTAATTAAAACTCATTACAATAAACAACGTTCATCAAATACAATATTTAACTATGACAACCTAAACCCACTTCTCTATTCTTGTTATACATTTGTTTTTCCATCAGTACAAATGAAAGAGAAGTAAATTGATAATTGGATCTTTATTCCACTTTGCCTTTGACTAAACTCTAATGCCCTAAAACACTGCTATTTTGGGTATGAGCACAACAACTCGTGAGATTATATCCAACTCAAATATGAAATCTCTAAATTTATAACAAATGAATAAATAATGAAATTATATATAAATTTTTTTAAAAAAAATCCAAATACGAATCAAGATATTAAATCTTAAAGATAACATAAATGCAATGCTTGGATCGTAAAGATATTCTGAATGCAATACTATCATGAATTCCATAATAAAAATTAAATAATCAACATCTCTTACAACACCGTACCTAAGTGGATGATCACGCTGCATTAACGCCCACGCACTAATACCTCGTGGTGAAGGACTCATTTATACGTTAGCTGGTCAGACTACTGCTCCAGTCGTACCTCTGACGTATGTCCATGCACACAATTGTACTCATACGCCGTACACAAAGGATACTCCGAAGGATCCAACGGATTCTAGGGTCTTTCACCCAAGGGATACGATTGCCCTACTTGTTAGCTTTAAAGTCTCTCACCCAAAGGACGCTTACTAAATTTAAGGTTTTTCACCTAAGGGTCGCCCTACTTGCTTACGTTACACCTAACATATCAAAATCGATGCTCAATGAATCCTAGACATGCATGTAAGATGAATCATTATTTCGCAATCGAAAATATCAACAATATAAATTTTTATTTCTAATTAATAATTCTAGATATAATTTTGTTGAAACTTTAATAATTAAAATATTTAAATAAAATATTATTTTTACTATTATTTAATTTAGGAATTACTGTGAAATAATGTATAAGAAATTTTATTTAAATTCTAATTGTAATTAAATCAAAAACTTTTACTTAAATAATATTAAATATTAACATAAAAATATTTATTATTTTTATTCACTAAATTCTAAAATTTAATTTTTATTTTAATTATCACATAAACTTAACATATATATATATATATATATATATATATATATATATATATATATATATAGACATATATATTTATATTGTTCTGATTTTGAGGTAATTTAATTATATATATTGAAATGACTTGATTATTTTATAACTAATTTTAATTTATCCTTGATAATTCATTGAGAATGTATATTTAGGTTTAATCGATAAATTTATTTAAATTTTAATTTAAACAAAAATTTTGAACTACAAGGAGAAGATTTTTAAGTTTAAAATATAATATTATACTTTATTAAAATTTCAATTTAATAAAATTTTAAATATATATTAATCACTAAAATTCCAAAATATAGAAATCTAATCAATTTAGTTTCAATTCCAAAATTTTGAAAATTTTCTTAAACTTAAGTTCATTTAAAATTTAAATTAATTAACTCTTTAAAATGTTAGAATTAAAATTTGGATTTTAATCTTTACAAAAATCAAATATTACACCGATTCCATAAATTTATAACATTAACAATGTAATTAAATTATTATTTAATAATTTAAGTTAATCTATCTTAAAAATTTAAATCAAATTATTTTAAATTCAAAATTTTTTTTATTATTTATTTGTATATCTAAATTTAATACTTATTAATTTGGACTTTGGATACTATTATTTTTTACACATTCAAATTTTAAATTTTATTATTATAATTAATTCTAAGTATTATAAATTATTGGAATTTAAATTTTGGTTTACTTTTTAACTTGATTTTTTTTTAATAATTTGGATCAATTACACGATTAAATTTAGTAACTAATATAATCATTAATTAAAAATATTTTAAAATTAATTCAAATTTACTAATTTAAATAAATTCATAAATTAATTTGAACTTAATCTATTTTTAATAATTTACTTTCATATTAATTAATTTTTAAATTTTATTAATAACTCATATTTAATTTTTAATCTTAACATTTAAAAAAAAAATTCTAAATTAAAATATAAACTTAGATAAATTGTTTATTTTATTCTGTATTTTTTTTTTCTCTCTCTCTCTTTTCAAAAACACAGAAATAAAGCAATTAATATTTACTCTAATCAAACAGTTTAAGTCAGAATTAAAGTCTAAATTTAGTGAATTTAATTTAATATACTTAAAACTAAATTTCAGAATTGATGTTAGAATAAAATTGAACTCTTTGAATCAATAAAATTCAATTAATATTAAAATTCAAAAATATAAACATCATATATAAATGAATTTGATAATTCTATTTCTAAGAAAATTATTTCAAAATTAAATTTCAGAAATATATAAAAATAGAAAATTCATAAATGAGTAGGATTACCCACCTGATCTTAGGTTGTTGGATGAGCCCGACCGTTGCACACTAGACCCATGCTCAACCTCACCACTATACACACAAGCTCTCTGTCTTATGCTTCTTTTCTCTTATTTATTTATCTTTTTTTTTTTTCTACTCATAATGCATTTGTAATTTATGGAGTAGTTGAAATGTTGATCATGGCCGGATGGATAGTGATTCACCCGCCGTGGCACGTCATTGCAATGATGTGGCTATCCTTATTTTGAAGGAGGAAAAGGGGGAGAAGTGGGAGTCGTGAATTACATGCTTAATCATTTTGCTTGCTCTTTTGAGAAAATGGCTATGTGGGGTCCACCAAGATGTTAAGAGAAATTCGCCCCCATCATAAGTTTTACCTGATATTGATGGGACATAAGCTATAAAATGAGGCAGATCCAAAACTTCAGTGGGTCGCATATCCTAAAGAACGGTTAGGAAAAACCTACATTGAAACTTCCCTAGGATCCATTCAAGTGGACAGCCCTAGATTTGGTGGGTCCCACAACAATGAGATAAGGACGGCTAAGATTTAATGACTCTAGGGCCCACTGTGATGATAGGTGGTCCAGATGTTATGGGTCTGGGACCCACTTCACGGAAAGGAAAGAAAGGTGGAGAACATGGGAAGAGAGGTTAATTAGGCAGAAAATCTCAATGAGTTAGTTATTCTTAAATTTTATTTAAATTTAAATTTTCTTTTCTTAATTTTTATTTTTTTTAAAAGGTTGGTTGTTTGAGTGGACAGAGTCTTACGACGTTGGACTTCTCTTAGCTCCTCTTGTACATGAATTTAAATCGCGAATATCTCAATATTGGACTGTCGGATCAGAATAAAACTTAATGCCTAACTTACACTCGACATACTCCATTGTAACGCCCTAGAAATCGGGGGTCATGTGTAAACTTGACTCCCGAGTTCCCGGGGTCACTTAACACCGGTTTTCGTTAATATGCGCTTAATCAGGTTTAAATGCGCAGCCTGGAATTACCCGGGACATAAATCACATCCACAACACATACTGAAATGAAAGAGGTCTAGTATATATACAGATCCAAAAGCATATAAACGGGCGCACAAGGTGCCCAAAAAAAATCACAAAAGAATCCAAAAAGAATGATGAGCTGAGTCCAACACTCAGCGATCCAAGTCCACTCGCGAACTCTACGGCGAACCGCCCATCAACTGGAAATAGAACAACTCATCCTCCTCATCCAAGCTCGCGCAGCAAGGCTCCTCGTACTCGGCGTCACCTGTAACTACTGAAGAGTCTGGTTGGTGTTTTAAAACACCATCCCAGAGTGGGAGTGAGTGATCAACTCAGTGGGTGTTATTAGTCTCAAGTTATAACAGGCATCAATTGTAATATGAACTTAATGAAAAGCAGTCAATCGTAAACACCTAGCAACTCTTATTTAAATGCACTCTTATTTAAATGCATGCATGCGGGATGATATGATGCATGCCCTCGCCACAACGCTCCCTCGAGCGACTCCATCTAACGATCGCGTATGACAATACTCCCTCAGAGCGACCTCGACTTCCGAGTCGCCACCCTAACTAATGAGATGCAATGCGGTCGTGTTAGCCAAGTTATTAGTTAAGTCCGTTCATCCAACAGGTTGGAAAATCTGATACACCCCACGTATCAATGCCCTAAACTAGTTGCGAGGTCAAGGCCGCATCAACGCGTGAGGCCAAGACTCCGCGGTCCGTGATCCCGTCGGGTTCCTCATCCCCGACTCCAAGTACATGAGGAGTGCCGAAAGGAAGGGATCGCTTGCGGTCACTATGGGGAGGCGCGGTACCCCAGCATAGGCCGACAGCTCGGACATAGTGTCCCATTCCACCATACCCGGCTCACGAGGCTGTGGACCAGTTTTAAGTGGATTATCAATGGGCTACAATGGTTGCAGGGTGGTTCAGGTTCCATACATATGTGAGCACACAGGGTTAACAAACAGGGTTGATCAGTTAGTAGGCTAGGCCGCACGAGTCAGGCGAGCGTGAGACGAGTGACCTCGGGCACAAGGGTCCCATGTAGTCGAACTACAGCCTCCAAAACACACCCGCCCCAAACCCACGGGTTTAGCCTCGAGGCGGTTCTACCAATGGAGCCACCTTCACTCTCCTCATGTTTCCTGACCAACCCAAGGGTATGGAGGGTGATTCATAGCATGCCGGCTACCAATATATAATCTAGTATAAACCACAACATGTTTTCATACTTCTCAACATATCATTCAGATTCTCATAGCAGCATGGTTAACAATATCATGAAACAAGTGCATGTGAGGTGTGTGTGTGTGTGTGTGTGTGGGTGAGGGAGTTACACACTTCCTCCATCTCAAGTCATCATATGCGCAAGGGTAATGAAAGCATACACACTATGAGATAACAATATATGGGGAAATCAACAAAGCATAAGCAAGTATTCATCCATACACATAAGCATGAGAGAAGCAAGAGCAACATCATGGAGGCTAAGCATGCAAATCCATACGGTTTCAACAACATACATTCCTAAGGCTTTCTCTAGATTATTAAATCATAACATCCAAGCAATCAAAATCATTAAGTTCGTACTAAAATTGGTGCTAGGCCACCTAAGAACAATAGTCCGCACCTTCGGATCGTTGGAGGCTTGGAAGACGACCTAGAAATGGGGGTTTTGAGGGTTGGCCGGCCGGAATCCCTAAAACAAGATCTTGCATGTAAGGAATCCATGTCATTCCTTTCTTAATACAAGGGTTTCAAGAGGATGGATGAAGGACGTTACCTAGACGCTCAACGGACGATTGTTGGAGTTGTGGAGGAGAGTTTCTCCTTTAATGAGAGGTAGGGAGTTGAAAGGGTTGATTTTCTTGGGCCCACCTTGCTCTTCTTTCTTCACTCTCCCTTCCTCTCTCCTTCCTTTCTTCTTTCTCCCTTTTCTCTCTTCTCTCCCTCCTTTCTCTAGGGCAAAATCGTATGGAGAGAGGGGGTGTCCAAATAAGGCCTTTATATAGTGCCAGTTTTGGAGCAATTGGCCCCGAATGTTGGGTCTTTACTATACTAACCCTATGGGAGGGTTTTTCTAGCCTATGGGGTGTACTAGTCGATATACACCGTAGGATAGTTAGTCTTAATGATGATCTACGTATGGACACAATCGGTCCACCATTTCGACGCGCCGATCGACAGACATGATTAGAAGTTTGTTCAACGGTCACCGATGGTCGATCGGGGCCGCGACTATACGGATATGAGGAGGGAAATATCCTTACTCGATGTGTGAAGTTTGGTAACAAACCGACGGTCTGAAATTCTTAACTTTGCATAAGAGTGGACGACTCAAATCACTTAAGTTCCCACAATTTTTCCAAACTAACCTTCTAGGGCTCCTTATTGAAGTTGGGGTGGCCCTAACGCCCCCTACGCCGCCAAATTCAGTGGGTAGGTGTCTTATGGCCCAATTAGGGCCCATGTAAAATTTGGGGACAAACGGATGAACGGATATAGGGTCTGAGTAAGCGATTTTATCCCTTAAGTGGCCCTGCGAGGGCCATTTTGGTGATTGAAGCAGTTCTGGCGGCCCTCTGGCCATGAAACTTATAGGATAGGGTCTCCATGGCCCGATGAGGGGCCACGCAAAATTTGGGGACGATCGGATATAGGGTTTGGTCGTACGGGTCCGATTCGCGATCAACGGTCATCGTGCCACGATCGGGGCCCAGATTTGGTAAACAGGCGTAGAAAAATACATTAAACCCTCACCGTAAATTTAGAAGAAATCCGACGGCTGGAAGGCCCGGAGTCTCATTTTCTTTTGTCAGTGCCAGATTTTAATCTGGCATTGGTGGGGCGCATTGGGCAAGCGCCAGATGGTACTTCTAGGTGTCCACTGGGTCCGCAGTCCGCGATGGACCACAAGCCCAGTGAGGTCTATGATTTTCTAAAGTTTTAGATTTTTTCGAACCTCCTCGGTCGCTGGGTGGCCCACACGGGCTGTTGCTAGGTGTAAAAGGACTATCCGGCTTGACGGCCCGCACTTGTCCCATCATAACTAGACTGGTCCACCCGAGTCTAAACTAACATTGAGTGCTAATGGTCATTAAGTGATTTTATAAGTTAATTAAAAAGAAATTTCAAGGATTTTTGGAAATCCAAAACAGTGAAAATCCAGGATGTTACAATCTACCCCCCTTAAAAACAATTTCGTCCCCGAAATTGCCTAAGGGTAATAATTAAAGATTTTATTATTTCATTTGCCTAAGTCTTATTAACTTCAAGTTTATATGTGTAGTAGGGTATATACTATCTATGCTAGGCTGGCTCATTTTAGTCTACCCCCCTTAAAAGCTTCCACCTTTGAGGTTTGAAAACAAATGTCAAAATCATTATTATCGTACTAAGTGGTTGTTGATAAAGTTTACCTAAAAGTGGCATATTCTAGTATTTCTGATTGGGCTAATACGGAAAGACGGTTGTGGTAGGCTTGAACCCGATACATCGATCGTCTACCTGACCAGGGTAAAAAGCTCATTGTATCCCTTCTTCATCCTGGTGGATTCCGGTCTTCTACTCGGTCAAAGCAGTGAGTCCATTGGTAGTCGCCCAGGATTGAGAATTGGGTTAGGCCGCGAATACTTCGCAGGTGTATACTTCTGTAATTCCGTAGTCCGATTATTCTTAACATTTGGAAGATATTAAAATTTATTAAAAAGTTGAAGTTTTACATTTATAATATTTTATTGGGTGGTGAGAATTGGGTAGATTGTATTTGAGAATGGGATTTGGGAAGGTGTGGAGGATGAGTTTGGTGGATGTTGGGAGTGAAAGAGGGATTGGAATGGGATTTGGTGAATTAGAAGGAGGTGAGTTTTGTGAATGGGTCTTGAGAATGGGTATAGGAGTGGATTTTGGAAATGATGGGTTGAAAAATGAAATGTAGGAGTGGGTTTGAGATGGACTAGTTGGAATGGGTAGTGGGTTTGAGAAAGGGATTTGAATGGGTTTAAGAAAATGGGTTTGAGTCGGATATGAGAAAAATGGGAGTTAGTTGGAGATGGTGGTTTTGATGTTAGGTTTGTGGAAGGGGTTATGTGGATGGACTTGAGAATGGGTTTGGAAAATGGATTTTGGATATGGGTTTGAGATGAGGTTGTTAAGATGGAATAGAAGGTGAGTTGAGGATATGGGGTTTGAGTAGAGATTGGGCTTTGAGATTGGTGTTGTAAAGGAGAAGAAGATGGGTTAGAAAAATGGGGTTTGGGAAGTTGGTAGTCGAGAGAGGATCAACACTGGTAAAAATCATCAAATCATTAGCAAAAAGGAGGTGGGAATTGGTGACTGGCCCCAAAGAGAAACAGGTCCCAATCAACATTTAATGAGGAGCATTGAGAACATTTCCATGATAAATTTCCTTTAAAATCGCCACATACTTTACTATTTACAATAACCGATAATGTTGGAGTCGATATGCAAACATGAATCCAAGTAATCCACTTATCAGGGAAATTAAGAGCTCAAAGGGCATTTAAGAGAAAATCCCAACAAATATAGTCAAAAGGCTTTCTAAGGTCCACCTTAACTCACATTCTAGGTGGCCCACATCAAGGTGAAGACATCGAATGAGATCATGGCTAAGGAGAATGTTGTTAGATATATTACGGCCAGGAATGAAAGCGGATTGGGGTTGGTTAATTATTTTGGACATAATCGCCTTCATTCCGTTAACCATGATTCTAGCTATAATTTTATTTCTCTCATTTGTAAGGGATATAGGTTGTAGGTTGTTAGGAGAGTCACA
The DNA here is from genome assembly GCA_021015155.1 of Magnolia officinalis. Taxonomy (NCBI): domain Eukaryota; kingdom Viridiplantae; phylum Streptophyta; class Magnoliopsida; order Magnoliales; family Magnoliaceae; genus Magnolia; species Magnolia officinalis. The sequence goes on from JAJHSJ010000011.1 coordinate 63,010,270, forward strand.
ATTCTCAGCTTTAGGGATCAAGGCAATTAGAATATTGTTTAATTGCTTGAAGATTTTGGAAGCCTGAAAGAAGCTGATAATGGCATTACAAACATCCTTTCCAATTAATGGCTAGCAAACCTTGCAGTAATGGGTGTTGAAACCATCAGGCCAAGGGGCCTTGTTTGTATTTGCGGACTTTATAGTTGCTTCAATTTCAGGAATAGAGATCGGTTTATGTAGGTTATCTCCTTGTACCTGAGATAACTTCGTAAGATTGTCTATAAGCCTCATGATGACCTGAGAAATATATCCATGATTCCAATTGAGGATATTCTTAAAGTAGTCAACAATTATATCCTTTATTCCGTTTTGATTTTCACAAAGAACACCATCTTGTCCTTAATTTTCCAATTTTGGATGTCGCTTTTCTACTCTTGATAGAAGTGTAGAAGTATTTGGAATTAGCATCTCCCAGGTTTAGTTTAATCTCTCTAGACTTTTGCCTTTAACATAGAGAGCTCCATATTTGCCTTCTTTTAGGCTTCAATATTGGCATGACACGGATTGGCTTGAGCTTGAATAATCCAAAGCTCATATTTTGCTTTAAGGAGCTGGGTAGTTAGACAAGGTATAGAAGCATAAAAGAGAAAAAGAATGGGAACCAAACAAATCTCTAATTTGTTTGAGTTTTGGACGTGCATTCAGTGGTTATTGGACCATTCGATGCTAAGAACACTTCTTGCTGGCCTGACTTGCAGAAAGTTGAATTTTTAGTCTAACTTCTAAATGTTGTGTTATATCATTTGGGATAAACTCTTTGGTTGATCGCCAATTCTTATTGTAATGGTTTTAAGACACACATTTTAAGTTTTTAATCAAACATCACAACAATAACCTCAGATTATCTGGACTTAAGATCTCTATGATTAGATTACAATCACAAACATTGTGAATGTAATGTAATGAATAACATACTATCATAAGTAATTGTATGCATGTAATGTAATACTAATTTGTCCAAGACCACGATGGATTGGGAGGAAAATTTTCCCTAGTTATTTTACTGATGAGTGTGCTCTTCTACTTTGTAAAAATTCATAATGTATCTATTTAATGGGTGGAATTCTAATTGGTCAAGAATCAACAAAATGGTTAAAAACGTAAAGAATTGGGAAACTCAACCAAATAGGCCATAATCAAACACAAATCAAGCATAATTAGACTGCATCGAAATACAGCAAAAAGAAGAAAAATGAAAAAACCAAGAAGTGATGATTTCGATTTTTTTTTTTTTTTTTTTCCATCCACTCCACTCTTTGATTTGTTAAATCCAACTCAAATATTGTGTTTTGGTCTCCAAATGGACCTAGAATTAATTGAAAATGGAATACTAAAGTTCCTCTGAGGTTTAAAATGAGCTAAAATGAAAAAGAAAAAAAAGGCTGAAACTATTGACTGTCGCTGATCATAGTTGTCGGGCACTACTATTTTTGCCATTAGCCCATCCATGTGATGCCACGAGAGCAGCAACCATGATTGCAATATTTTCCATGTGTAAGATGGGGACGACACTTCATAGAACTTGTTTAAGCGTGTTCCATAGCAGCATCTCTTTCTAGAACATGCCTTTGCCAATCTTTAAGATCTGCTCTTATGCGATCAAGTCAACCATTGTTTGATTCTTCTATACTTAGGTAGGCACCTCTAAATGTGGGGCTTCATGTAGTTTTAGTTGTCATAATTAGTAGTTCAATGTTTGAGTTTCCCAGCCTACTAGCCTTGTAAACCTGGATTATATATTTCATGGTAGAATGGTGTATTTGGTAATCTCAGAAGCCAGATACTGTGCTCGTCTTCAGTAAATGAATTGTTGTATGGATCGTTAAGGATTTCTTTCTTTTGTTTGATCAAATAAGCTTCATCAGAAACTTATCCCACCTCTTCTGTGCATTCTTATTAATTCTGAAAAGACTGAAGAAGAAGGGATGAGGTTTAAGAAGGTGTGGTTTGGTGAAGAAGGAGAGAAATGGGTGTAGTTGGATGCCTTCGGAATGGGTTCCTTGAAATGGGATTTGAGATTTGGAGAGAGAGAGGTATTTTTTTTTCCTTAGGGATTTGGAAGAAGAGAGGGTAGGGTAGGGTGAGAAGTGGTGTATTTAGTGCTTAAAATGGAGTGGAGGTGGGCCCCACTCGTGTGTGCATGGAAGGGAGGGAGGAACCTATCTGGTAACGTTTCTTATACTTTTACTAATTGGATTATTTTTAAAATTTTTATGATGATTTAAAATCAATTTTTAAGTTATCTCACCAAGTTTCATACCATTTGGAGTTGTAAATAAATTATAAAAATTCTAGAAGTAACCACCGTCTAAAACTAACAATTTTTTTTTTTGGACAGTTGTCAATTCACTCCAAATATAACTGTATTACAATTTTTATTTTATTTTTATTTTATTTTTATATGAAACTAGATTTGTTGAGCTTCAATGTGGCTTTTGAATCACCTAAATTGGAATTGTAACGAAGGAGATATGATTTTTCAAAGATGGGAAAAATCTATTCAAATCCCGGCGGGGGCCATGCCGGTCGGGCGGGGTCCCGCCGACCCTCTGGATGTCCGGGCGGGGTCCCGCCAAGTCTCTGGAGACCGGGCGGGGTCCACGGGCGGGGTCGGGTGGTCGTGCGGGCGGGGTCCCGCCGGCCCTCTATTTTCTTGGCGGGGTCGCCTTGCGACGAGCATATCTCACAAACCGGAATGACTTATTCGACGTGCCATATATGAAATTGGGGTAGAAGAAGCTGATCTACGCAATGAGAATAGTTATTTCATGAGATTCCTCCCAGTTATAGGTCAAAACTCGATTTTTCTACATTTTCATTATTTTTCGTGAAATTTCATTCTCCCTTAAGTCCTTACCCCCCAATGGGTTGAAACTATCAACTTTAGCCTGACGTTAACTCATTTGGTCTAGATCTATGGTTTCAACCATCTAAACGTTAAATTTTTGACTCGTACTTGTCAATGTCCCGGGGAAATTAGAGGACAGAGTGAAGGTAGGCGAATGTTTTAAGAGAATCGGATGGGGAGATGAATTTGGCCTCAGACCAGTTTGGCCAGTGATATGACGCTATAATAAGCGGGGTTACAGTGCCAATCCCCACTCAAGGTGGAGTATGGCATGTTTGGAATTTGTGTGAAGAGCTCAACTTCATTTCACAGGCTTTGCTGAATGAGCCTTGCGTTGGATGGTGTAATGTGGGATTTCCAAATCCCTTAAGGATGAATTTTCAAGTATAATTTGGATGGAAAACCCGGGATTTACCTTTAATTGAATACATTCCAACAGGGCATCATGGAACATGGGATGCGCTCATCCTATGGACAATACCTTACACCTACATTTATCGTTACTCTAAAATTCATTTCACCCTGATCCCACCTATTTCAGTTGCCCCCACGGGCCCTAGGAATTTGGTGGACTAAACTAGTTAAATCTCCTAGTCAATTGAATCGAATCTTGCCGTCAGGTTAAGACCCTCGGATCCCCCTCTCTCGCTACTCATTCCTAACTCCTTACAAGTCCTACCTTCCGTCTAAAATTGTTGGTTCAGGGTCTGGGATGGTTCCTAGCGTTCTAAGTCCCTGTTGCGTTTTCTAATACGTATCGTCTCAAGTCAGCGGACACGTTAGTGGGTTTATGACCCATGGCCCAAGGGATTCCAAACTTTTGCTTTGATACCATCTTGTAACGCCCTAGAAATCGGGGGTCGTGTGTAAACTTGACTCCCGAGTTCCCGGGGTCACTTAACACCGGTTTTCGTTAATATGCGCTTAATCAGGTTTAAATGCGCAGCCTGGAATTACTCGGGACATAAATCACATCCACAACACATACTGAAATGAAAGAGGTCTAGTATATATACAGATCCAAAAGCATATAAACGGGCGCACAAGGTGCCCAAAAAAAATCACAAAAGAATCCAAAAAGAATGATGAGCTGAGTCCAACACTCAGCGATCCAAGTCCACTCGCGAACTCTACGGCGAACCGCCCATCAACTGGAAATAGAACAACTCATCCTCCTCATCCAAGCTCGCGCAGCAAGGCTCCTCGTACTCGGCGTCACCTGTAACTACTGAAGAGTCTGGTTGGTGTTTTAAAACACCATCCCAGAGTGGGAGTGAGTGATCAACTCAGTGGGTGCTATTAGTCTCAAGTTATAACAGGCATCAATTGTAATATGAACTTAATGAAAAGCAGTCAATCGTAAACACCTAGCAACTCTTATTTAAATGCATGCATGCGGGATGATATGATGCATGCCCTCGCCACAACGCTCCCTCGAGCGACTCCATCTAACGATCGCGTATGACAACACTCCCTCAGAGCGACCTCGACTTCCGAGTCACCACCCTAACTAATGAGATGCAATGCGGTCGTGTTAGCCGAGTTATTAGTTAAGTCCGTTCATCCAGCAGGTTGGGAAATCTGATACACCCCACGTATCAATGCCCTAAACTAGTTGCGAGGTCAAGGCCGCATCAACCCGTGAGGCCAAGACTCCGCGGTCCGTGATCCCGTCGGGTTCCTCATCCCCGACTCCAAGCACATGAGGAGTGCCGAAAGGAAGGGATCGCTCGCGGTCACTACGGGGAGGTGCGGTACCCCAGCATAGGCCGACAGCTCGGACATAGTGTCTCATTCCACCATGCCCGGCTCACGAGGCTGTGGACCAGTTTTAAGTGGATTATCAATGGGCTACAATGGTTGCAGGGTGATTCAGGTTTCATACATATGTGAGCACACAGGGTTAACAAACAGGGTTGATCAGTTAGTAGGCTAGGCCGCACGAGTCAGGCGAGCGTAAGACGAGTGACCTCGGGCACAAGGGTCCCATGTAGTTGAACTACAGCTGCCTGAACACACCCGCCCCAAACCCACAGGTTTAGCCTCGAGGCGGTTCTACCAATGGAGCCACCTTCACTCTCCTCATGTTTCCTGACCAACCCAAGGGTATGGAGGGTGATTCATAGCATGCCGGCTACCAATGTATAATCTAGTATAAACCACAACATGTTTTCATACTTCTCAACATATCATTCAGATTCTCATAGCAGCATGGTTAACAATATCATGAAACAAGTGCATGTGAGGTGTGTGTGTGTGTGTGTGAGGGAGTTACGCACTTCCTCCATCTCAAGTCATCATATGCGCAAGGGTAATGAAAGCATACACACTATGAGATAACAATATATGGGGAAATCAACAAGGCATAAGCAAGTATTCATCCATACACATAAGCATGAGAGAAGCAAGAGCAACATCATGGAGGCTAAGCATGCAAATCCATACGGTTTCAACAACATACATTCCTAAGGCTTTCTCTAAATTATTAAATCATAACATCCAAGCAATCAAAATCATTAAGTTCGTACTAAAATTGGTGCTAGGCCACCTAAGAACAATAGTCCGCACCTTCGGATCGTTGGAGGCTTGGAAGACGACCTAGAAATGGGGGTTTTGAGGGTTGGCCGGCTGGAATCCCTAAAACAAGATCTTGCATGTAAGGAATCCATGTCATTCCTTTCTTAATACAAGGGTTTCAAGAGGATGGATGAAGGACGTTACCTAGACGCTCAACGGACGATTGTTGGAGTTATGGAGGAGAGTTTCTCCTTTAAAGAGAGGTAGGGAGTTGAAAGGGTTGATTTTCTTGGGCCCACCTTGCTCTTCTTTCTTCACTCTCCCTTCCTCTCTCCTTTCTTCTTTCTCCCCTTTCTCTCTTCTCTCCCTCCCTTCTCTAGGGCAAAATCGTATGGGGAGAGGGGGTGTCCAAATAAGGCCTTTATATAGTGCCAGTTTTGGAGCAATTGGCCCCGAATGTTGGGTCTTTACTATACTAACCCTATGGGAGGGTTTTTCTAGCCTATGGGGTGTACTAGTCGATATACGTCGTAGGATAGTTAGTCCTAATGATGATCTACGTATGGACACAATCGGTCCGCCATTTCGACGCGCCGATCGACAGACATGATTAGAAGTTTGTTCAACGATCATCGATGGTCGATCGGGGCCGCGGCTATACGGATATGAGGAGGAAAATATCCTTACTCGATGTGTGAAGTTTGGTAACAAACCGACGGTCTGAAATCCTCAACTTTGCATAAGAGTGGACAACTCAAATCACTTAAGTTCCTACAATTTTTCCAAACTAGCCTTCTAGGGCTCCTTATTGAAGTTGGGGTGGCCCTAACGCCCCCTAGGCCACCAAATTCGGTGGGTAGGTGTCTTATGGCCCAATTAGGGCCCATGTAAAATTTGGGGACAAACGGATGAACGGATATAGGGTCTGAGTAAGCGATTTTGTCCCTTAAGTGGCCCTGCGAGGGCCATTTTGGTGATTGAAGCGGTTCTGGCGGCCCTCTGGCCATGAAACTTATAGGATAGGGTCTCCATGGCCCGATGAGGGGCCACACAAAATTTGGGGACGATTGGATATAGGGTTTGGTCGTACGGGTCCGATTCGCGATCAACGGTCATCGTGCCACGATCGGGGCCCAGATTTGGTGAACAGGCGTAGAAAAATACATTAAACTCTCGCCGTAAATTTAGAAGAAATCCGACGGCTGGAAGGCCCAGAGTCTCATTTTCTTTTGTCAGTGCCAGATTTTAATCTGGCATTGGTGGGGCGCATTGGGCAAGCGCCAAATGGTACTTCTGGGTGTCCACTGGGTCCGCAGTCCGCGATTGACCACAAGCCCAATGAGGTCTATGATTTTCTAAAGTTTTAGATTTTTTCGAACCTCCTCGGTCGCTGGGTGGCCCACACGGGCTGTTGCTAGATGTAAAAGGACTATCCGGTAACTAGACTGCCCGCACTTGTCCCATCATAACTAGACTGGTCCACCCCAGTCTAAACTAACATTGAGTGCTAATGGTCATTAAGTGATTTTATAAGTTAATTAAAAAGAAATTTCAAGGATTTTTGGAAATCCAAAACAGTGAAAATCCAGGATGTTACATCCATCCAATAAGCTTAATATTGTCATATGATCATCCTAAGGTGGCAAAAATAGATTTCCTCTTATACATGAATCTAAATCGCGAATATCTCAATATTGGACCGTCGGATCAGAATAAAACTTAATGCCTAACTTACACTCGACATACTCCATCCAATAAGCTTAATATTGTCATATGATCATCCTAAGGTGGCAAAAATAGATTTCAACGGCTCTTACTCTTTCATGATCTCACCTGACGAGTGTGTGTGACCCATATGAAAACTAACCATTAGATTTAAAGTATATACTCCACAAGCTACAAGTGGATGGTTTAATTTGTGTTTAGGTGGCTCGGTTGGCGGATACAAGTGGATGGTTTACTCTAGCAATGCCAATTTGTCAATCTTGTTTGGGATCTTTCTGGTCAAATGGTTTCCAGATAAGTTTAAAACACGTAGTCCCAAAAGTGTTATGAGTCCTTAAGGGATCTCTCTAGATAAGTTATTTCTTGAAAGGTCCATGCATGTAACCAGCGAAACTATTCTTGTGTATTCAAGCATTTGCCCCTTCATTGACACAAGCAAGTTTTTCGTGTAATATGACGATCCCACCCCTTCATAGGAAAGAACATGGTTTATCTTCTGCTCATTCTTCATGGCCATGAGATTTTCAATACTTGAGGGAATTAAACAAGATAAATAATTTTTTGCCACAGCAAGGAACTGAAGAGAAGTTAGATTTAATAGCTGTGGTGGAATGTTGTCAGTAAACATATTGGATCGTAAGCGCAGAATTCTTAAAGCTGGAAAACTTTTGCTAATCCAAGTGGGAATATGACCTGAGAAATTGTTGTATCCAAGGTCCAGAGTCTCCAAACTAGCACATTTCTTCAAGGACAAAGGGATTTTTCCTGATAGGCTATTGTTGTTCAAGTGCATTGTTCGGAGTCAATGCAACTGACCCAAGGACCTGAGTATTTCTCCTGATAACCCGTTGTTGTTCAAATCAACTGCCTCAAGGGCTACACAATTACCCAAACTCAATGGAATGATACCACCAATATTGTTTCGAGAAACGTCAAGGACAATCAAGGAATTCATTCCTTCTATGAATGAGGGAAACATGCCACTGATTTGGTTACCTTTAGCAGAAAAGTATTCTAAATACTGCATTGTGGATGTAAACTTGGGTGAGATTGGCCCAGAAAATTGATTGTTGGAGAGATCAAGTACTTTGGCTCCATTCAATATGCAGGGTATGGGACCACTGAAATGATTCCAACTCAAATCAATGTATGAGGCCCGAGGCTGCATTTTTAAAGAGTTGGGCAATTGGCCAAAAAACTGGTTATTTGAAAGGTTCAATTGAAAATTTTGGGGTGTTAAATCCCAAAACCAGGGGGGAATGATGCCAGAGATGGTTGTGTTAGAGAGATCCAAGTATTCTACATATTTTTGTGTACGTAGCCACAGAGGAAATCGATGACCTAAATGACATGATCCTAGGTAAATGTCATAGAGTTGAAATGGAGGGGCCCAATCAGAGTGTGGATCAAAAACCAAAGAATTGGAAGACAAATTTAAGGACATCAACTTTTTGAGGTTTTCAAAAACACTTTCAGACACGTTTCCTGTCAAGGAGTTGTAAGAGAGGTCAAGCGAAGACAAGTTAGAAAGTTGTCCTAAAGTTGTTGGGATTGTCCCATTCAACTGATTCCTTTATAGATCTAATTCTTCTAAGGAAGACAAACCTCCAAGAGCTGCAGGGATATTCCCATTCAACTGATTCCCTGAGAGATCTAACTCTTCTAAGGAAGACAATCCTCCAAGAGCTGCAGGGATATTCCCATTGAACTGGTTCACTGAGAGATCTAGTTTTTCTAAGGAAGACAATCCTCCAAGATGAGCTGCAGGGATTGGCCCTGTCAGCATGCAATCTTGGAGAGAAAGGCGTTTAAGATTTTTGAGCTCAGATAACCAATCGGAAAATGCCGCATGCATTTGGTATCTATACAATGACAGGCTCTCTAACTTGATAAGCTTAGTTATGGCTCTTGGAATGCTACCTGTTGTATTCTCACCAAATGATAAATAAAGATCTACAAGTGAGGTAATATTCCCAATAGAGTTGGGGATTCCTCCATGCAGCTGACTGAAAGATAGATCAAGTATCTTCAGCTTCCTCCAGCTGCCTTCAAGGAACCTTGACAAATCAACCCTGAGGTTATCAACAGTTGATCCCAACCACAACTCTTCCAAGTTAGGAAGTTGTGAAATTTGATATGAAATCCCACCATGAAAGTTGTTACTTGAGAGATCCAAGGACACGAGGCTACTAATGTTAGCTATCCAGTTTGGAATGCTAGAGTTGAAGTTGTTATCACTGAGATCAAGGACACGGAGAGATGTGAAATTAACAGAACGAAGAGTTGGAGAAATATATGAAACACCACAACGGAATAAGCTTAGCTCAACAAGGGAAGGAGACATGTTCATTACGTGCACCCAATCACGGCTTGCCATGGAAAGGTTCATACAAGACATGTCGAGGTACTTCAGAGAAGGTAGGCTTGTCAACCACCAAAGGTTTTTGGCACTCAAATAATCTGAAGAAAGCTTCAGGGAAATGAGTTTTGTGAGGTTTCCAAGCTGATGAGGGATTCTCCCACTGAATCCTGCCCCTGACAAGTTCAAATGCCTCAACTCCTTCAATGAACCCAGGAAATCTGGAATTGGTGTGCCATTAAAATCATTAAAGCTCAAGTCCAAGAACTGAAGATGCTTCAGTTGAACTAGAGCTGGATCAATTCTGCCACTTAATGCTGGATCAATTCCGCCACTTAGTTGATATGAGAGGTTTCTGTGGAGGTCGAGTTTAACAACGTGCCTAGTTATGTTGTGGCAGGTAATTCCTCTTCAGTGGTCTCATACCCTGCATATTGAATGGAGCCAGAGTACTTGATCTCTCTAACAATCAATTTTCTGGGCCAATCCCACCCAATTGTACATCCACAATGCAGTATTTAGAATACTTTTCTGCTAAAGGTAACCAAATCAGTGGCATGTTTCCCTCATTCATAGAAGGAATGAATTCCTTGACTGTCCTTGACCTTTCTCGAAACAATATTGGTGGTATCATTCCATTGAGTTTGGGTAATTGTGTAGCCCTTAAGGCAGTTGATTTGAGCAACAACAGGTTATCAGGAGAAATACCCAGGTCCTTGGGTCAGATGCGTCAACTTCGAACAATGCACTTGAGCAACAATAGCCTATCAGGAAAAATCCATTTGTCCTTGAAGAAAGGTGCTAGTTTGGAGACTCTGGACCTTGGAAACAACAATTTCTCAGGTCATATTCCCACTTGAATTAACAAAAGTTTTCCAGCTTTAAGAATTCCGCGCTTACGATCTAATATGTTTACTGGCAATATTCCATCATAGCTATTAAATCTAACTTCTCTTCAGCTCCTTGATGTGGCACAAAATTGTTTATCTTGTTTAATTCCCCCAAGTTTTGAAAATCTCATGGCCATGAAGAATGAGCAGAAGATAAACTATGTTCTTTCCTATAGAGGGGTGGGATCGTCATATTACAAGGAAAACTTGCTTGTGTGGAAAATGCTTGAATATACAAGAACAGTTTTGCTGGTTACATGCATGGACCTTTCAAGAAATAATTTATCTGGAGAGATCCCTTAAGAACTCACAGCACTTTTGGGACCACGTGCTTTGAACTTATGTGGAAACTATTTAACCAGAAAGATCCCAGACAAGATTGGCAAATTGGTATTGCTAGAGTAAACCATCCACTTCACGGAAAGGAAAGAAAGGTGGAGAACGTGGGAAGAGAGGTTAATTAGGTAGAGAATCTCGGTGAGTTGGTTGTTTTTAAATTTTATTTAAATTAAATTATTTTTTTTAAAAGGTTGGTTGTTTGAGTGGACAGAGTCTTACGACGTTGGTTTCTCTTAGCTCCTCTTGTATATGAATTTAAATCACGAATATCTCAATATTGGACCGTCGGATTAGAATGAAACTTAATGCCTAGCTTACACTCGACATACTCTATCCAATAAGCTTAATATTGTCATATGATCATCCTAAGGTGGCAAAAATAGATTTCAATGGCTCTTACTCTTTCATGATCTCACACGACGAGCGTGTGTGACTCATATGGAAACTAACCATTAGATTTAAAGTATATACTCGACAAGCTACAAGTGGATGGTTTAATTTGTGTTTAGGTGACTCGGTTGGCGGATACAAGTACGATGTATAGTTGGATGGTTGAGATATAAGTAAATAATTAGACGGTTAGAAGTCCAATTTGATGTATACGTTAATGTACAGTTATTTTCATATTTAGCTTAGTGAAAGATGTGTTTTTTTTTTTTTGGAATTAGATAAATAAATCGTTGGGTTAATGGTCTAGATTAATGATTTAATAAATTGAAATAAAGTTTAAAAATGGATGGATGAATAAATAATCACATACCTTGTACGATGAATGAATAGGTGAGTTTAGTGTGTGATCCATATCTAGATTTGCGCTAGTTAATGCATGAACAGATGGTTTTAAGCGTATAAGTGAAAGGAGTGCACATACACATATACATATATACACACCAAAATAAAACAATTTAATTCAATGGTTTACGATAACAAGTCCATCTTGTATAAATTGAAGGATGCAAGTATGCATGGATGTGTGGGTGGATGCATATATGCTAAGATGAATGAATGTGTATGTACATGCACATGTACCAAAATCTCGGGTCATTACAAAATACATGACTAATCCTGGCAGCAACATTAGGAGGCGGTGAAATGGTTACTTCGTTATATTCAAGATATAATAGATTACGTCTTAAAATTTGAAAAGTCTATGGACAAGTTGATAGACTATGTGGATGCTGATTATGCAGGTACTATAGATAACAAGAGATCAACTTTCAGCTACTCGTTTGTGCTAGCGGGTGGAGCGATTAGTTGGATGTTGAAGCTTCAGTCTGCGGTGGCTCTTTACACAACTAAAGCGGAGTATATGGTGGTGACGGAAGCTTTCAAAGAAGGTGTTTGGTTGTGAGGGATGATAAATCAGCTTAGGTTTTAGTAAAAAGTCGTGCCAATAAATTGTGACAACGAAAGTACGATTAATTTGGCGAAGAACTTGGTTTACCATTCTCATACTAAACATATTGTTGTTCGTCATCTTTTTATCTGACAAACGTTTGAGGAAAGCGATGTGACTCTTGAGAAGATTTACATAAGTGTGAATCCAATGAACATGCTTTTTAAAGTAGTTTCTACCGAGAATTTCAAGTTCTGTGCGACTTTTCTAAGCTTGGCAAAGATAGAGTATGTACGAGAAGCGACGACAATGGTTGAGTTATAATGGAGTCAATTAGAAATGGAGCTTGAAGCTGTGGTTCATAATAATTGAAGACATGAGAAAATTTCACTTTTTTGCCTTTGCTCGTTGGATCTTTTTTTGGTCCAAATCAATGTAATCGAAATGGGTTGTCGATGGCACTTGATATGTTCGAAACTTCCATCGACTGACTTGTGCAATTTTGTGGAATTGCAGGTTTTGTTTTCTAATTTAATTTATATCTTATTTAAGGGTTTGTAATCAAGGATTATGGTATTGAAAACGTGCTTAGGGATTTGAGCAAAGGGGAGTTCAAAGGTAAGATTTTTGTGTTTTTCGAGGTGTATTCTCGGATCGGTAAGCTCTTTCATCTCTTATAACGTTGATTATCATAATGTATTCGTTGTCATTTTGTACCATGGTTTTTTAGCACGAAGATTTTTTCATGTAAAACCTTGAGTTCTCTGTGTGCCTGGTTTGTTTGATTCTAAGTCGGGGTTGCTTTCGTGCATTCCCTAACAAAACCGATAATAATACCATCACGATATTATACTTAAAACACTGCATGCAAATCATGTGCCACTCAATCAGTCAATCCTCATCGAAGATTTTGGCCCATCTTCTGTGGCACTTGGGCCTTGATTGTCCGCAAGCTGATGTGACACTTTTTGCACATGTCAAGCAAAGTCCATTCAACATGTTTCTACAAATTGTTTGTGGTTTCTGTCAATATTCAACAAAACATACAGTTGATATTGATGGTCCACTCTATATGGACAATGCAAGAATCTAATTCATTGATGGTTTGGCAAAACAAGTGAATGTTTGCAAGAAAGCATAGTAACAAGACACATTTAACCTAAAATCCATTAATATTCTATAGATAAGATCCTTCGGTATTGGGATTTTGATTCATGTGCCATCCAGTGTGGTACCTACCATATCTAGGGTTTGGATCACTAATATAGGAGCATGTTAAAATCAAGAAAATATTTATTCTTTTAACTATCTTTTTACCGACATTTATATACCCTGTTAGAAAGATTTTTTTACACATGTTCTATCTTTAGTGAAGAATTACAAACTAATATTATGAATTATTGAATCATGATCCTCACCCAAAAAACCATTATGTTAACATAAATGGTTAAGAAGAATACATTAATAATCCACATGCCAGAAAAGTCTCAATAATAGCGGCTAAGATCTCCCAACCTGTGATATTTTCCGCACTTGGCCCATTTGTGTGCTCCGCTTACCAAAATTGAAAATCCAGGCACAGTATCTAAAGTCATGTGGAGAGTATTCTATAATTCCTATTTGATTAAAGGGCAAAATCATGTTGGTGTTGCTGAATAAGTGGAGTAGCAGTTTCTTTTGTCTGAGCATCCCTCTCATGCATTAAAGCTACAATGTGCTACATAATTAGTATCCAATTCATTGTAAAATAAATAAATTGTAAGTTAAAAATTAAAGACATAATATTATACCATATTTTTTTCCCTATGCCACCCAATCCAAATAGCTGCCATAATTGAGAAAAAAAAAAAAAAAATCATTGACATCATTTTAATTTTTCAAGTAATAAATAATGATTATTAGTATATTAGACCTATGTCTATCTTTTATAGGATTATTTTAAGGTATTTGTTTAAATAGGAATTATAACCGTCCATACTCAAATACACTTATAAAGAAAATAGATAAAGAAAATTATAACTCTTATTATTATAAAACTAACATTTTACAGGGTGAATTATGGGTTAAACAAATAAAGTAGCAAAATCATCATTGCATCCAATCAAATGTCACAGATATTACCAAACAATTATAAGAGTAGATTAGTATCGGAAATCCAGCCAAACGGTCTCTTCTTGCACAATTCAAATCTATGTCTGGATAAAATCAAATCCAACCTAGAAAAAAAACTAAAAACTAAAAACATGTTCAAAATCCGCGCCTAGATCAATCGAAATCCTGATATAATCAAAAGGAAATGATGTTTTTTTTTTTTTCCTTACAGAAAAGAAAAGGAAAAAGAAAAAGAAATTCATTACAATATATACTGTAGGGAATCAATCTCTACACGGATCCGATCCCTCTTTCCTTGTTCGCTTCATATCTAAATCTAAAAGCTCCAAGAAAGATTGAAATTGTTTCTGTTTCTGTTTCTAGAACGTAAGAGGGGAAAATCGAAAAAAAAAAAAAAAACAAAGCATTTCTTGCCTATGTTGGAGAAGATGAGAGCAAGCTCATCATCGCAGAGAAGAGAGTACAACATATTGTATTTGTGCATTATACTCTTCCAGATTTGGATTTTTTTTTTTTTTCTCATCTGTGGAGAAAGGCTAATGTGGTGGTGACTCCACAACAAAGCAATCTGTCGCGAAGTTCATGTGGGTCAGAAATGTCAAGAAGAAGAAAAATGCAAATGGATGGAAACGAGCAGTAACTATGGCAGATTGTGCCGGATTCTGAGAGATGAAATGCAACTTACGGTGAGGCCATCCTCGTCAAAATCCCTGGCGATCATACTGGAGATGATGGACAATGGTCTCTATGGATTTAGATCTGGGATGAAATGTTACAGGTAGATTCAAACGGTGAGGGTGGTAGTGCATCGATTAAGGTATAGACATGCATTTTATAGAGGAGACGAATGAGAATCTCATGGATTTTAGGTATACCATGTCGTCTCATGCATTTTATGTGGATCCTCTGTTTGTTACAAATAAGGAAATCATGGTTACATGCATTGGGTTTGGGCCACATCATTACTATCCATATATAACATTTAATGGGGTAGCCAGTGATAACGTGGCCAATCATAATACAGTGAAACAGGATTTTCTTATTTGTGACAAACAGAGGATTCAAACTCAAGTGCATTAGGGCTGATTATCTACTGATAAGAGCTTATTTGTTTATTCCAAAAAAGAAAAAATTCTTATTTTTTTAATAAATTATTTTGTAAAGTTCTAATTTTAGAGTTTAAAATTCTAAAAAATAAGTGATGAGAAGGTTATTTTTTCTTTTAGAGTTTATTTAGCTCAAGTGGATAGACATTTTCTTATTAATTTTTTAACAAGTTTGTCCTTAAACTTTTTAAGTAATTCTCATCGGATCCTCGTCTCTTTTCTTTACAATCTCTCTAAGGTGGATTCACACGAGGAGCAACCTATATTGAAGGTGGGGCTCCACATGATGAATGGTCCGCATCAAAGTGGGCTCACGGAATGTGGGTCCCACATGATGGATGATCCACATGTTGTCACTCCGCCAAATCTCTCCGAACTTCATGTTGTCGCTCCACCAAATCTCTCCGATCACCGTCGTCAATGGGCCAAACTAGTCCATTAGGCTTTCCAGTCGGTCTTGCGCTGGATTATATCAGGCTCAAAGGGCAGGCTAGGGCCTAGATTTCAAGCCCTTTCTTAATAAATCCGGGCTTAGGCTTAGACTTAGACGTCCAAGGGGTATGTCATCTCATGTTAAGCCGAGGGACCAAAAATAACTCCAGTATGTGTCTGGGGTGGACTAAAGTTGGAAACAGTATACAAGTCCACGCTCGCCCTTCTAAATGTTTGCCTTTATG
Source organism: Magnolia officinalis (assembly GCA_021015155.1). NCBI lineage: Eukaryota > Viridiplantae > Streptophyta > Magnoliopsida > Magnoliales > Magnoliaceae > Magnolia > Magnolia officinalis. The sequence continues at coordinate 63,026,221 of JAJHSJ010000011.1, forward strand.
TGGGCCACCTGAATAATGTATGGTCTTGATTTTTGAATTTTGGTCCTAAGTTTTAATTTGTTATCTACTTGTATGAGTGGATTTTATATAATCATCCCGATGGGCCCTGTAAATATCAAGGGTGGACGTCTCTCTTCCATTATTTTTACGTTGGGGTGGCTGACCTGAAACACAATTCACCCTGATTTTTTAGCCATCGTCATGATATGATATTACACATCTAATGGTCGGAGTGCATCTTCAATGCACATTAAGTTTAGTCCCTTAAAAATAGAGGTGAGCACTCGAGGAGAGTTAATTTGTACACTAAGTTGGGCATCTTGATGAGTTCATATAATATTTAGGAATGCAGGTGATGGCTTGGGTGGGCTCCACCTTGGTGTTGATATGTAATCCATCCCGACCATCAGGTGTGTCACACTGTTAGGCCCGTCCCTTAAAAATCAGCACCGTCGATAATTTAAGACGACCACATGATTGGAAAATGCATACAAGACGACGTTCACCATCTGAACTATTTTCCTTGGTGCGGCCCACCCGAATCATGGATGAGCTTGAGTTTTGGAACTTACGCCTATATATTGCTTAGGCATGTAATGGTTAGAGTAGATTTTATATAATTTTCATTGTAGTCCTTGTAAGAATCAACAATGGATCTCTCTCTTGCAGTTGTTTCCTTTGCCATGGCTCATAAGAATCAAAGTTCAACCTGATTATTTCGTTCTTAACCTAATGTGGGATTACACATTTAATGGTCATAGTAGATCTCACATACACATCACAATGGGCCCATAAACAATCAAGGATTTCCTTACTATAACTTTTTTGGGAAAGCCTTTAACAAAGAGAGACCATTGATTTTAAATGGGGCCTATCGTAATGCGGTAGGTAGAATCCACTCTACTTATTAGATGTGTAATCTGACGTTATGGTCATGGACAAAAAACTCAGGTTGACCCATGATTTAGGTGGGTCAGAGACAGTTGGGAGAGAAATGTTCACCCTCGATATTTACAGGCCCATCGTGATGATTATATAAAATCCATTCCAACCATTACATATAACACCAAAACTTAGGCCTCGTGCCCAAACATCAAGTCCATCCATTGTTCAGGTGGGCCACATGAAGGGAAATAGTTTGGAAGTTGAGTGTTACCTTGGACACTATTTCCAATCCTATGATCCACCTAAAACACCAACTGGGCTGATTTTTGGGCCTTGCGTGTAATATGGAGAAAAGAACCATCAATGGAACCTCACCATGCATATGCTACTTCCAAAAGGTAAGGGCCGTCCACTAAATAGGCATGACATGATATTAGAAATAAGAAAAATTCAGCTAATTTTTCACAATCATACATTTGTTCAGTTAATTGTGGGCCCCACATTAGACTGACCTGATTCTCGAGCTAGAAGATCCACATAGTGGTTCCCTTTGGATGGACGACTTGGATATTGCGCCAGTCTGCCACAATGGTATATGGTAGCATGTGTATTAGCTGACTTATTCAAGCGTGTAGGTATAACAAAGTTATTTTTATGTATATCCACATAACCTCTACTTAAAAATTAGGAATGAAAATCATTTTCATTCCAAGTTCTACTCACAAAATTTTATTTCATTTTTTTTTAAAAAAAAGAGGGGATATTTACCCAAAATTCCTCCAAAATGCTGATTTTACCCATGAGTCCTGTGAAATTACAATATATATATATATATATAATTATTATATATATAATATATATATATATATATATATAATATATATATATTATATATATATATATATTCCCAAAACTGATAAAGTTGAGAATTTTAGGGCCCGTGTAACAACCAACCAGTCCAACATACACACCCCACTATGATGATCACTCAAGCAAGCTGGTCGATAGAATCATCAGATAAGCTACATATGAATTTGGATGTTTTTGGAATGGTATGGCCCACCTTTCGGTTGGATCTGCCAGACCTTAGTGATATGATTTATCCGTTGGATGGGTTGGACTTGAAACAAGTAAAGATCTTCCCCACAATTTTCAACTTGATCACTTTTTCAATAAAAAACAAATAAGGGCAATTTTGTAACATCCCTCTAAAGGCACTTTTGTTTCGAGGCATTATGTCGTAAAAACTACTGAGAAATTTTGTGGTAAAAATTCTAGCCTGTTTGGTATGTGGGATTATATGGTATGGAATTGCATTAGATGGAATTAACACCATTATTGTATAATGCTTGTATGTCTGGAAATACCAAGGTATTTTGACCGTCCAATCCCATATTCGGGATCAAATTCTTCCTATGAAAGAAACACTATATTAAGTAACACCTACGTTTAGTGGACCATGGAATTCCAATCTATGAACCAGATTTCACAATTGATGCTGGTCACTTGTACGAATGTGCAACTTGAATGTCATATGTAAAGGGCGCATATGGTTGGACGGCATGCATAAAATACATGCATCAACATGGGGCCCACAGATGTAGTGGATTTTGAAATCCACCAGAAATCTTGCAATGTCTGCTGTTGGGATTGGATGATATGATATCTGGATTAATCCAATCCTTTCCGTTGTTTCCAAATGTTGGATGGAATTTGCAACTACACCAAATGCAATTCCATCCCACCTTCGCAACAAGCCCAAAAAAGAGTGAATGCTAATTAGTTTAACAAAAATGTTAGATGTCTAAATTTCAAAGTTACAAACCGCTCTCGTGTCTTGTTTTACCATTGATCTTTCAACATTTTTGGAAAACTCTCCTAGCCAAACAATAGAATTGCCATCATAATTCACATATTCCCATTTTTTAAGAATTCCATCTGTTTTCCATATGCCTTTTTTAGCTCCATCTCTCGAAACAACCAAGCTCGGAACGCTGGAGGACTTGGGATTTTTTCTGTAAATTTTCTCAGGAATTAGGATTTTACCAAATAATGCCTCAAGGAATCGAAACTTCTGCACGAAGTTTTTTGACAGGTGCAATTACCAGAATGCCCTTTTTTAACTTTTTCTTTAAATTTTGTAAAACTCGAGAATTGTGGGCCCATGTGGTATGCGTATGACATCTAACTCATCCAACATAAAAACCCCAACATGACGATCGCACAAACCAAAATTCTAGCCAATCAAATCTTCAGATAGGCTACACATGATTTTGGATGGTGTATATTATTTTTTATGGTGTAGGTCACCTTATGGTCAGATCAGCCTGATTTTAGTTCGTTTGATCATCATAGCAGGATGCATCAATTGGATGGTTAAATATCATATGCATACCACACAGCCCCACAATTCTCAACTTCGCAACCTTTTAAAGAAAAAATAAACAAGGGCATTTTGGTAATTGCTCCCCTCGAGGAGCACCACCTCAGAGTTTCCATTAGTCGAGGCATTATTTAGTAAAATCCAAATTCCTGCAGAATTTTCCAGTAAATATCCCAACTTTTTCTAGCCATTTTTTAGAGTTTCAAGGCCAAAACCAAGGTGAAACCAGGATTCAATTCCAAGCCTTGCCTCAAGATCAGTCACACACACTAACTCTCCAAACAGAGGAGATGCATGGAATACATCACCTAAGACTAAGACGGCGGTCATAGTCATAGACATCAAAGGTCTCCACAGTATAATGCAGCTATCACTTACAACGGGTTTCCATTCAACACAGTTTCACAAAAAACCTACTCTAATGTCCATGGGGTAGGCTAGAATGCAGTTATCCATAAACAAAGGTTTCCACAAAACTGACCCTACTTACCTTCTACTCCACACGGTACTTTTCACCATACTCTAGCTAATGCAACCCAGCAGTACATGGTCCAAGTTTTGGGAGAATGCATATTTGCATTTTAGCACCCACTTAGTGCCTGGATGATCCAGATTTTGCTCTGGTATGCGTTGTTGGCCCGTTGAGTGTGGACAGTCCACTCATCAGCTTGATCACACATGTATATTAGGTGTGGACCATGGGTTGTGCATTTTTATCCATCCATATTAGTATAAATGAAATCAATGAGTAGGTTGCTACTGAAACTTGCTTGATTTCCCAGCTGGAGGATTGCATCTTCAACAAACCAGCAAGGGAACCGAACAGCACAAATGCATGCAAAGACATCCATCGTGTGCTAATGTAGCAGGTTCATGCAAGGTTCAGGTCATAAAACAGGTGAGTCCCACCATCTTCTACATTTATATAGGTTTTAAACAAAAAAAATTAAAAAAAAAAAAAAAAGGAATGCCAATATAGGAATTCACATATACAAAATACAAAAAAAAAAAAAAAAAAAAAAAAAAAAAAAGGAGGAATGGTCGGTTCTACTCACTTTAAAAGGCAGTTGAAAACAGGAAGCCCGACAAGATCACTTCCATTCGTCATCATTCCTCTTTTTTCTTTAGCCGTTTTGAACTATTGCTGAGAAGAGCAACTGATTGATATCTTCTGACTCCGAAAAATGCTCCTCATCCCCTGCGATCAATGAGAACAAAAAATGCTTCATTACTGTAAGACCTCTTGAAATTGAAGAGGGTGCGCTTCAGCTGGTTTCTTACCTGTCTTTGGCCTTATTTGAACTGTCCACTCATCAATGATCTGCATGGATGCACATGATAGTCAAGATTAAAGGTCTTCATTAATTGCTCATAACAATTGCACAAAGGCGTGTCCACAAACTACAGATACAAAGGATCGATAATTATACCAAAATGCTCACTGGTGCACCAATGGGTTTAAAAACTATACCGAGGAATGATCTGGTGTCAACAGTTAGTGTAGATTTCTGCTGTAACTTATTCAGTGCACTAACAATCGGGTGGTTGCGACATGCGGAGCACTACTGGTTATTGATTGGTGGGCCTCAGGGCTTATCCATTTTGAAGTTGTAGTTAACAGCTATGATATATCAACTTTTTAACCATCCAAATAAACTTATACATTGATTCAAGTTTGAAGGATTGGAAACACCTAACTTTTTTAACCATCTAAGCAATCTGGAATTTTTTTTTCCTGAAGATGAGCAAAGATTTTATTACTTCCAAAGGGCCAGGAATGCAAAAAACAAGAAGCAACAAAAGCCAAAAAAACTCTCACCCTAAGCCTGCAGAGAAAGCAAGGAAAAGAAAACCAAAGAAACACACAACCCTGGCCAGGAAGAAGCCCACACTCTGAGCCAGAAAACGTCCACAACCCAGGCCAGGAGAAACCGATTCACATGTATACCCACATTTATGCTTGCATAGATACTTCATAGGAGTGATATAATCATTGCTAGTATCATGTTATACATGTCTCCACTCCTTTATGGTATGATGTAGTTTGTACGGATATGTTAGCATATAGTTGCATAAAACATGGAGCAAAGTGGTAAAAGATTTGGGTGCAGGGAAGCATCTATTTCAAAATGTTTTCAAGTATAAACGACTACAAAATGAGAGCAGGAGCGCGATTCGAACCGGAGCAACACCTAGTTAGAAGATCCTGCAACATATCAAATATCTTTTTTTAATGGGTATCAACATGTCAATTAACTCCACTTGGTAGAGATGCTCAAGCAAGTTCCAAGCTCGGGTAAAAGAGGATTGATGTCAGGTGGGTCTATAGGAAAGGTATAATGTAATGTATGTACTTTATTAGTGGGTGTACACATTCCTTTTGTGCTCCTCAGGAGTATGTAGTAGGGCTCTTTTCTAATAATACAAAGGGTGTGTTAGGGCTTTGGACCTAACATACGAAAGTCTTTCTTTCCTAAAACTCTTCCTTTTCTGTCTTCTTCTTTCTTCCTTTCTTCTCATTTCTTCTTCCTTCCTCTTCCAAACCGCACCAACCTATTGGGTCGCCGTTGTGAAACTCTTGCTAAGCAATCATGAGAAAGCCAATCCCACATGGCTATGACAAGTTGACAACAGCAATGATGATGATGATGACGATGATTAGCATGTCAAATATCTTTCTCCATTGCAACTAACACCTAGTGTGCCTCGAATAGAATAGCGTGCACCCGTCCTAGTAATATAGCCAGAGAATATATTTTCTCATCCATAGATGACCTTAATGTGACAAATAACACTTTCAAACTCAAGAAAATTTTGACTTCAATCATGTATGGAATGGGAATTTTAAAGAAAGAAATGTAGCAAGGTTCCGTAGTAAGCTTGTAATACCAAGACAACACTTCCATCTGGTATCACAAATGCCTTGCTGAAAATGCCCATGGCGACATTGAACTTGAATGTTGCTGTTGGTTGCTTGCTGGCAAAGAGTGCAATTTTGTAGCACAATTTGGAAAATGCAACCGCCAAACAGATTCACTTGGCAAAGAGTAAGATGATGAAATTGGAAAGAGAATGTGGAGCCATATTACACATACAAATAGGAAATAGCAGTATGGAAATAGGAACAGGAACGGGGATATGATTCTCCATTTCTTTTTAATTCCAGGAAACAAATAAGGGAAGGAATTATATGACCTTCGGGTCAAGGAAATGCACACTATGATCAGGTCATCAATTTGTGCAGGCGGGACCCGTGTTTCAGTGATGCAAACCAGTAGTCTGATGTGGAGATCCTAGCCACCAAACTTGGGCCTTTTTCAGTAGAATGTGGACCTTTGCTGCATTCCCCTTATCAAGCATAATATTTGCAGGCCAAAATTGAAGGTTGGGGTTATCCTACTGAGGAGATTTTCAGGGCCTGGCCCAGCCAGTGGATACCAGCCTAGGTTACTGAACAATGGACCTCACATGTAGAAACTGAAAACCCAAGTATACTGCACATCAGACCGATGATCATATAAGGGGTCGTTTGGCACCGTGGATTAGAGGGGGTTTCAAATCCCCTTGGTTGCTTGGCAGCATAAAGTAACTGGGGGTTTCAAATCCCCTCTTTGAGGGGGTTTGCAATCCACGGTGAGAGCTTGGATTACACCTAAAATCATTTCAATAGTTGCAGGTGTAACATGTGTGTCACTGTACACTATCATTCTATTGGGCACATGGCCCACTAATGATGATCAGCACCATCCAAACATTGTCCATGTAAATCAGCACCGTCCAAACATTGTCCAGCACCATCCAAACATTGTCCATATTAATCAACGATTAAAAATCGTTGGTTAGTCACTCAGACATGATCTTGTGCTTGCGGTCCATCCAAGACTTGGAATTTCATCATTTTCAGGCAAAGCATATATTTCAGCGGGCTTATCACAACCATAGTGTCAAAAATTATATATCTCACTAATTAGGGATATTAAAGTTGATTTAGTAATTAAATTCAAACCCCTGTAAATATACCATGCACAGGTATTTTTGAATTAAAGTTGATTCACACTCTAGGGTGCCAAACACACTGGGAGGATTACCAATCCAGAGGGTTTCCAATCCTGGGGGTTCCGAATTCAGGAGGTTCCAAATCCACGCTCCCAAACAGGCCCTAATTCCTCTGGATGCATATACAGATAATCCTTTTCGTGACATACTAATTATATTCAGTTTCTTGCTCTTTATATGAAACACTCAGCCCACTATTAAAACATCTCTATTAAACATGATACTTTTTTTCCAGTCTATCTAGCATGCTACTTTTGACAGGCTATAAATGTTTGGTTTTCATAGTGAAGCTTTTGACAATATTCCTTATGTTGTGATGAGAATACAAATGAAGACAAATGAACCTAATGCAATAGGATTCGGTTATCACATATCTCAGTATCTGGGAGTTATCCAGTATGAGTATCAGTGTCGCAAGTTGTCTGACAATATCGCCATCACCATAGGCTCATCCCAGCTATTTTGGCCGGCTTTATAAACCCCCTGTTTCACCATCAAGTTTCGAACAAGAATTCTCAAGCTTATTTCATGAAAGTTCAATGATAGGCTGCAGATCGACTGCACCCAATCACTTTTACCTATTCATAATCAACTAGAACATATTTATTCAGTTCATCTCACAAACTAGAAAGATTCCTAACACATGCATGATCCCATGTGCTGACAAGATATAAAGCATATACAAGAATTTCAGAATCTTAGATGCAGATATTTGATAATTGGAGTGCATTCCCATAAATGAAAGCAATCACAATGTGACCACAGCCGTGTTCAGGATAGCGATATCATCCTGGCAGTGTTGTGTTTCTACCGAGGACCACATTCTTAACTTATCCTTCCTTTTCTTCTCTTCTGGCATTGGTAATTTTTTACTAAAAGCTCTTCAGTACAGTAGTTCTCACTTGAAACAGAATGCAAATTCCATTGGTCTCTTGGGCAGTTTTTCCCACAGCTCAACCTAAGCTTAACTTTCTAAACAAAATTTACCACATTATAAATCATAAATGTGATAAAATGTACTCTTACATTGCAGAAAGTATCTAAAGGAGAAAACTTTGAGATGAAGCAACAAATTACTCTTGTAAGCAAATCGATGCTACAAAGTTACCTGGTTTAAATTCGCGTACGCCAAGTCGTCAGAGTCGCTAGTGATGGGCAGACCGGAAGATGCTTGCATGCGTTGCAATAGACTCCTGTTCCCAACCAGAGTTGTCCTGGCCTTGTCGATCAAATCCTGTGTGTGAATGAATGGTGTTAATTTCCAATATGCATATGGTTCTCTTTCTTTTTGGTGGATAAGCTGGTCTTGAACAGACCTCGTATTTGAAGAAAAGAGCATTTTCCAATGAGCTATTTGTCCATAAATCTGCATCTCAATATTTACAGCACAGAGATGATGCAATCACAATACCAACCAATCTCAAGGGCTAAAACTAAACATTAAGCACAACACATCTCATGAAACTTACATGCTCCTTCTGAAAGGCCAAAGAGATCCTAGGGACATGATTTTAGGGGAAATATTATTTTCTTCAAAATTTTGCTATTAAATGAAATTTGGTCAAAATCAAAGAACTTCGTTATTTCAAGAATTTTAAGGGGAAGGAAAATGCACGTCTCATATAAATAGTTATGCCTTTTCAGTAGATAGAGAGCGTTCACCAAGGTATTCCGTATTGGTAACGGTGGCCATAACGGTCACCATCGTTACTGATATAGGTATCGATAACAGATATGGAACACCTTGGCGTTAGCTATTCTTGCCAAGGTCTTCTTCCTACAGACACAAATAAATCAAAGAACTTCGTTATTTCAAGAATTTTAAGGGGAAGGAAAATGCATGTCTCATATAAATAGTTATGCCTTTTCAGTAGATAGAGAGCGTTCACGGAGGTATTCCATATTGGTAACGGTGGCCATAACGGTCACCATCGTTACTGATATGGAACAGATATGGAACACCTTGGCGTTAGCTATTCTTGCCAAGGTCTTCTTCCTACAGACACAAATGATTATTTTCATTTCTCAAAAAGCTCAACTCATCGCATATACAAGATGTTAAGGTGGTGGAAAAAGAAATGCCGCATGCCCATGTTAATCCATTTGTGTGCATATCTATAGTGTTTGTTATAGTTATTTGAATATGTCATGCAGTGGCATAATCGGTACAAAAGTCGAGAGGAGTTCCTGGGAAATTTGTGTCGAAACTTCTTGCCTTTGTGTCCATGGCCCAAATATAATTTATGGACAAGGAAAATTGTTGTGTTAACATTTGTAGAGATAATATAATGATCTAAACAATTAAATACATGAGAATTAAGGTCCAACCAATTTGTTCATATATTCGTATGTTTCCCTTGGCTAAATCTTATTTGATTAAAACCTTGGCTCCAGCTTCCACTCAAGGCTTGACTTCAACTTTTTTTTGAAAGGTACCACTACTAGGGATTGAACCCTAGATCACTCGCGCACACTCAATGTTCCAAGTATTGGCGATATTATCGGTATCGCCAGCTTGGTGATATTGATAATACCAATAGTATCAGAAATTCTAGGTATCAGTGATATATCGCGAAGTATCACCAATGTTTTTTACTGCATAAATTCCAGGTGTCACTTGTATCGCCAATGTATCGGCAATATTTCAATAATATGGCCACTATATTGATATCGCCAAAAATATGTTTATTAAAAATTTTAAAAAAAAAAACCATTTCAAAATTTTTTTTATGGGTGCTTGGTTGTATGATGAAATGCATGTTGGCATGTGTGTATATGTATGCATGAATCCATCCATGCATGCATGGATGGATTGATGGTTGGTTGGTTGGTTGGTTGGTTGGTTGGATGGATTGATAGATGGTTGGTTGGTTGGTTGGATGGATGGATGGATGGATGGATATACGTGTGTATGGGTGTATGCATCCAGCATGCATGGATGGATGGATCATGCATGTGTGTGTGTGTGTGTGCGTGCATGTGTGTGTGTATGTATGTATGTATGTATGTATGTATGTATGTATGTATGCATTGCATAGATAGTTGGATGAATGGATGGGTGGATGGATGATTAGATGTATGGATGATTGATGGACGATTGATGGATGAATGGATGGATGATTGCGTCTTTTTTGCTATTATTTAATTCTTAAATATGCGTCTTTTAGCAACTCCTGAAGTATAATTGAAAATTTCCACCATTTTACCGCTGTTTCCCCAACTTTCCGTAAGTCATCATTACATGCTTTTAGGCCCCCATTAAAGGGAAACTGATTATGCATGCATCTTTTTTACAATTATTTGATAATTAAATATGCAAATATGTGGATTTTAGCATCTCCTAAGGTTTCATTAAGAAATTTCACAATTTTCCCCATGTTTCCCTTAGTCAGCGATACATTTCCAGGTATCGTGATATCAATACATGTTTCTGTGTCTCCATCAGCAACACATGTAACAATACCGATGGTACAAACACTGCACACACTACATTGTCTCTGCCAGCTCATCTAACAAGCCAGAGACGGCTTGGCTTCAATTTATCCAATTGAATGAACCAACTTCATGCAAGACTAGAATTGTGAGTTATGTCCTAGCCATGATGCCTAGATAAAATATGGATAAAGACACAGAATCCTATGATTAACGCAAAGTCTAGCTATCCTGGCTGACACTCTATTCACACAGTAGATCCTTAGGAATTCAAAAAGCGTAACAAACTCAATATAACAAGGTACTGTTACAGTGTTACCTATATCTTCTTTTTTTCTTCTTGAAATGTATACTGTTAATTGTAACTTTCAGGTATCCATGCAATATTGGATATCAATATATGCATCATATTAAATACAAGTGTGTGTGAGTGTGCACGCATCTACCAAAATTAATACCTGTACCCTTAACATGCATAAATTTCCACGTATCCTTGGATCATGCATGCGTGTGCACGCACATAGAGCTACAACTTGGGCCAGACTCAACCAAAATCCCACTCGCCCACCTAATTTTAACTAGGTGTGGGTTGGTTCAATTTGGGTTCAGGTTGGATTTCAGTAGCCAAATTTAAATTCAGGTCGCTTTGGGCTGAGTCCCATATGACTTGAATGTGGAAGGGTTTTGGGTGATCAGCGGGTGGGGACCTTCATATCAATGGTATGGATCAAGTTTCATTACCCAAATCCAAAAATCCGGGTTTGGTTGGCAGGGGTCTGGTTCAGGTGGGTAATATTAAAATAGGCCGGGCTCAGGTTGATCCGTTGATGAGGTCAGGTTGAAATTTGAGTCAGTCGGGTTTCACATAACATATGAGTTTACCAAGTTGGGTTCAGTGCCCCGCCCAACATAAACTATGCTTGCATTTTAATGCACATGTACAAATAAGGACAATGGGAAAAAAGAAAAATCATGAAGAAAATCAAGATCCAGACCATCCTTCAAAAGGAAAAGGAGGAAAGCACCTGCTTTGCGGCGAGGAGCTCGCGGCATTGCTCTTTCAACGACGGGAGGTCATCCTGAATTTTCTTTATGCGAGAAACAAGCTTCGATGGGTTTACCTGCAAAAAATCAATTTCTTGAGAAAGAATGATACATTTAAAAATATTAAAAATAGAAAAGAAGAAACGACATTGATGGTATAATTTGCAACAAAGGGAAGTTTATTGGACCTTGGGACTACCTTAGCATCCCACCCTACCTGGGGCTCACCTATAGGTAATCAGTGTTGTTCATTCAGTGGGCCCTCTATGGATGGCCCCCTGTGCAGAAAGCAAATCTAACTGAAAATCCTAACCATCCAATTGATGAATGTCTATATATTGGATGTGAGCGATTGAATTTTTTCATGTTAGTCATCCATTTGCAGCCCTTTGGATTGTCCAGTCAGTAGGATTCTTTCTCTGATAGCCATCCACAGTGATGCCCACAAAACAAAAGGTTGCAATTGGTTGAGACCTATGTATAGCGGACATGCTGCAGACTATAATTTGGGCTGCAGGTTTTTATTTTTTATTTTAGTTTGTATGGGTGGCAATGATCCTAATGCAAATGGTTTGCACCATATTACAATCAAGGTATTCAATAACGGTACAATGGGCACTGTCATTGCCGTTACGATACAGGCCATTACGGCCAAATTTTTTTTTTTTTTTTTTTTTTTTTTTTTAAGTAACAGCCCTGACTGTAACGTAAAGCATAACGGTACCCACTGTTATTATAATTATGTAACAGCCATTACTATGCAACTATTGGACATGTGGACAGTTTAATAGTGGATCTGGACCAAACTGCTGGTCAGACGCAATTTTCCTTGGCCACCACTCTACCATCTGATTTATGACTTCTCAAACAATCCTAACCAGTATTTGAAAAATCAAAGGAAAAAAAATGATTTTTCTTGATCACATTTCATCAAGACTCAAAAAAAAATAAAAAATAAAAATATCAGTTTCATCATGACTCAGTCAAGACTTGTTCACTTGTTGACTCAGTCGGCTCAACTTCAAATATTAACTATTACCAACTCTTGGTTTTCAAAACTGGCAAAAACTCATCCTGAGTAACTCGACTCCACGCTACTAGAAAAGCTCCCAATCTAGTCGAGTTTTCAAGATTTCAACCTATGATCTTAACCATCCAACCAACAGCTTGCAAATGGATAATCTAGATTGGTTGTAACAAGAGAATCCAATCATGAGCACAGTACATCCAAAAGATCCCACTATGCATGACTTTGATGATCGTAATCAGTGTCTTGGAATATCAACACTTGTGACATGAAGAGCCATTCTTCAGGTGGTTAGGATCATCTGATCAATATGATCTTGCCCTAATCCTCCACTAAAGGTGGGTGAGATTTTGTGGCTCGCATCTTCTACTCTCCATGTGCCCAATACATTCAATTACACCGCTCGCATAATTGGGTGCAAGCTAGTTGTATTTAGGATAATTCCTTTTCTCTGCATTTAGAAAGGGTTAAAATGGAGGCGTCGGGTCTCATATCATCTATGCCCATTACCCAGTAATTATCAGGTGATACACCTAAGTTTCAGACAAAAACAGTCCAAAACCACCCAAAAAAATGCATGTGAAGCAACTTGCAGTGCCATACCATCTTCCCCACAAACATGATACCTACGTAGTGGACCCCAACATGAAGATCATCTGAACAACAATCAAGCCGTTGGAATCATTGGGTGGCCGATGGTCTGACTCAACATACTAGTATTCGCCCACCACTCGACAAGGGTGATCTCCATGGTGGGGCCCACAGTTTCCATTGTACGGATGTTACTACATATATGAGAGGGGAAGATGGTACGGCACCACAACTTGCTGGGCCACCGACTCACTCAATGTGATGAGTTATCCTCTTTAAGGTAATCAGTTATACTGAAGCAAAATCAAGAAATCCCAAATCGACATTTGTAAATTGGTGAGACGAAACCCTAGAAAAAAAAAATGCAGAGAGAGAATGGACAATCCCTCGACTGAACTATGAGATTCTTTCCGTGCAGCTCATGTGCGACCTTCAAGATGAACGGTTCGGATCATTACGTGGACTCGATCTGGAGAGAGAGAGAGAGAGAGAGAGAGAGAGAGAGAGAGAGAGTAAATACATTATCGGGGTAGGTGTTCTGGAATTCTTTCTCGAGGCGGTGTTGAACGACGGACAGATCGTTATTCGCTTTCGTTAATAGATTCTGCAGATCATCTACGGCCGCATGATGATGATGTTGATTCTCATGGCCCATCTCTCTCATCTGCTCTGCTCTAAAAATGAACTGAAAATACGAAACGGGAGGAATTGTGTGACTTACGGCCCGCGTCTTTGCGCACGGTACACGAGCTTTCCGTCCTGACGAGTAAACTTCAGTTGAATATCCACCGTTGTTGTACTTCTCGATACCTGGACATTTCAAATCCGACCATTGAACATTCGAATTTTGAAATATGGAAAGCTTCGCGGGGACGCGGAGGTATGATGGAAGCGGATTGGCTGATGTACCCCACACCAGCTGTACACTCCCACCAGCTATATAGCTGCTGTATTAACGTCAGCAAGTTCCGTGGATCTAATCGTGAGGTATTTTTTATATCCAAACTGTCCGGCGAGCTCGTGTTAAGGCTTGAGACGAAAAATAAGACAGATCTAAATTTTTTATATCCAAACTGTCCATATGGCGAGCTCGTCTTAATGCTTGAGACAAAAAATAAGACAGATCTAAATTTTTTATATCCAAACTGTCCATTCATTTGGTGAGCTTATCTTAAGGCTTGAGACGAAAAATAAGACAGATCTAACTATCAAGTGAATCACATTGCAAAAACTAGTGGGGGATTGAACTTCTACCAATGAAACCCTTTTTGGGGTCATAGAAGTTTTGGATCAATGTAAAATTTGTTTTTCTTGTTTTTCTTCTTCATTCGAGTATTTTTGACCTTATGAACAGATTGGATGTAAAATAAACGTTATGGTGAGTCCTACAAATTTTTTAACGGTCAAAATCATTATCTCCGCTTCTATTTATGGTGTGGTCTAGATGATCTTTGGATATGATTTATTTTTTTTATAATGCTCAAAAATGATCTCTAAAAATAGATGAACAGTGTAGATATAATAAATACATCACTGTGGAGTCCATGTAATTTTGATCTCCTTTGAACTGTTCGTAGAACTCGGAGCTCGAGGAGCGTGACGCGCACGACACGTACCTACAGCACCTATATAGGGGAGCGAATTAGCTACTGAACCTGACACTAGCGAGACTCGCTACTGAAGTCATATCACTACGTTATGTGGGGCCACCATGATGTATATCTTGTATCCACACCGTCCAAACATTTGAAGATATCATTTTAGGGCATGAGACAAAGAATGAGTCAGATCTAAATGTCAAGTGTACCCCACCACAGAAAACAGTGGGGATTGAACGCATACACTTAAAAATATCTTGAGTCTGTCCACGGAAGTTTTCGATTAAGCAGATATTTGTGTTTTCACTTGCTCCATGTCTGTGTTAACTTATAAATAAGTTGGATCTCAATCATGGTGGGCCCTATGAAGGTTTCAACGGTAGGCGTCATTGTCCCCACTGTTTTCTGTGGTGGGTCCACTTTGAGCTTTGAATCTACCTCAATCCTCATCTCATGCCCTAAAATGATCTACCCAAATGGATTAACGGTGTGGATACCAACACATAGATCATGGCGGGCCCACAGAACGTGGTGACGTCACTTCAATGGCGAAACTTGCTACTGTCGGGTTCAGTAGCTAATCCGCATCCGATTAAGTGAGTCGGTGAAGTCATGAACTTAGGGCCCACCTTGATGTATTTGTCGTATATCCATGCCGTCGATCATTTTTTCCATCTCATTTTAGTGCATGATCCCAAAAATGAAGCAAATTCAAATCTCAAGTGGACCACACCACAGGAAACATGCTCACCGTTAAAAAATGAAGCAAAACATCTCAAGTGCATGATGTATATATTGGATATCAATGCCATCCATCCGTTTCGCCAGCTCATTTAGGGCATGAACCCAAAAATTCTGTAGATCCAAATCTCAGGTGGACCACACCATAGGAAATAGTGATGATTGACCATTAAAAACTTCTTGGGAGGCATACAAATTTTAAATTAAGCTGAAATTCGTTTTTTTCCCTTCATCCAGGTCTGTGTGATCTTATGAAAAGGTCGGATGGGATGGCAAATAAACATTACGGTCCACTTTTTAGATGGCCCAACTGTACTAGAAAAACAGATACTTCAAAAAGAAATTATCAGCGGCTTTGATTCAGTGTACATGAGTGGGCCACCCATCCAATGAGTGGGCCATCTTGGGGGAATCTTTTAATCAGAGCCGTTTGTGAACTTTCAAATTCGGACCCATCTTCACGTTCTAGCTGCGTGGAACATTTGAGCCATGAAAAAAGGCTGGGCAAAAATCAGGCTGCAATATTCATCAGATAGCCTACATTATCAAAATAAATGGACGGCTGATCATTGGATGTAACTACATGTGGGACCCACCAGATAAGACCAGCCCCGCTGTTAAGGGAGATGGTCTTCATGGCATTGGCACACTTTGCATGGCTTGAGATGTCCTACAAACACGATATTTCAGAGGGAAATTAAAGCCTGTATGCGGTCCATCTCTCATGGTTTCTCTTAATCAAAAGAGGGTGGCTTGCCCCACAAGTACACCAGCCAACCCATCACATGTGCAACATCCTAGCCGTCTATCAGGTGGATCCCATCGTTAAGATCATCTAATCAAAAACTCAGGCTAGTCAACTACCAGGTAGGAGTAGGAGGACCAACCACTGCAATTTATCAGTAGTTCTACATTGATGAACAGATTGACCAATCTTACCCCATGGTGCCTATTCTCATAAACACAATTCAGAAAGAAAAAAATAATAATCTCATCATCATAACTAGAGCTGGGCATCGGTCTGGATTGGATCGGATTGGGTTCAACTATAGCCGATCCGAAATCTTAATGGCCTGACCCGAACTCGATCCAATCTGGGACCGAGTCCGGGTCACTTGATTCGGACCGATTCGAAACGTGCATTGTCTAATCTAATCCAAGTCCGACTCGGTCAGATTTAAATTTTACAGTAAAATTCCCTAAAAAAATTTCGAACTGCATGAATCTACAATCCACAAAATCAGAAACCCTAAAATTTTATTCTTCCATGGCCTTCAAATTTACTACACCAGAAGCCCTAAAATTCATATACTCCATTGTCCTAAAATCCATAAAAACCCTAAATCTGTGGCCCTAAAAACTCCCAAAATTGGAAGCTCTAACTCTCCAATCTCTATACTTGAGAGAATGAGAGAGAGAGAGAATGGGAGAGAGATACCTGATGGTGCGTGAGAGCTTTGAGAGAGCTTTGACGGCATGGATTTAAAAATACATCATGGTGGGCCAGAGAGCTTTAACACCAACTAGCTAGCCAGTGCACGGTCACCTTCCAAACCGCTGGCGTTACACACATCGGTATAGGAGGCGAGAGAACGGGAGAGAGATACCTAATGGTGAGTGAGAGCTTTGATGGCGTGGATTTAAAAATACATCATGGTGGGCCAGAGAGCTTTGACGCCAGCTAGCTGGCCGATGCGGGGTCACATTCCAAACAGCGGGCGTTACACGCAATCGGCATAGGTGGCGTGGGTTGGAGCTTTGAGAGAGAGAGAGAGAGAGAGAGAGAGAGAGAGAGAGAGAGAGAGAGAGAGAGAGTAGGCAGGGGTTGGAGTGTGAGGGTTTGGGAGAGGGAATAGGCAGGGGTTGGAGCTTAGAGAGAGAGAGAGAGAGAGAGAGAGAGAGAGAACGATCGGGTAGTTTTTTAGGTTTAGGGTAAAAATCTAAAATGCATATATATACTACTAGCAAATTTCAGATCGGATTGGTCCGGATCCACCACGATCCGAACTCAATTCGAAATTCATTCGGATCTAAATTACCCACCTCGATCCTGACCGATCCATGTCGTTGGTTCGGATCGAATCGAGTCTGATCGGGTCGGATCCACCGGATCAGATCTGTTTTGCCTAGCTCTAATCATAACCATGGATATCAGACTCCCAAATCACTCACATTCTTCGTAATAATTTATGTGACCTATCCACACCATTCATCTCTAGGGAAATCTCGTTTTAGGGAATGAGCCGAAAAATGAGGCAAATCCAAAGCACAAGTGGACCACACCACAACAAACAGTGGGATTTGAACACCTACCGTTGAAAACTTCTTAGGGCCTAAAAGTTTTGGATGAATCTAATATTTGTGTTTTCCCTTTATCCATGTCTCTGTATTCTTAGGAAGAGGTTGGATAACAAACAAACATCAATGTGGTGCTTAGGAAGGAAATAGCTTTGAAGGACCAGTTTCCTGTGGTGTGGTCCAATTGAGCTTCAGATCTATCTCATTTTTTGGCTCATGCCCTAAAATGTTAGGGTAAAACAGATGGACGGTGTGGATAAGTCACATACATCACGGTGGGGCACACAAATTTAAGTCAGCCCTAACCCGACGAATTTTCGGGGAGAAAATACTCACCGATCTTTGTATTTTGGCAAACACTTGTAAAAAAAAAAAAAGTAATAATGATTTATTTCCTTGCATTTATACATTTATAGAGGAATTTGAGAAATCAAACACCTAAGTTCAAACAATTACAACACAATCTTGAAGTGTAAACATAGAAAACCTGAAGATACATATATAGATATTTACAACAACATTCTTTGGTATGAATAATTGAATTGAAAAATAAGGGGGGGCATCCAGACCTTGTGAATATAGCCCAAACACCTATTAGTCAAAGATCGTATCATTTTTCCGCTAACAGAATTTCAATTTCCCTGTTCCAGTCATGGAGTCCTTTGCCTGTCTTACCCGACACAATGCCTCTTCGGTTCCTGTCAACCCAGAACACGACTCCGACTCGCTGGCCTCAAAGGTGACTGCAAAATAGAGGTAAATAGTGCATAGGACAGCCAAGAGGACCATCGTCTTTATGAGAAATCGGTGCCGCTGATAGATGGTGGACCAACTACCCAATTCATCACCGCCACGGAGTGATCTCCTGAATGAAGGAGAAAGTGCAGCAAATGGGTTTTGGGATTTTCTGAGGGATGATAAACTGTCGAGAACCATGGTTATCCCGGTCTCCCGTTCAGACGAGCTGAAATCCTGTATGCATTAGTAGTGAATTGGAAGTGAGTAGACTCTAAACCAGGAGAAATCTATATCCACAATAAACTTTGGTTTTCAGTTTGTACAAGCCTTAGTTCCGGCAAGCCAGACCATTGATCTATTGGGCCCCACCATGCGAATTATTGCTGCATTTCTTTTTCTTGACTATATATTTGTAACCCATAAATTGAAAGGTTGTGATGTTCCTAGCAAGGAGAGTTTTCAAGGTGCTTCCATGGTGGAGCCTAATAGACTGGCGATGTGGATTGCTGAACCATGATCGACGTATCTTTTCATATATGATTGGCCCTGTTGGAGGTTAAAAGGCAACATTAAATGGGGCAGGATCCGAGGTGGGTGGATCCCTGACTGTGGTGCCCACCATGATGTATGAGCCTCACATCCCCACCGTCCATCTGTTTTTCCAGATCATTTTAGGGTATGATCCCAAAAATGAAGCAAAGCCAAATCTCAGGTGGACCACGACATAGGAAACAGTGGTTATTGAATACCCACCATTAAAAAACTTCTTGAGGACACCGGAATGTTTGTTTGCCATCCAAACTGTTGATAAGGTCACAAAGACCTGGATGAAGCAACCACACAAATATCAGCTTGATCTGAAACTTTTGTGCCCCACAAGAAGTTTTTAATGACCAATCATCACTGTTTCCTGTGGTGTGATCCACCTGAGATTTTTATCTTCTTAATTTCTGGGATTATGTCCTAAAATGAGCTGTAAAATCAGATGGACAGAGTGAATGTAAGGAAAACACATCACAGTGGGGCCCACAGTCAGGGATCCACCCACCTCACCAAAGCCTCGCCCAATTAAATGTAAGGGACAAAACCCCAAATCAGCAGAAATATGGTGAATGCTTTCAGACCAAGAAAAGTATATGGTATCCAGGTTTGCTGATACCACATGAAGGTATTGCGCAGCCTCTCTGCATGCCAGTGCACATGCCAAGCTGGCACCATTGTGTAAGATTCAAGCCGCCCATCGGGTGGTTGTCACTGTGTAGCTTCCCTGTCCCAAAAAACAGTGCAGCTCACTTGTCAGCTAGGTCACAGGATACAAAACAAACAGGTGGTTAAAACGAGTTTTTCTCATCCATCCATTTGTTTTGTACACATCAGTCCACCAGATAAGTGGACCAACCTGATTTCTGAGACAGGAATCTATAAAGTGAGGCACACCCGATGGACTGCTTTGATGATCTTGGCACATCTGTCTTCTCTGTGGACACGCAAGATTAGCCTAAGGATATATGAGTTAAGGAATACCACAAGTCATGCCAATGAAAAATGAGGATCAACCGTCATGAATATTAATCAACAATCCCACGTTATAAAATCAAACAATGAAAAGGAAATCCTCAAGCAGGAAAGTGAAGCCAAAATCAATACCACCCAATTTCTATATTTTAATCCAAGACTCTGCACCGTTGGCATAACAGTGCAAACTCTACAGTGGGAACGCAAGCTTCATGTTTCATCAAGATATTACTTATCTGCTAAAAGTACCAAAAATTTGCAAGTACATCTTCTACAACCTCATGGGCTGGGTCTAGCTCCATGACTCAGTGGTAGACAGACTCTGTTTCAACACTGAGATCATGGGTTCAAGTGCCCTTGTGGTGTGGATGGGGTGTGTGAGTGTGTGGTGTGGGTGGGTGTGTAAACATTAATAATAATAAACAAATTAAAATTTATAAAAAAAAAAAAAAAAAAAAACTCTTGGACTTTCCATATTGCGTAATTTTGAAGGTATTTTCTAATGTGTGCATGTGACTTGCTAGAGAACAAATAGTTAAAGAATGGAATTATTGATGATTGAGCATTGTTGCAACCTATCTGCCTAGTTTTCTTTGTAAGAAAAATCTAAAGCTCTCTTTATGGGTCAGTCCTAATCATAGACCCTCTTCATAGGCCGTGTTTATAGCGCAATTCCAAACAAAGGTAGGTTTCTGCCTATTCTTTCTTCTCTTGCCAATGCCTAGTTCACCACCATCATGGCCTTCTCTTGCCAACTGCTTAATTACATAATAAAATTTAAAATCACTTACCAGATGCTTCAAAGTTCAAATACTGTCAGATGGCGACACAATCTTATGTTCCTTCCAAGCGATATTTGATATTTCATTAAGAGTATCCTCCTTTCTTGCTTGATTGCAACAAGAACTAGACATTTCCCCTTAAGAGCTGTTTGGATAGAGAGAATACAAAACATGGACATGGAAAACCCATATGGAATTCTCATGAAAGAAAAACTATAAAATCCAACATTAAATCCATTACTTGCTCAATGGTCAAATGGTGAGAGTTGTCTCTCATAACCAAAGTATTCCGCATCGATAACAGTGGTCATAACTATCACCACCATTACTGATACAAGTATTGGCTGTAATGGCCTATACAGGGGCGTAATAATCATCATGACACCGCAACGGTTGGAAAAAAAGATGTCTGAAATTTTCTGAAAAAATATCTAGAAAATTCAAAATAATGTAAATATTCCAAATATGTATTCATTTTTTGTTTTAAACATGTTTATGGTAGCGTAACAATCCGATGTTTGATGAGATTGTTTTATCAGGTTGTCTAGTGAGTAGTGAATTTATGAACATGGTTTTATATCTCTAATGTTTACACATCATAATCAAGCATTAGAACTAGAAATCTGGGGGGGGGGGGGGGGGGGGGGGGGGGGGGGGGGGGGAATACCACTTTTTTTAAAATAATAATAATAATAATTTAAAAGCCCTTGGAGCTTCCATTCACTCAAATCGCTTAAATCTATGATTTTAATCCTAAAAATATATTAAGAGTAATCAGAATCTCTTGTAGAATAAGCTAGGAAAGTTTTTAGAATGAGAAAAGTAGAAAAATGAGGAGAAATTTGATTTAAATATAAGAAGAAATAGCCATTTTTTTACCATTACGGGGTAACAGTCATTATGCCTCGTAACGGCCGCTACAGTTCCAAAAAACCAACTACCCCATTTCACCTCCGTATCGCATAACAGTCACAGCCGTTATCTATACGTATCGGCCTTTACAACTGTATCGTAATGAATATGGAACACCTTCGTAACCATGTGAATTCAAATTTAAAAAGTTTTTGCGAAAGAAATCAATGTCCATGTTTTTTTAGTAAACCTTGGAAATGAAAATCAATTCCATACCCACTTCTTTTTTCTTACTTTTTTTTTATCAAACAGCAGAAATGTGGATGTCGATGGAAATAGATTTCCTCTCTAAAGTTTTCATAGTTCCCAAACAGGCCCTACATTCTAACCATGGTTAATGTCAATCCTCCATAACGAACTACTTTTATAAACTTCTTACTTAAAGTTTACCAAACAAATTACTTCAAAATGATATTTAGAAGTACCCACTTTGATTTTCAAGTAAAAAACAAAAAATTCTTACTTAAAGTTTACTAAACAAATTACTTAAAAATGATATTTAGAAGTACCCACTTTGATTTTCAAGTAAAAAACAAAAACTACTTACTTAAAGTTCACCAAACAAATTACTCTAAAATGATATTTAGAAGTACCCACTTTGATTTTCAAGTAAAAAACAAAAACTTCTTACTTAAAGTTTACCAAACAAATTACTTTAAAATGATATTTAGAAGTACCCACTTTGATTTTCAAGTAAAAAACAAATTAACAACAGTTCAATTTGTGAATCAGGCAGCGACTGGGGAAGAACACTTTGTAGGGAAGTGATTTTTACACTGTATTCACAAGTTCATGTCATTGGGATTAATCGGAGTAGGCCTATTCAATGCTAATAGACACAAGTCACAGATTTGAAAATTTTTTAATGGGTGTGAAGATAAACATCTTTTGACACTAAAACAAGAAAGGTACAATAAGATGATCTAGACTATGCTTTCGGGCTTTGTAAGCCAGCAATGCAAAATCATCTTCAAGTTCGGGTCACTGAGTTTGGTGCAGCTAGGAGCTCATGGACTGGCTCACAGATGGTCAGGTGTCCACAAACCAATGCCCAAACAATTAAGCTATTTGTCATGGCGTGGTGTAAATCTTTCATCTTTAGCATGTGATTTAATCATCTATCTTTCTCCAGACAAATACTAGATTGCTCTAAGCGAGCATTCTGATATACTATCAAAATTCAAATTGAAATGCAATAACTAGTATAATGTAATGGGAAATGGAAATAACTAATTGTAGTTACCTCCCTTGATACTCATACGAAGAACAATGCCCCCCCAAATTGTGATTTCATTACTTTCAATTAGTATTTGAAAGGGAATTAGCTGCAATTTGAGGGCTATTTATCATGATGGATACCAGGAAAAATCATTAGTCGTTGCCATTTCCTCTTGAATAAAATGAATGTTTGCAATCCATTTCAGATGTGCATCCAAACACACTCTTATAGGCATTGAACAAGTAAAACACCATATGGAGGATAAAGCTGTTACCTGAGCACACCACACCAATTTCCTCATTCAGTACAATGCACTTAAAATGGGTAGTTGGTACAACAGCTCATGATCCAAGTCATTCATCGGCCTGTTCCATGGATGGACCACTGCCCACCAATCGCATGGGTTAAATTATCCTGACCGTTGCCAATATTCATTCGTACCATTCACTTATTATAGGTAACTGACTGGGCCGTTAAGATCATCCAATCAGCACCATTCTTCTCCATGGTGGTTTATCCACATTGGGATGATTCTGATGAACACCCGGCTCATGTGCCATTATGCCACGTGTCCAATTCCAATGTGGCATCCTCTAAGATCCATGTGGCGCATTGAGGCTAGATTTCCACTTGATTAATTTAAAATCTTTTTTGCAAATGTATTCGCATTAAATAAAAAAACAATAAAATCTTTCTTCGGTTTGGCATAATTGGCCAAACCGCAAAAAGAACAAAATTTTGAGAAATGCCAAAGAGATTAATGCAACAGAGCTCAGAGAGGCGATCTGAGTTGCACATGCAAACATAGTGCACAGTTTCAAGATCAGACCCACTCATCAAGCGGGTCCCACTGTGACATGACTGGCCCACTCTCAGCCGGGCAACAGGCATAGGTAGAATACAGACCATTGCCCAACCACTGGATGATTCGGCCTGCCTCATTTTTGGGACCGATCATGGTTTGGCATATCGTCCGAAACTTGTATGTATGGGCCAATACATGCCGCTATTGCCCATTAACAATACAGCTGTATTAGCCCATATTGACCCAAAACAACCCCATACAGGGGCAATACAATCCTGATAAATAGCATACACCAAAAGCGATTTGGAAGCCTTGAGGCAAATGCATGTACTACAAAGTGGGCTCCACTTAGAACTTATGGTGAGATGCTGAGATCGTTTAGAAGCTAAAGATGTCATCAGAGAACAAATGCAGCATGAAAATCAATCTGAATTTGGAAACAGATATTCCAAAAGAATCCCACAAAAGATGAGATGGCAATCCAAACGGGAAACGGATTGCCTGCAACCCCAAGCACCGTGGGGCCAACCGTGATGTTTGTGTTACATCCACTCTGTCCATCCATTTCATCATTCTAGGACACGGGCACAAAGCTCAAGTGGACCACACCACAAGAAACAGTGGGGATTGAACATCCACCCTCGAAACCTTCTCAGGGCCCACAGAAATTTTGTATCAGGCCGGTACTCACATTTGCCCTTCATCCAGGTGTTGAATCACCAAATAAACGCATTGGATTGCATATAAACATAACGGTGGGCCCCAGAAATGTTTCAACGGTAGGTGTCTCTAACCCACTGTTTCCTATGGTGTGGCCCACTTGAGTTTTGGATCTCCCTCGTGCTTCAGCTCAGGCACTAAAACAAGCTGGCCAAACGGATGGACGGAGCGGATATAAGACAAACATCACGGTAGGCCCACAGTACTTGAGGTTGCAGGCAATCCCGCCTCCCTCCAAACAATCCAAAAATCGATAATCCTAATCGTAAAATCCAAAACAAAAGAACAAGAAAACACAAATGCATGAGAAATTACTTAGATTGGAGAAACAGATATTAAGGATTTTACGAACTCACCTTTGAAGAATAGAAAGAGAAGAAAGAGAAAGGAAAAGAAATGAAAGGGATTTTCTCTCCTCTTATCTTCGTTGTACGGAAGCCGTGGGTGGGAGGGAGAAAGAAAGAAGACTCGGTTCTTATAACTTTCTAAACTCGTCGTTTCTTGTTTTGGATGGCTCTTGGAGTTCCATAGGGGCGTCGATTCCGCGTTCTCTCATGGATGTGCGGAGGGAGCGGATTAGGTGTGCGGCACCGGCCTGACCCGAGATGGTGCGGCACTTCAACGTGGGGGCCACCTTCCTGTACTTGTTCTATATCCACGCCGTCCTTACGTTTTTTCAGATCGTTTTAGGGAATGATACCAACAAATAAGTATAAGATAAATCAAAGGTGGACCATACTATAGCAAGTTGTGGTGATGATCGCTCTGCCACTAAGAAAATCTTCTCAAGGAAAACCCTAAAAAGTATTAGATAGGATTATCTGAGATAAATTTGTATTTGGTCACGTGCAAAGCATTTAGATGAGAAAGGTTGGATTAGGTGGGATGGAATTGCATTTGGTCCCATGTGGGATTTCCTACACATGCGAGCCCCACGTAGATGCATGCATTCATCTTTGTCGTCCAACTATATACACGGTTTACATGCGATATTCTGGTTATATATGTGTACAAGTGAACAAGATTAGTTGTGAATTTGGTTCATTGATTACAATTTCATAGTCCACCAAATATGGTTTTGCTTAATCTAGTGTTTTTCAATAGTAAGAATTTTATTTGAGATTGGATGACTAAAATACCATGGTATTTTCAGACATATAATCATGGTACAATAATGATGTTAATTCCATCTAATACAATTCAATACTGTTTAACTCCTCGTACGTTAATTCTATTTAATACAATTCAATACCGTTTTATTCCTCGAACTAAGTAGGCCCTAATGTTTTAGTGTTTATTTGCAATATAATGTATTATATCTTCGCATAAAACTTAATGAATGGAAAAATAAATAAATAAAACAAACAAACAAACAAATAAACTTATACAAATTTATCATGGCCAATAAAAAGTTTTTAATGATCAATTATTTTTTCAATTCATTTTAGAGTATGAGCATAAATTTTCAGTAGTTCCATTTCTTAAATGAACCAAACATAAGAAACAATGGTGTTTAAACGTCCACTGTTAAAAACTTCTCAAGGGCCACCGAAATGTTTATTCACCGTTCAACTAATAATGTGAAAAGACACCTATGATCTTAAAGTTTGTGGCCCACGACAAGTTTTTAATGATTAATCATAACAATTTCTTATGGTGCGGCCTACTTGAGATTTAGATCCACTGCATTTTTTTTTTTCATCGTGCCATTAAATGAGCTAGAGAAATGGATGGACTGTGATATAAGACAAACACATCACGGTGGGCCCACGGTTACTGATCCACCGAAGCCACGATGAGTGACGTGGGATACTCAGCCTGGGTCTTCGGAGTTTCGTTTTCCTGATAAGTGGGGTGAGGCCTTTGGTTTGGTAATCTGGACCGTTGTCTGTTGGGTGGGGGATGGGAAGTGATTCCACGAGGCCCGGTCTATGGGGCCACTTTGATGTATGCATTATATATCTATGCCGTCAATCAATTTTTCCAGTTAAATTTAGGGCTTTGGCCCAAAATTTAAGCCAATCTAAATCTTAGGTGGACCACACCACAGAAAATAGTGGTAACTGAATGCTTATCATTAAAAATTCCCGTGGCCATAAATTTCCATTTGTCCAGCTTCTATGACCTCATCAATTTCCCTTTGTCCAGCTTCTATGACCTCATCAAAAGGTTGGATGGCAAATACGTACTATGAAGTTTTTAATGATGGAGGTCAAATCACCAGTCTACTTGAGATTTGTATGTACTATATTTTTTGAATGATGTCCAAAACTTAGCTGATATGATACATACATCAAGGTGGGACTATTCATTTTTGGACTGAGATGATATCTGCGTTTGCTCTTCATCATCCCGGTGAGACTACTCATTTTTGCGGACTCAACCTAACAGGATGTTTTGGAGCCCACCATAAAGTATGTATTTATCCATGCCGTTCTATCCATTTTAACATCTCATTTTAAGGCATGCCCCAAGGAGAAATCCAAGGCTCAAGTAGGCCACAACTGACTATAACGCCACCAATAAAATGGAGGAAACGCAAAATCACACACAAATGAATCAAGCAAAGTATTTCAATCTTATAAAAGTCCAATCACAAACACTTCAAATTTAATATGAATGAACCATTACAGAAAAAAAACCAAGATATCAAGCAACAATAATATACTACGAAAGCATAAAATTATAAGAGAGATTACTTAATTCGAACGAGCCTCGAATATCACAAGCTATGCCCTTTGAAACTAGTAGAACGAATTTAGAATACCTAGAACCTTTTTATATATCTTCAAATCCCGATTACACCCATATATATAATATAAATGAAAATCATAATTGAAATCGAAAACATATCGTGCACTTGCGTAATTTTACGTGCGCTCGATGGTAGTTTAATGGCATCGAGAGTCTATCGATGACATCGATAAATCATCAAAACACTCCCAATAATAAAACGTTAATTTTTCCGATAGCATCGAGCACATGTTCGAGAACATCGAATTATGCTTAAGCAGTCTACTAATA
The DNA here is from genome assembly GCA_021015155.1 of Magnolia officinalis. NCBI lineage: Eukaryota > Viridiplantae > Streptophyta > Magnoliopsida > Magnoliales > Magnoliaceae > Magnolia > Magnolia officinalis. The sequence continues at coordinate 63,053,991 of JAJHSJ010000011.1, forward strand.
ACATCAACAAACTCTATTACTCACATATTTAAGACATCAACAACATAAACTTGTGGTGGATCTTACTCCCATCGAGTTCATGCCTTCTGAATAATATGTTAAAAATGGATGGACAGTGTAAATAAAATACATACACGGCAGTGGACCCGTAAAGACCTTGTCAGGACCGAGTACGTCCGGGTAGGCCTCTAAGTTTTTTTGTGCTCGATTTCGAGCATGGGCTAGCTATGTGGCTGGGCGAGTGGATGTGTACTTGGATTACCTTCCACCACACCACAGGAAGTTCCTGCAGTCAATAGATAGGTGGGGCCCAATGTTTGTGGGAAATTCACCCTCTCCATCCGTTCTACCAGTTTATGTTAGTACGCAAGCCACGTCCAGAACTCAAGGTGGGCCACACGTCAGGTAAAAGGTGGGGAGGGAAATTTTCCCAAGGCCCGCCGTGATGTTTATATGCCATCCAAACCATTCGTAAGGTCATTACGATTAGGATGAACTGAAAACATAAAAAGATTTGAATGATTCAAAACTTTTGTGGCCCATGAATGTTTCAACGGTGGACATTCAATCTCCACCGTTTCTTGTCATGTGGCCCACTTGAGTTTTAGATCTCACTCATTATTGGGCACATGCACTAACAGGAGCTGGCGAAATGAATAGACAGGGTGGATTTAACACCAACATCACTGTGGGCCCCATATAGCTTCCGACCGCAGAACTTCATGCGGTCCGCGGTCGCAGGCAATCCCGTCGGTGGATGCCACAAACACATCTTAGTGGGCCCAAAGAGGCTTGTTGTTATAGAGGCTCCTGTAAGATGGAAACGGATGGCTACTCCCCCTGCCATCTGCCCGGTGGCTGGTGGTCGGTGCTCTGTCGGCCCCACCATTATGTATATGTTTCATCCATTTTTAAATATCGTTTTGGGGCTTCGTCCCAAAAATGAGAGGATATAAATCTCAGGTGGACCACACAAAACAATAGCGATTGGATATCCACCATTAAAATCCTCCTAAGGCCCACTGTACTGTTTATTTGACATCCAATTGATCAGGTAATACAGACCCAGATGAAGGGAAAAAACAAAGATCAGCTTGATCCAAAACTTTTATGCCCAAAAAGTTTTTAATGTTCGACGTTCATTCAATGCAGTTTCCAGTAATGTGGTTCACTTGAGATTGGGATATACCTCATTTTTGGTCTCGTACCATAAAATGATCTAAAAAAATAGATGGACGGCGTGGATGAAACACATATATCATGTTGGGCCCACCGACCATCAGCCATTGGCTGGTGGCAGGGGAGTAGCCCATCCGTTTCCCTGTAAGATGCTCAATTACCAAGCGGATCCTTACTCCTGGGTGGTAGACTCTCGGGAGTTTCAACACCTGCTCAAGGGTTCGAGTATCCATATGTGGTGAAAATTCACTATTGGGTGAGTGTGTGAGGGTGTTTTAAAAAATAATAAAATAAAGAGAAAAAAAAACTTATACTCATGCAGAGCGTACACAAATCCGTAGCGTGGCCCACTTGAGTTTTGGATTTGCCTGATTTTTGGGGTCATGTACTAACCTGATCCGGTCCAGATGATGAACAGAGTGGATGTCAAAAAAATCACTGTGGGCCCACGGATTCGCATGCCATGACTCCTGGCCGTTCTTCTGATGGGGCCCACTAGCCCTTTGATTGATCAATAAGAAAGGGCCAGGGACGGCAATGTGGATGAATCCGGAGGTGAGTACGCGTCGCAAGCTGGCTTATACCAGCTCACGTTGGTATTGCTGGAGAATGACTAGTTGTGAAAACAGATGGGAGCGTTGTCAACGTGGGTCCCGCCGTTCGAAAACGAGGCGGTTAGGAAGGTATGACACATCCACTCCCACGATGGATATTTTTCACACGTCCAAACATTACACAATCGTTCGATCCAGGACGCTCTTCCTATGGTTGAGAATTTCGATGCATTCTCTTGAAATTAAGATCATCTCATCATCAGTAGTCGAGCATTTTCCTTGATTTGAGGTGCAGTTTCACTTGATCGTCCAATTCATTCGTGCAAGTGGGGCCCACCTGATCACTACATTGGCCTTAGAAGGCGTGAAGCACGTGATGAGTGGCTTGGATCTCTCACATGTGATGCTTGAGAGGCAATTGAATTCCCTTCTCGCTACCAATGGAGGCAGAATGATTGAGGTGGAACTGCAGATTACTGTACTGAAGCTCTGAAGAGGAAACTGTCTGACGCGGTTTGGCTTGTGACCCCAGCATTAGCCAGCTAGCTGATGTCAAGGTTCCGTGGATCCCCCCATTATGTATGCGTTTTATCCATGCCATTCATTCATTTTTTCAGATCATTTCATAGCATAATACTAAAAATAAGGTAGATCCAAATTTCAAGTGGACCACACCATATGAAACAATGAGCATTGAATATATATTGTTGAAAACTCCTCAGGGACCACGAAAGTTTTGGATGAAACTGATATTTGTATTTTCCCTTCATTCATTTATGTTTATGTGACATTTTGAGTAGGTTGGGTGACAAAGAAACATCCCTATGGGCCCTAGGAAGTTTTTAGTCAGTGGACATCATTCTCTCCCACTGTTTCATGTGGTGTGGTCCACTTTAGCTTTGGATCTACCTCCTTTTTGGGTTCGTTCCCTAAAATAAGCTGGAAATGGATGGACGGAGTGGATAAAACATATACATCATAGTGGGGCCCACAGAGCTTTGACATCAGCAATCTGGTTGGTGTTCGGTTCCCCAGCCAAACCGCGTCCGTAGCTAATATCCATATGGATGCACGTGGAATGCGCGTCGACACCGGAGTTGCATTGCCCTTTGGGAAATTATCTGATACTCCGGCTGCCTATGAGAGTTGATACGCAGGCACTTCTAAGTGGTAAAAGTTGAATGCATTAATTCATACTAAACAGACTAAATTGTTGAAACCATTCTCATCAGGATACATTCGGAAAATCATACTAATTGCAAAATTCTTATCTCTAATCTGTGGACACTTGTTTATCGAAGTCAGACCATTGATGTTATTCATTTTGAACCGTCCAATAAATGTCCATCAATCTGATAATCAGAAAATCGAATAAGCATAGCTCTTGGCTCGTGATACATCTAACCGGGTATAAATAAATTCGATAATTTAAATTGAATTTCTAATGTGCCAGGTAAGCAATTTGTAAGTAACTTATAAATGCCTGTGTATCATCCATCGTAGTCTGCCCGAGTACCAAATTACAAGTGGACAATGTTGATGCAGCTCGCCTCTCCGTACACGTGGTGTCTTATTATATCCACTTCGTTCATCCGCTGTATCAGCTCATGATAGAACGTCGGCTCAAAAGAAAGGTAGCTGGACACAACCAGAAACAACGAGGATTTTGGGCCACCGTTGAAACCTTTATTGAGGCCCCCAAAATATTGGATGGGTTTGATATTTGTATCTTCCCTTCATCCCAGTGGGATTCACCTTAATAAGGGTTTGGATGGCATATAAACTTCACCTTGGGCCTGAAAAGGTTTCCATTGTAAGTGTTTTCATCTCAACTTTCCTGTGGTGTGGTCTACTTAAGTTTTGATTTACCTTGTCTTCAAGTCTCTGTCTTAAGATGGGTGGATTAAAGTAATAGATAGAGGGGAATCATGTGGAAACGGATAGGCTCCTCACCCTGGCTGGTGGTCGGTGCTCTGTGAGCTCCACCATGATGTATGTGTTTCATACATTCAGTTCATCCATTTTTATAAATCATCTAGGGCTTTATTCCAAAAAGGAGAGGAATATAAATCTCAGTTAGATCACTCCAAAGGAAAACAATAGTGATTGAATATTCACTATTAAAATCCTCGTAAAGCTTCCCGTACTGTTTATTTGACATCCTTTGATTAGGTCATACAGACTCAGATAAAAGGAAAAAATATATCAGCTTGATCCAAAACTTTTGGTTCCCAAAAGTTTTTAATGGTCAACGTTCATTCAACACTGTTTTCCGTAATGTGGTCCATTTGAGATTGGCATATACCTCATTTTTTGGTATCAAACCATCAAATGATCTAAAAAAATAGATGAATGGCATGGATGAAACACATACATCATGGTAGGGCCCACATAGCACCAAACCACCAGCCATTAGCCGGTGGCATGGAGAGTAGCCAATCCGTTTCCATATCATGTGGACATCCGTGGACTCAGATTTGGAAGTGACTCGGAAAATCTACGCGCGTCCACAACGATTGTTGATGTATGTGGTTTATCCATGCTGGCCATTCTTTTTATTTTTTCCCTTCCTCAGTGTCTGTGTAACGACATCATCCGACCTTCCTCGGTGTCTGTGTAACCACATAAACAGGTCCGATGGCAAATAAAAGTAATAATAGGCGGCCTTAGGAAGTTTTTAATGGTGGCAGTGATCTGTGTTTTACAATGACATGTTTTTACATTAGATTTTGATATGTTTCATTTTTCAGTTCATGCCCTAAATGATACCACAGTAAAACAAATGAACGGCCTGAGAGGATTGACCTTGTAAGAAAAAGAGACTTCTAGGGATGTCAATGGGCCGGGCCAAGTTTTCTCCAGCATAGCATGCATTGTTCAACATCAGCCCAAGCTCGGCTTGGACCTGTGATGGGCCAAAAGATTCCAACCCGAGTCCAGGTCCAACTCCGAGCTCGCAAGATGAGGATGGCTGCTTCCCCTTCATGCATGGCTTTCATGTGTAACCCATCTTATGAGAGATCTGGATATTATAAGATAATGGTGGAGATTAGAACTTTTTAGTATACTTAGGGGTCGTTTGGCACCATGGATTTGGAGGGATTTTAAATCCCCTAGTTATTTGGCACTATAAAGTAACTAGGGGTTCGAGTTTGAAATGCATGGTGAGAGCTTGGATTACTTCTAAAATCCTTCCAATAGTTTCATATGTAACATGTATGTCACCGGATTATTATTCTATCAAGCACATGGCCCAATAATGATGTCCCAAAACAATTAGATTACTAATTGCATCACTATAATTACTTTAATATGATAATTAGCACCGTCCAAACATTATCCATGTAAATCAATTGTTAAAAATCATTGGTTAGCCACTCGGACATGATTTTATGCTTGTGGCCCATTTAGGACTGGAATTTCATTCTTTTTGAAAAAAAACATATATTTCAATAGGATTATTGTAACCATTGTGTTAAACATTACATACGTTGATTAATTAAAGATATTAAAGTTGATTTAGTAATTAAATTCAAACCCATGTAAACATACCATGCATGACTACTTTTGAATTAAAGTTGATTCCAGTCCAGGGTGCCAAACACAGTAAGAGGATTTCAAATCCAGCGGATTATGATTCCAAGGGGTTCCAAATCCAAGCTTCCAAACCACACTTGTCCATTTCTTAAGCCATTCAATATTTAGACCTCTTTTGCATACTCAACATTTACCGTCCTTTTCCTAAACTACTAATACGATGGTGGAGATTATCCTGTCAAAGTGATTCCAAAAGGCCAAGCAATGAAAGGTAAATCCCTTTGGGCCTGTTTGGGAGCGTGGATTTGGAACCCCCTAGATTGGCAACCCCCAGGATTGGAAACCCCCTGGATTGACAATCCTCTCGGTGTGTTTGGCACCATGGATTGTGAATCAACTTTAATTCAAAAATACCTGTATATGGCATATTTACAGGGGTTTGAATTTAATTACTAAATCAACTTTAATATTTCCAATTGGTGAGATATATAATTTTTGACACTATGGTTGTGATAAGCCCGCTAAAATATATGTTTTGCCTTAAAATGATGAAATTCCAAGTCTCGGATGGACCGCAAGCACAAGATCATGTTTGAGTGACTAACCAATGATTTTTAATAATTAATTATTATGGACAATGTTTGGATGGTGCTGGATGATATTTGGACGGTGCTGATCTACATGAATAATGTTTGGACGGTGCTGATCATTGTTAGTGGGTCATGTGCCCAGTAAAATGATAGTGTACAGTGACATACATTTATGCCTGCAACTATAGAAACGATTTTAGGTGTAATCCAAGCTCTCACCGTGGATTACAAACCCCCTCAAAAAGGGGATTGGAAACCCCTGGATTGGCAATCCCCAATTGCTTTATGCTGCCAAACAACCAAGGGGATTTGAAACCCCCTCTAATCCCCTCCAATCCAAGGTGCCAAACGACCCCTTAGGATGGACGACCCATGTTAATACTTAGGCCTCTTTAGTGTAGTCACAGATAAAGTAACACAACTTACATTACAAATATTTGGCCATTTACACAGGAGTCCATTTACACGTGTAAGGAAAAAACAAAAGTACCATGCCCTTTGGACTTTTGATTTTACTAAACACTGCCCCCTGCTTTTGAAAGCTAACATGTCTTCATATATTGCTCTTTGAAAAACAGAAGGGTCCTGGAGTGGAATAATTACAGGGCCAACCAGGTGCGTTTATGACATGCAATCAGACTAGCAGGTACCGTAATGTACATATAAAGTAGTAATCAGATAGATCTAATAATAGGGAGGCCAAACATAAATTTGAGGGGTTCTGGGTGGTGTATATTGTTCTCTATAGCGTGGCCCAACCTAATAGTCGGATTCAACTGATTCTTTGATTTGCATGATCAGAATCGTGGGATGCACTAATTGGACGGGTTGGATGTCATGCACACGTATGTTATGAGGGACTAAAATGCACTGACACTAACACCTTTTGAAGAAAAATAAAAGAAATTTCCTACTGTACGACCCACTTATGGCCCGTAAACCTTTTTAAGCCCACTTATTTTTACCTTGCAAGAATAAGCCCTAGCTATATGGAAAGCTTTTCACAAGTAGATAAATGGTCCTGCTTTTACCATACACACCTTGGAACGCTGCCAGCCGCATCTCCTTCTAAAATTTGGCTTTTTCTTCTTTCCTCTCCCTAATTCTTCATCCTACCCAAAGAATCTCATTTTCTGATTATTTCTCCCCCTCCGTGACTGTCCAGCCTAGCAGTAAAACCCTCCCTTTGTTGCTTTCTTTTTCCCCATTTTCTGACTGTCCACCCTAGGAGTAAAAGCCTCATTTTCGTTATACCTTTATCTGGTCGAGAATATACACCCTACATACGTTATTTTTGACTTTTGTGAACCGAAGATAGGACGAAAATGGTCCCCCCATCTAAGAAGCTTCGAACGACAGGTATATTCAAATCCCTTCTTTCTTTTTGTGGACCCCACTGTATATTATACTATATATGCGCACAGTCCACAATCCATTAAAAAAATAAAAAATAAAAACACTGAATGGTATAGCATGTCCTGATAAATGAGAAAATTCAATGCTCAAATGGCCCACATTGAGGGTTTTTTAAACAAAGAATGAAATGAAATGTAAAACTAAACGAAGACCAAGTGAGAGAGACCGAGCACCGACTGAGTTAATAAACCGAGGACCCACTGAGTTACTGATGAGGATCGTGAACTGAGTTAAAATGACCGTGAACTGAGTTAAATTGACCGTTCACTGAGTTAAAATGACCGTGAATTGACTTAAAATGACCGCAAAGTGAATGGAATTGACTGAGGACTAAGTGAAATTCGACTCACAATTGCAAGAAACATATAATTCACTTCACTGTCAATTCCGGAGATTCCCCTTCACTTCACGGTCAATTTCATGCATTTCAAGGTCAATTCCCTTCACTTCATGGTCATTTCCAGTCATTTCACGGTCATTTCCCTTCACTTCACAGTCAATTCCATGCATTTCATGGTCAATTCCCTTCACTTCACAGTCATTTCCATTCATTTCACGATCATTTTCCTTCACTTCACGGTCAATTCCATGCATTTCACGGTCATTTTCGGCGATTCCCCTTCACTTCACGGTCAATTCCATGCATTTCACGGTCAATCCCCTTCACTTCACGGTCAATTCCACTCATTTCACGGTCAATTTCGCACTCTTATTCTTTTTCTCGAACTCGGATTTCACGGATACGCCAGCTATGGGAGGTAAGGACATTTAAATTCTTAAGAAATTACCTAGAAGTTTGTAGTCAATTTCATGCATTGCTAAGTCAATTTCACGTGGTTATCCAATAAACTTCAAGAAGTTCGCGGTCAATTTGACGAAGTTTCACAGTCAATTTCATTTAGTTCCCGATAAATTTACTGAATTGATCAATCAACTTCATGCACTACTTGGTCAATTTCACGCATTTTACCGTCAAATTGTAGTACATTTTTGTAACACGACTGTGAATTTGTTGTGCATTTTTTGTAATACGACTGTGAATGTTATATATTGAATACATTTGTTACTTTCTTTGAAATTGCGAATTTCAAACTACTACAATTCAAATTTCCAATAAGACATGCATTTCACTGTCAACTCCATGCATTTCACGGTCAATTCCCTTCATTTTACGGTCAATTCCATGTATTTCACGGTCAATTCCATGTGATTCCCCCTCACTTCACGGTCAATTCAATTCATTTCGCTGTCAATTCCCTTCACTTCACAATCGATTTCATGCATTTCACGGTCAATTCCCCTCACTTCACGATCAATTCCATGCATTTCACAATCAATTCTCTTCACTTCACGATCAATTCAATTCATTTCACGGTCAATCCCCTTCACTTCACGGTCAATTCCATGCATTTCACGGTCAATTCCCCCTTCACTTCATTGTCAATTCCATGCATTTCACGATCAATTCCCTTCACTTCACGGTCAATTCCCTTCATTTATCATGGTCAATTCTGTCATTTCCCCTTCACTTCAAGGTCAATTCAATTCCCTTAAGTTCACTCACTTTACGGTCATTTTCAATCACTTCAGGACCGAGAAGTGAGTGAAATTCATCACGAAGCGAGTGAACCTACCCTAGAAGTGAGTGAAATTCATCGCGAAGTGAGTGAACTTGCCCTAGAAGTAAGTGAAAATCATCGCGAACTAAGTGGCATACATCCCTGCAATTGAGAACTTTGAAAATTTGACCGATAAGTCGGTCATATTTGAGCTAGTACAACGGTGAATTTTCTACTACTTGGTCAAATCCACCTTATACATGTGAATACTAAACGAGTTATATCATTATGTTTGTTTTCAGAAAATGCCTTCTATAATCATCCTATGCTCATATGGTGGGGAGTTAGTAAGCGAAAATAATCGATACACGTACAAGGATGGAGACTCGAAAACTATTGCTATGGGCATTGCCACGTTGACACTATATATGATGAGCTTCTATCGAAAATGTATAGGAATGTGAAGACTAAACCTGAGGATTATGATATTAGGTTAAAAGCATTGTATCCTTGCACAAACGAATCAATCCCTCCGACTGTAATCGAAATAATGTAAATTTTCAATACCTCTGGAATAATGTAATTTGTAATGCACTGTATCCTTGAAAGCATTGTATCCTTGTACAAAAGCATAATCGCCGGAGTTGCAAATTTCCAATACCTCCAGAATAATGTAATTTGTAATGCATTTTTTGTAATACGACTGTGAATGTTATATTTTGAATACATTTGTTGCTTTCTTTGAAATTGTGAATTTCTTACCACTACAATTCAAACTTTGAATAAATATTAATGATTGGCCAGATATTTTCTGAAAATCCATGTCCTAGAGAGAATTCAGGAACCTGCTACTATTATGCTTATAATCTAAGTTATGAAAAGTAGATTTGGGTAGTGTGAGTAAGATTGCATGCATTTCAGTTATAATAAATCTGGAACACTTATCCGATATCCTTGTCGGCATAACCTGATCCATGTCATAAGTTTAAGTTCTTCACGAAGGCCACTTTCAGTCAATAAGACATTCATTTCACGGTTAATTACATGCATTTCACGGTCAATTCCCTTCACTTCACGGTCATTTCAATTCATTTCACGATCAATTCCCTTCACTTCACGGTCACTTCCGTGCATTTCACGGTCAATTCCCTTCACTTCACGGTCAATTCCATGCATTTCACGGTCAATTCCCTTCACTTCACAGACATTTCCATTCATTTCACGGTCATTTCCATTCATTTCACAGTCAATTCTATGCATTTCACGGTCAATCTCAGCAATTCCTCTTCACTTCACAGTCAGTTCCCTTCACTTCACGGTCATTTCCATTCATTTCATGGTCAATTTCCTTCATTTCACGGTCAATTCCATGCATTTCACGGTCAATCCAGCGATTCCCCTTCACTTCACGGTCAATTCGCTTCACTTCACGGTCATTTCCATTCATTTCACGGTCAATTCTGGCGATTCCCCTTCGAAGTCAATTCCATGCATTTCACGGTCAATTCCCTTCACTTCACGGTCAATTCCATGCATTTCATGGTCAATTCCCTTCACGGTCAATCCATGCATTTCACGGTCAATTCACTTCACTTCACGGTCAATTACATGCATTTCACGGTCAATTCGCTTCACTTCACGGTCAATTCCATGCATTTCAAGGTCAATTCGCTTCACTTCACGGTCATTTCCATTCATTTCACGGTTAATTCCAACGATTCTCCTTCACTTCACGGTCAATTCCATGCATTTCACGGTAAATTCGCTTCATTACACGGTCATTTCCATTCATTTCACGGTCAATTCCGGCGATTCTCCTTCACTTCACGGTCAATTACATGCATTTCACAGTCAATTCCCTTCACTTCACAGTCAATTCCATGCTTTTTATGGTCAATTCGCTTCACTTCACGGTTAATTTCATGCATTTTACGGTCAATTCGCTTCACTTCATGGTCAATTCCATGCATTTCACGGTCAATTCGCTTCACTTCACGGTCAATTCGCTTTACTTCACGGTCATTTTCATTCATTTCATGGTCAATTCCGGTGATTCCCCTTCACTTTACGGTCAATTTCATGCATTTCACGATCAATTCGCTTCACTTCACGGTCATTTCCATTCATTTCACGGTCAATTCCGGTGATTCCCCTTCACTTTACGGTCAATTCCATGCATTTCATGGTCAATTCCCGTCACTTCACGGTCAATTCCATGCATTTTACGGTCAATTCGCTTCACTTCACAGTCAATTCCACGCATTTCACGGTTAATTCGCTTCAATTCACGATCATTTCCATTCATTTCACGGTCAATTCTTTCGATTCTCCTTCACTTCACGGTCAATTCTATGCATTTCACGGTCAATTTCCTGTTTTCCCCTCTCAATTTCAAGTTTGCCCTGATCAATTTCCAGTTTGCCCCACTAAATTTCAAGTTTGTCCCGTTCAATTTATAGTTTGCCTCGCTCAATTTTCATGTTTGCCTCGCTGAATTTCATGTTTGTTTCGCTGAATCTCATGTTTGCCTCGCTCAATTTCCAGTTTGCCCTGCTCAATTTCAAGTTTACCCCGCTCAATTTCCTGTTTGCCCCGCTTAATTTCAAGTTTGCCCCACTCAATTTCCTGTTTGCCCCACTCAATTTCAAGTTTGCCCTGCTCAATTTCCTGTTTGCCCCGCTCGATTTCAAGTTTGCCTCGCTCAATTTCCTGTTTGCCCCATGAATTTCAAGTTTGCCCCGCTCAATTTCAGGCACAAGAAAGTGATGAGAGAGAGAGAGATCAGGCCCAAGAAAGTGATCAAAACTGCTGATCGTCCCAAAAAACATGAACCAATACATCAACATATGAACAGACCAGCTAACCGTGGTTGAAATGTCACCAGGATGAGTACACTACAAACATGTAAGAGATATGACCTAACTTGTCCATTGAAAACAAGTAGCTTTAAAAAAGATATGCACCCTGCTTGACATAATAATTAATGATAAGGAACCCTTTCCTTTTAACATTAATCTGTACCATGATACGTGCTCATTTAATGACATGATCCCTAAAATAAAACAGATCCAAAAATTTGTGGGTCACGAAGGTTTTGAATCAAGCTATTATTTGTGTGGTCTTTTCATACAGGTCTTTCTGACCTTATCAACATGTTGGATTGCAAATATTAGAGTGTGTGTGAAACGGGGGGGGGGGGGGGGGGGAGAGGCCGCTAGATCTGCTTACGGTGCCTATGGCCATGGTTATAATCCATAGCCATAGGGAGGCCGCCAAATCGGCGTGGCCTCACCGAACAGGCCAGCAAGTGTGTGTGTGTGTGTGGGGGGGGGGGGGGGGGGGTTGCAGTTTGGCGAGCTCACCCCAATTCGGGTTCGATTTTTTGGGGGAGGCCGACAGACTGGCTTACGGTACCTATGGCTACGGTATAATCCATAACCATAGGTCTACTTTGAAATGCAGGGGCATTTTCATCCTCAAATGCTCTGTTCGTACAAGCATGGGCTTATTCTTGAAAGGTAAAAATAGTGGGCTTAAAAAGATGCGTGGGCCATAATTAGGCCTACATGTAACACCCTGATTCTCAAAGCCCGAGGATAGTCGCTCGAGTACGAGAGCCCGAGGGTTACGTCATGAAATAAAACTACCATCCAGCTAATCATCAACACAGTTCATAACGACAAGGCATAACCATTATATAAGCTAATAAAAGGAGTTCAACATACGTGAATAAAAGTAAGACGTAAAGCAAGATCCCACAGCAGGGGATTTTTAATTACAAATTCAAATAAGCAACATGAAGATAATGTCTAAAAACAAGAAAGCAGATAAATCCAATAACGTCAGCTGAGCTCCACTGGCTCAACCGTATCAGCATACTGTCCCTCTTCTTCGTACTCCTCATCAGTTGCACCAGGGGTCCCATCCTAGGCATCATCTTCCTCTATCATACCTGTGTCTATTTGGTGTAATCGCACAATTGGGTGAGTGAAAACTCGGTGGGAATTTCCCGCAAGGATTCATGCATATCATGTCATTCCAAAACGGTTTAAACCAATCATGTTCAATCACAATGAAGATAATAATATAAACTCGAATGTACACGTTTAGATGTATGAATGTATGCCCAAGTCACGGATATGGGGATGCACATCCAGCTGTCAAATTAAAGGAGTCACCGAAGGAGGACTAGTCACCCAGAAAAATATTCAAAGATATGTCCAAAGAGAACTAGTCACCTGAAAAAGACCATGTAGGTGAGTGCGCCCAAGGATATCTCCTGAAAAAATACACGGGGTACGCCCGATGAGTGTCTAATCCCGGAAAAGCCTCATGCAAGGAAAAAGCACCCAAAACGACTCAAATGCACATGACCTGTGAGTAAAATTGAAAGGATATAATACCTTCAGATATTCGAACAGGGTGTGGCTTACAGTGAGTACTCGGAAAAGCTCATATGTCATGTGTGGATGTCATGAACCATGATGCTTATGCACAAGGTTATTCTCATAAATATAATCAAGGCTTGTGGTCTTTAATAGGATACCAACGTTCAACAAGAGCTAATTATAAAGTATTTTACTTCCTCTAAGTCAAAGAGGCCTATAGGTGTGGCATATCAAGAAATTTAACATTGGGACAAATTCATTCTACTTTCCACCATGGTTGGCATTCCACACCTAGGGTTCATTATATGACTTGAGAATAAGTTTAGGTATCATCATGCTTGTAGTTACTAGTAGAATCATGCCTCAATATTTACTATTACAAAGGTAACTTGGAGCATGCAGAATTAAGTTTAAATCACCCTATGATCATATAGGACTTGGTAATTAGGCATTTACATTTCACTCACAATCAACATAACTAATCAGAATTAAAAGAAATATTATACCATTTAAGATTGTAAACACTATAGATTTAGATTAGAATGAATCTATTATGGAGTAAATTCATCATTCAATGGAGACGAGATCTATTACTTCCAAACACAGTTAGTGAAAGGGCACATATAACAGGGTAATGCTAAGCATGGCATGGAGAGCACGACGCAATTCTCGTAAGCCGAATTAAAACAACCAGATGCAAACAATCCTACATGATTGTTAATATCAATTTAAGAAGCAACATTAATATCCACATAATTATACCATTTTCATACTTTTAAGCTTAAGCTAATTTGGGAATCAATGAAATGAGGAGGCCATGTGAGATATCCCTCACCTTGATTGAGAGTCCTTCTTATTTTGAGGTGTCCTTCAAAGTAGAATAGTTGTTGGTTGTGCCTGGATAAACCGTTATAAGACACCAATAAGTTACGATCGAGTTGACTCGGTCAGGGTTTTTGATTAACAACTAGTTGAGTTAGTTGTTAAGGGAATCTACTATCTATAAGGTCAAATTAATTATCCCTTAGATCTATCACTCTCTAAACCCACCTCATGTGATTCTGATACTAAAGTTAACTTGACTCAGTTAAGGAAACTTGGCCGAGTCAACCCATCATTGAGTGTAGAGTCGACTCAGAAGGGAAAAACAGCCGAGTTAGCCCTCGACTGGGCGGTCGTGGATTGCCCACATGATAGGGTTCCTGACTGACTGGGAACTGAGTTGGGATTTATTCCCCTGTGTTGCACCCGGGAAATATTCCCTCCGCCTTTCGTTGTGTAGGGAAACATTTCGGAAAATTGTAGGGGTGACGTGGCTTCCATTATGTGCGTGGCTTCCGACCGGCTGTTTCCAACGGTCAGATTTGATGAGTTTTTTTGACCCATCTTCGACCGGTCGAGAGCCCTACTCGACTGGTCGAAGGCTGGTGGTCGACCAGTCGAAGATTCGAGTCGTAACTTCGACTCAAAGTCCAGCGAGTTATGTTGCTGTTTTTACTGTAGCTACGACTGGTCGAATGAATGTCTCGACTAGTCGAAGGGGACCTACGACTAGTCGAAGGTTACGCAGTTTGTTCCGCGATTTTCTGCGAAACTGCGGATTTGAGTCCTTTCACAACAGGAATGCGGAAATGAGTTTCCTAAACTATAAAAGGGGTTGCCCAGGGCTTTTCTAGGTACATCAAGAGGGTTTCCTAAAGCTTTACAAGGGATTTGCTAAAGGGTTTAGGGCTATCAAAGGTGAGAGAGAAGGAAAAAGAGATAGAAGAATCTTATAGAAGGGAGGTTCTGCTCGTGGAGGCTCTCTACTGTGCAATCTATATCTCAGCGCTTCTATGTCCTTGTAATCGGTTAGATCTCTCCGTTTTCTCTATTTCTCTTATTGTTTATCCACTCCTGCGTGAGTGAAGAATATTGTAACGTTTTACTTCATAGTGGATTGTTGATCTGGACGAGGTCCCGTGGTTTTTACCTCTTTGAGGGTTTTCCACGTAAAAATCTCTTGTGTGGTGTGTGATTGATGCTTTGATTTATTTCATTGCTTTATTATCCATAATTCTGGTTTGTTTCGGGAGGCTAGATCCTAAGGTTTGTGAAAGACATCTCAACATGATTCTCTAGCATGATTGCGGATGTGGCTACACTCACCCCGTCAGCATATCCCTCATGTGGTGATAGACCGGTTGCTGATAGTGTGTTCGTGAGTGAGTTCCAACCGTGGGTTTAGCCATGGTTCGGGTCGGCGGCCCACAACGGTCCCGATGGACGACTCGGATCTGCAAGATGGTCTTGGATGGAGGTCCCCTGGTGATGACAGATGGACGGCTGATTTTTGAACGTGCTAACGGCGGGAATTTGAATTTGGGCGAGAATTCCGTTTATTCCTCACTTTTTCATTTCCTATCGGGTCAAACTCCATTTGACCCGAAGTTGGTTCCTATGCACAGCTAGTGTACATAGTTAGGTGTACATGCATGATTTAGAAATTTAGTCTATGCCATGATCTAGGCTAATCAACACCGTCCATGAGTTTTGGAAAGTCATTGCACACCTGAGGTTGCTATTTTAGTAAATTATGATTGTCGTGGGTGAGATCTAAGCCGTTGGATCTCTTTGCAGGGTTTCTAAATTGTTCTGGACTGATGATCAGTCCGTTTCTGTCCTTGGAAAGGGTCGTACTCAGAGAATTTCCCCTGATGTGTGTGAAGGGTAGGGTTTTCTCATGGTTATGATCTTGCTACGGGTTTTATGTTTATTCATGTATGCCGATGTGAAGTGACGGTGTATCATCCTATTTAAATTAAAATTTAATGCAAAGAAGGAAAATATGCCAGGGTCATTACACTACAGGAGGAAATTTCTCGAAAAATAATTAGGCTATTTTAATCATTTAACTCACCCAAAAGCATTCGGCCTGTCAGGCATGCTTCAAGGGGCGCAGCTTCGGTGGATCCCTGACTGTGGGGCCCACCATGATGTATGTGCCTTACATCCACGCTGTCGATCCTTCCTGCTTATCCTAAAAATGAAGGAGATCTAGATGTAAGGTTGACCACACCACAAAAAAAAGAGAGCCGAGATTAGCCATTAAAACTTCTTGTGAGCCACAAAGGATTTTGATCAAGCTGATATTTGTGTGGTCCCTTCATCCAGATCTTTGTTACCTTAACAACAGGTTGGATGGCAAATAAACATTCCGGTTGCCCCCCAGAAGTTTTTAATGGTGGTTATTCAATTACCATCGTTTCCTTTGGTGTGGTTCATTTAAGCTTTGAATCTACTTCGTTTTTGGGATTATACTCTAAAATGAGTTTTCAAAACTGATGTACGGCGTGGATGTAAGTCACATACATTATATTGGGCCCCACAGTCAGGGATCCATCTGCTGCGTTGGAAAAGTCTTGTGCGCACAGTTTGTAGGCCTTCGAAGTGTGTCTACCAAAAGCACTCGGCTATGGCCAGCGTGCGCACCGAAGCCCACCTCAGAATACAAGTCACAGGCTGCTTGGAAAACAAGCCAAAATTGTTGAGAGAATCCAGGAAGCGAGCAGATTGCCTCTGACCTCCGGGGCTGTGTGGGGTCCACAGAGATGTCCGTGATAAATCCACTCCGTCCATCTGTTTTGAAATACCACAATATACCATGATTTTAAAAATAGGAAGATCCAAAACTCAAGTGGGCCACACTAATAAAACAGTGAACAGCAACGTCGACCGTTGAAACCTTCCTGGAGCTGACCATGATTTTATATGTCATCCAAACCGTTCATAGAATTATTACCACTCAGATAAACCGTAGGAAATAATATAATCCTGTTACAAAACTTCTGTCACCGCCGGGTGTTTAATCCCCACTGTTTCGTATGGTATGGCCCACTTATATTTTTTTATCTACCTGATTTTCAGAATCCTGTACTATTTTGTTCTTTCAAAACAGATGGACGGGGTGGATTGATCACGTACATCTCTATGGACCCCACACATCCCGGGTCACAGGCAATCCGCTCCCATACGGTGGGTCCTTCTCCGAACACTTCTCATTGTTGAGACTCCTACGCTGGTTCAGCAACATTTTAAAAATGGTGGTGACTCGACTTAGTGACACGTGGCACCGATGTACAGATATCCAGACCATCCAGAGTCTGAGTCATATCGTAGATGGAGCATGTCATATCGTAGATTACCCTAGTCAAGCAATCATAACCATTGATTTAATAGATATCAAATGGACAGTTAAAAGTACAACAGTAAGCAGTCCAAATTGCAAGGGAAATTCAGTAGGTTGATATCTCAGTGTAGATTTTCCGTTATGCTACCTATCACAGTTATATAAGCGCTTTGGACGGCCTGGATAAAGCGTCATGTGTACGGTCGAAGTCACCACCATTTTCTGTGTAATGCTGAACTAACATCGGCGTACATACCCTCGTCCAAAACTACTCTCTCTCATATCCGTCTTCCTTCTCTACTTTTCAAATCACGACATTCCCACTTTCCACCTTTCAAACACGCTCCTCTCTCCAATTCAAAAACCCTACCCTTCTCTCTCTCTCTCTCTCTCTCTCTCTCCTTTTAATCCTCATTTCAAAAAATCCTACCTCTTTCACAATCTCTCTTCTCTGTACTCCTTTCCTATCAAAACACAGAGCAAGATCCCATGGAAGAACCATCCAATCTTCCAAAAAGGGGAGTATCAGCACCGTCGATTGGCTCTTCGGTCATTCCGATCGTGAACCGGCTCCAGGACATCTTCGCCCCGCTCGGGGAAGCCGCGGCGGAGTTTAAGCTGCCGCAGGTTGCAGTTGTTGGGGGCCAGAGCAGTGGGAAGTCGAGTGTGCTCGAGGCGCTGGTCGGCCGGGACTTCCTCCCGCGTGGAACGGATATCTGCACCCGCCGCCCGTTGGTTCTGCAGCTGGTACATTGCCCGAGTGGATTGGATGGCTCGGATGGGGCGGAATGGGGGGAGTTCCGGCACTTGCCCAACAAGAGGTTCTACGATTTCGAGGAAATCCGCCGAGAAATTCAGGTTGTGCATCCTTTAAAAAAAAAAAAAAATGTTTATTTCCCGATTTAATAGATACTGGAAAGAAGATATAACTGTAGTCGTTGTTGGAAAGTAGGCCTGCTTTGGAATTGTTGTAGAAATGCTTTATGTAATGTATTTAGGTAGCATATTTGGATGGATTGCTTACGATCATGTTCTACGATATATGTATGATGTATCACATGATGCTTGAAAGCGTAGGAACTGACTATGACAGATCTAACTTTCAGTGATCTGGACTGTTCATCTGGTGGCCCCCGTTATGGATGGGTCATCCTACAAAGAATCTCATATTGTGAGCAGTTTTAACTATCCAATTTGTTGTCTGAAAGTAATGGTTATGGCCAGCATTCAATGTGAAAGAAATCCAACAATTGTATGCTGGAGTTCTGATGGGGGAGTGGGAGAATTTGGGGCAGTGACCTTTTCGTAATGGGGCCAACCAGATGAACTTTTGATTACCAAAAGTGGGGCCTACCTTTACTTTCTCTTTCCAAAGGAAAAAATGCTCTTTCGCTCTGTTGATCATTGTACACGCCCTCATTAAAAAGATGATTTGGATCAATGCTATTGTCTATGCAGCATTTCCTGTGTTTTAAGATGTATAATCCTTTGAAGATGGCTAAAACAATACTGAAAATTTGAGCTTTAGTGGGTTGTTTAGCTTTTCATACTCTTTTGATAAATGGCAAAAATTTTGTTAAAGAAAAAGAAAGATCCATCAATTATACCCTTCAACCCTAGTTAATTCCATGTATATATTAAGAAAGATCCAGGACTTAATGTGAACGAGTTCCCCAGTTTTAGGATTTGAGGTTTTAGTGATTTCAGTTGCACCTACTGGGGCAGCTCCTAGTGTCCATTTCCTGCACGTGGTTTGGAGATAAACTTTTAAGTTAGTAATAAAGGGATTTTAGGTCTTCTCTAGGAGCATTGCCCCATGATGCTGCTAATTTTATTCATACTCCATGTCTATATCTATCCATTCCTGCTGATTGGGAAATGCTATTATACTACCACAACTGCTGATAGAGAAAGGGCAAGGGGAAGGCCCAAAAGGATGTGAGTTAAGGTGGTAAGAAAAGACTTGATGACCTATGGTCTAACTGAAGCTATGGTCCTTGATTGAGTGGAATGGCAGGGCAGGATTCATGTAGCCCCAATTAGTTAGGAGAAGGCTTGGATGATAACGACGACGACCATCACTTCATAGCTATCCCCATGGCACAAGTCATAATTGAATGTGGTGATTGGGATTGTTGACCTAGTAAGCCATGACTTGGGTGGGCATTAGACAAAAATTGCTTTGATTGGACAGCTCCAACCAGCTGATTTTGGTGTGCTTTGCCTCTTTTCGGACATTGTCACCTTGCCTTTTGAGCTACCTCTGGCTCATTCATGAGGTGGACCACCAAAAGAATGTCCTTGATCCCCCGTCCACAAGTACCATGTTTCAGTCATGCTTCATGGCACTCCACAAAGAGCACATGCTTCTTAACCGAATTCCTCCCTGCTGATATTATGTGTTCATCCTGAATTTGTTAACTGTTGAAAGGAGGATATAGAGGCTCGAAAGTCAGATCTTGATGTGTTTGTGCACTTGTGCCAAAATATGTCTTTTGTTGTCATCAGGCATTCTTCCTCTTGAACTTGGCTAGTTGTACTGGTCTTTTATGCATTCTATTTCATGGAAAAGAAATTAGCATTGTACCATTCATGTGATCGATATTTTTTCATTTGTTTCCATAAATTCCCATAGATTGAACTGTTCTCTGTTAAACTGAAGATGATTGGCTCACAAAAGTTTATGAAATATGAATAATGTTGTGTTCCTCAGTTCCTTGCATTTTGTTTCATCACTTTGATGTTGACTTTCTGGTTTGGCTGGCAAGATATCTGAGTCAGTTGCTCACTGGTGCAGGCTGAGACTGATAGGGAAGCAGGACTAAACAAAGGTGTATCTGATAAACAGATTCGCCTAGCAATTTACTCCCCCAATGTCCTTACTATGACTCTTGTCGATTTACCTGGAATTACAAAGGTTCCAGTTGGTGATCAGCCTAATGACATAGAGGCAAGGATTAGGACAATGATACACTCCTACATCAAGTGTGAAACGTGTATTATATTGGCTGTTACACCAGCAAATTCTGATTTAGCAAACTCGGATGCACTTCAGATGGCAAGACTTGCTGACCGTGATGGTAGGCTTTCTTGTGCATGAATTATTTGTGTTGCACTTTGTCATTTCACTTTTCTTAATTAGTGTCATTTGAGTTAGTACTGTCTGGTGCTTTTGGTAAATTTGAATCGTCTCTTGCCCTGACCTGCTGATTCTGTAACTGGTGAGCAGGTTCTCGGACAATTGGTGTAATAACAAAGGTCAGGCTTTGGTTGTTTAACAAAGAGTTGCAATTTTTTTTAAAGAAAAAATGATTTTATGCCAATCTTGTTGTTTGTCAGGAAATGGTACAAGCTTATTATGTTTATTTTGCCTTCAGGTGGATATTATGGACAAGGGGACTAATGCTTGCAATTTTTTGCTTGGTAACGTGATTCCTCTACGGCTTGGTTACATTGGTGTTGTGAATCGCAGTCAGGAGGTAGGTCATTTTACGAATTGTTCAGGTTTGTATTGATTTTATATGCTGTGGTTCTTTTGACTACTGCCATAGTTCTCATATACTTGTGATAAATACCTGGAAACATGTGGATAAACGATATTAGAACATGAAGTCAAGCAAAGGACATTCACCAGCCAGTCAATAACCAATGAATGATTTTCTGCAGTGATATTTTGACAATCTGTTATCGCAACTAGTTTTCCTAGGTTTCATTGGATTAACATGTGTCATTCATCTGCTACCTTTCTGTTCTTATCAGTCAATCTCCATTCAGCTTCTTGTTTGAATGGACTCTGAGAAGGTGAATTGGCTAGAAAAATATGGTTCTTTTTCCTGAAAATTGTTCCTAATAATATGGAAAGCCGGGGTCAGTGGCTGGCCTTTTCTCTGGGTGGCGTGCCCTTCCCTTTAAACCTAGAGGAAGGATGCTTTGGAGATTGCCCCCTCTTTAAACCTAGAGGAAGGATACTTTGGAGATTGCTCCCTCGCGTCATTCTTTGGAGTATTTTGAAAGAATGCAAAAGAATAAATTTTGATAACTAGGTGACTTCCATCATTAGCCTAAAGGGGATTGTTAAATTTTTCATCATGGAGTGGGGTTGCACCTGAAAAGTAGTTGAAGGTGTTTCAGCAGCATATTTCAACAGATGTTGGGATAGGGTATTGGATGATATAGAAAGCTGCCTAAAAAGATGGCTTCTTGGTTTCCTCCCTCTCTGGTTTTTTGGAAGCTCAATGTTGATGGATGCTCGATTGAGAATTTGGTTCAATTTGGGGTTGAGGGAGTCATTAGGGATGCTAATGGACTGATCAGACATTTCTTTCCCAGGCCTTCTGGAGTGGATGATTCCAATTGGACTGAAATAAACACTGAAACAGGTTTAATCTTGGCTAAATCTCATTTTGGATCTTTAGGTTGGCTCATTATTGAAGGATCTTACAAGTGTGCTCTTTCCTGGTTCGCAGGAGATAATGGTTCCTTGGAACCAAGGAACCATTAAACAAGATTAGGGGGCTGGTATCAATTTTCTCTATTTCTCTTAGGTTAATTCCCTGTGAGGCTAACGCATGGTCTGATGTATTGGTAAGGGATGGTGTAATGAAGTGAGCTTTGTCTAATGGAGGCACTTATCCATTACCTTCATGGATGTGTCCTGCTTTTTTCTTTTAATAAATCATAGTTGCTCATAGAAGAAAGGACTTTGATAAGGTGATTCCATATCACCTCTCATTTTCTCTCTAGTGGGTGAGGCCCTTAATAGACTTGTTAGGGTGGCTAATGTTGGTTTGGTCAATGCTTCCGTTCAATGTTCACTTTATCATTTTTTTTTGAAAGATGAAATTTATTGGGCAAGAGCCAAAAACATAAAAAAAAGAAAAAGAAGCCAAGACCACATAGAAACAAAAAAGAAAAGACAACAAAACCTAAAGAAATTAACAACAACAAAAAGCAAGAAAAGCCTGAAGAGACTAGCACACAACTATCCCACTAAAATTATAACAACAAGCAAACAACCCCTGGAAGAGGCCCAAAAAGAACCAGACACTAAGGCGCCCAATCCCGGAAGAGCTGAACGACTTTTGAAAGGACCCTCGCCATTGCAGCACTTGAGTTCCGAAAGCAACGATCGGTCCTTTCTCCCCAGAGGGACCACAAGGAGTTTCCATTTCTTCCTCCCAAGAGAGCCTCCATCGGACACGTGCCAAACCTTGAGAAAATCTTCAATAGATCGAGGCATACCTAGTAGACCAAAGCCATGCTCAGAATCCCTGCCAATACTCCCGACGAGAAAGAGCAATGCAGGAACAGGTGGTCTACTGACTCCACTTGACTGTAACAGAGGAGGCAGATGTTGGGCAGAACTAAACCCCTTCTACAGAGGTTATCTATAGTTAGCACTCTATTCCTGCTCACTAGCCAACCGAAGGCCGCCACTTTTGGGGGAGCTCCATAGTGCCAGATTTCACCAGTGGGCTATCCGAGGGCGGACGATCCAAAGACGCTAATTCCTTGTAGAAAGAACGCAATGAGAAGGATCCTGACACTGAGATTTTCCAGGATATAGAATCTTGAAGAGAGGGAGATAGGAGCTGAGCCCCGCAAGCGAGACAATAGCTCTGATAACGAATCAATTTCAGTATCACGAAGGTTTCTTCTAAAGAGGGGAATCCCAACCGTATTATCTCCAGATTGGGGCACACAAGAGGCCATGCAAACCTCGGGATCAATACTCAGGGAAGCCAGATCTGGGAACGAATTGATTAAGGGTTGGTCTCCAACCCAAGGATCTAACCAAAATCTACTTCTTTCCCCTTGGCCCACCTGAAAACTCACCTTAGAAAAGACCAGATTAGACAATCTATTAATACCTTTTAGCAGAGAAGTGAACATCTGTTCAATGTTCACTTGATCATTGGTCACTGGAGTAGAGAATGCTGGCCTGGCTTTGTTGAAAGTTACTTCTATCTGCAGCGATTTATGTTTAGGTCCTGAGTTCTGTGATATTTCATAGCTAAATTTCCTATTGAAGTCACAGATCTGAAATTTGATCAAGATATTCATAATCTTCTTCTTTCTCATCCTTCCTGTTGGACCTATCCTTGAAACTTTATCCAGCATTTTCTTTAATATATCGAGCATTTTATCTTGTTCCCTTTTGAAATCTTTCCTCAAATAACCTTTCAAGAAAAGTAAAAAAAAAACAGAAGAAGAAAACCCTTACTCTCAAATGGGGAAGGATGGGTCTTTTAAAGCTCTTACTTTCTATGTATTTTATTATGATCAGGATGAAAAAAATAATTAATTTGGTTCTTCTTTAATAGGTTTAAATTCTTTGATTTGGTTTGGCCTGATTATGTGGTGTTGGTTCAGTATCCTTTTGTAAGGCACCTGCAGATCTGAGTGTTGGTATATTGCTATGATAAGGATAAGCCTTTTTTTTTATTAGATATATAATCTTTTTAATGAATGCAAGTTGGACAATTTGGCATTTATTCTATTGAGTTTCATATCTGTAATAGGATATCACAAGAAACCGGAGCATTGCCGAAGCACTTGCCCGTGAGGAGGAATTCTTCCGAAAAAACCCTGTAGCCATCACTTTCTCAAATCATTGTTTCAGTGTAGTACTTGCAATATGGTTTTTAAGTATCACTAACCTACTTTCTGTTGCTTTCTATTTATCACAGGTCTATCATGGTCTGTCTGAGCGCTGTGGAATTCCTCAATTAGCAAAGAAGTTGAATCAGGTTGATTAATTTGCCAGTTCGGTTGTATACCATTCTTACTGTTAATTTACCTGTTGGCCAGTTTCACCTTAATTGTGCTTCACTAAGTGCAAGATTTTTGTGTGCCCATGTTGGGTTAATTTCTCCGTGCAGCAATATTTATGTTTTTGAAGACTAAATCCAACTTCATTCATGCTTGGATGGCTTGATTTGGCTCTTTTTTGGGTTTAAGGTTTCATATGGATGGTGCACGTATCTTATTTTCTCATCTTTTACTGGCTGCCTCAGTTTTCCATATCATTTGGACTTTCCTAGTGTTTTCCATACAAATTATCATCTGGCTTTTGTAATGTAGCTAAGATATACTACAATGTAATTTTCCTGTTTTTAAGTAAATTTCCTTTTTTTATTTTTTTATTTTTTTAAAAATTTTAATTACTGAAAAAAGGTAGAATCAAGCTATGGATGGAAACAAAACCATAATGTCTACATTTTAATATTCTGTTTTACCTTTCATAAATTTCTTTATGTTGATCAGATTCTAGTACAACACGTTAGAGCAGTTCTTCCATCACTGAAGGCTCAGATAAATGCTCAAATGATTGCTGTTGGGAAGGAGCTGCGAAACTATGGAGAAGTCATGGAGACAAAAGTAAGTTTGTGCTTTGTTAACCAAGACGAGTACTTTTGAGACGTGCCTTAATTTTGGTTTCTGGTTGTTCTTGTGCTCTGATTCTAAAAAAGCCTTGTGAACTGGTGCTTCTCCCTATCCGAAAACATGTTACAGTTCCTTGTCATGCCAGCACTGGACTTTGTTGAGAATGCAATTGAGGATTTGTATCTTTATAAAGATTGCATTCGTCTACAGAGATTCTTGAGCTATAATATTTTTTTGGTCTGCTATCTTAGTTATCTATCTTTTCCATTTCTGTGTTTTTAATTTAATAGGCTGAACAAGGAGCACTTCTGTTGAACATTCTGAAAAAATACTGTGAAGGTAACTTTATTCTTCTTCTGCTTTACTTCTTTTTCTGCAAGTTTCTAACTTGCTATTATCTTAGGCCCTGTTTGGTAGATGCCTAAAAATCAGTTGATCTCATTTTAGTGAACAGTAATTATGTAATCGAGATATTGATCTCTGATACATAATGAGTTCATCTTCAAAAGTAAATTTTAGAGATTAAGATCTCTAATACATAATTAATGTCAACTAAATGAGATCAACTCATTTTTAGGTGTCTACCAAACAGGGGTTTATGTTATAAATCCACTTGGTGTCCTTTTTTTGGGATCTAGTGCATATTCCATATAGCATCTAGTACTTCTGCAGTTGTTTATCTTTTTTTGCTTTCTTTAAATGGCTCAATATGTCAGATAACCATTAGAAACTTTGTTCATATAGCTGTTCTGTTTTTCTTTTAAAACTTTTTCCAATCCATCAAGTCTAGTCGTTTTGACTTAATTATCATAATTGCACCTTTATTTGAAGATATAGATGTTCTACAGCGAATTCTTACTTTCCATGTTGGTCACATACTCTATTGTTGGAACGGTAAATTTCTAATTGATTGGTTCATATCGAAAAGCTTTGAGATTCTGTAGCATTAAGTGTGTTAAGAACATAGAATTTTCTTCTTTTTTCTAAAAGACAATGTAGAACTTCCACTGTCAAATCTTCACATCTGGATTTGGTTCTTCTTTTCCGTAAAATTTCATGGTCATTTTTTTTTTTCATGAATTTTGTATCATATCCTTTTTGCATTTCCTTTGCAGGCATAGTATAATCTATACTGTACTAACTTGTCTTTGTCATCTTTATCTTCAATTGCCAGCCTTTTCATCTATGGTGGAGGGGAAAAATCAGGAGATGCCTACCAATGAGTTGTCAGGAGGAGCGAGGATCCTATACATTTTTCAGTCAATTTTTGTGAAGAGCTTGGAGGTGCTTCGTCCATCTTCTTGGCTGCTTCAAGACTGATGCAGCATTGCTTTACCTATTTCTCCAATAACTGTGCTGAACTATATCAAAATTTTAGTTCATGTTTCTATGTTGCGTACAGTTGTCATCCAGATTGAAGGCTCCCTTTTTCTTAACTTGAAGTTTCTAACTTGAAATGCATCCTTGATTTTCTGTGATGTATAATGATGAGTTACTTTTCACACAAAAAAACTTTTTTACTGCTAAAGTAAATTCTATGATAGACTTACCAGCATTAAAATGGTAGTTGTATTATAAATTTATAATTTACTTAAAGGCATCTTGCAGGAAGTCGATCCTTGTGATGATTTGACTGATGAAGATGTTCGAACAGCTATCCAAAATGCCACTGGCCCTAAAAATGCTTTATTTGTGCCGGAGGTATGTGTATCATTTTGTATGGTGGTTTCGTTACCTGTTAAAGTCTATTATTGCAAAGTTTCGCCTTTATTTAGCATTTATTCTGTATGGAGTGTTTTTGTCTCGATGTGTTCAGGTTCCATTTGAAGTTTTGATCAGAAGACAGATTGCTCGTCTCCTAGACCCAAGTCTTCAGTGTTTACATTTTATACATGATGAATTAATAAAGGTGCGTGGGGCATATGCACACGACGTTATTGTATCTCACCCAGTTATTACTTGTTACCAATCAAGTTGCACAAGTAATAACTACAATATGTAATAACTGAGTCTGGCCCTTGATAAAGGCAGTACGAAAAGACTTGATGACCTATGATCTAACTGAAGGTCTGGCCCTTGATAGAGTGGAATGGCAGAACATGATTCATGTAGCTGACCCCAATTAATTGGGATAAGGCTTAGATGATGATAATGGTGACTGATAAATTTGCCCAGTGAATCCCTGTCTCCCCTTGTCTCTCTCTCATTGAAGGTTCCAGGTGCTGATAAATTGGATGATGTTTTATTGCAGGTAAGCCATGCTTGTGAGGATATTGAACTGCAACGGTTTCCAGTCCTGAGAAGGCGTTTGGAGGAAGTCATGGGAAAATTTTTACGTGATGGCGTAAAACCTGCTGATAGAATTATACGGAACATTATTGGAATGGAGGTATGTTGGAGTCTGATTGCAGATTGAGATGCTTGGAGTTTTGTGTACACTGTGTACTTTGATTAGTGGATCAACACCTGTGTATCTAGGTCTAGCATTAATTTCCTTAAGATGAGAACTTTTGGTTATGGTATCTCGTAATTTCAGAAACTTACAGGTTGTTGCGATGGAGAAAGTTTCTCCATCTACGAGTCTCCTGAAACTTTTTTAAGACAAACATATCAAGGAACCTGGACACTGATTTCTTATTTTGATGAGTTTTTAGTAACAAGATTCCATTAATTTTTATTTTATTTTTTTATTTTTTTTCTGTACATCGGATTCCTGGAAATTCTCCTAAAATTGAGTTTTGGCTTTCTGGGAATCAGTTTACATGGTCCTTGGATCTTGTAAATCACTAATAGGACCAACTTGGATGGGTTCCCATCAAATAAGACTCTTAGCCATTTGACTTGGGGAGACTAGGTTGCAGATACTAATTCTAATTAAATTGTTTACTATCAGTATCACTGGATGTGTTTTCCATGAATCTAAAGCAACTATCTGAGAAGAACATTAGCAAATGTCTTTTACAGCTTAACTATATAAACAATAAACCTGTTACAGGCTTGTCTGCGAACATATCCTTTTGTAACTATAATTCTAGCAGACATTGGGTCTTCTGCTGATCAAACAACTGTCTATTCTCTCAGAAGGATTATGTTAATACTTTACATCCAAAATTGTCCTGCAGATGGATTATATAAATACATCACATCCAAATTTTATCGGTGGAAGCAAAGCAGTGGAGCTCGTGCTTCAGCAGTTGAGATCTTCGAAGTCAAGTACAACGGCCTCTTCGGCAAAGCTGAAGGTCTGTTTCTAATAGTAGCAGCTGGTTGATTGTCTTGAAAAACAATGCAAGTAAAGAGGTTCTCAAGATTGATTGTTACAGATTTCTGCTGTTTGGTTCAGGATTGTACAGATTCTGAAAAATTGAATATGTCAGAAAGGGGCCAGAAATCTCGTGCAATTCTTGCTAGATCTGTTGCAAATGGTGTTGCTCCAGATCAGGTATCATGACCCGCTCCAGTAATTGTTGTTTTTCATATTTTGGTTTTCTGGTCAATGGCATGTCAGACGATCTTGGATGATCTTGATCCTTGGTTACCAACTGGTATGTGGTATATCCATGTATGGAGTTTCTCATGCTTGGCTAACTGTTTGACTGTGTTTGCTTGTTGTTTAGATAAAATCTGCATTTATCTTAGAAACTTAAAATGCTTTTTCACCTATAAAAAAAAACTAAAATGCTTTTTCAATGAAAATATTGTTAACCCTGATTAATTATGGCTGAACATATTTCTTATAGTTCTTCTTCTTGGCTGATGACAGGGCACTCCACCTCAAATAAATAATGATAACACTAGTTCAGCTGGTAATCCCGTGCTTCCTCAGATAATGTGTTTCTTTTATGTGCAACTCATGCATTGCATATTTTAATATCATTGCAGATATAGGTTATAAGAAAACCAACAAGTGTTGGCTGTACCTGCTGCTATTACATCGGCTGCATTGGCCAATATAACGATCGTACTGTCCTTTAAAAAAAAAAAGAATAAAAGGAAAACGAGAAAAAGGGATACGTATGGGCCGATGCAATAGGTAATGGTCAATATTTTGAACCGTGGTACTGGATTCGAAGAAAGTTGTCATCGTAAGTGGTTTTATCGTGGGCTGATTCATTTGTCCGGTTTGGTGTAGGCGTGGTTTTGAATATCGGTATCAGAGGGCGTATCGGCCTGGCCGAAAAACAATATGATACGGGCGTCGCATATCAATATTGGCCTCATCAGACCGTATTGATCCATGTTGGTCAAAAATTTTAAGCCAAAAAATTTAAGGAAAATTAATCTGAATAAGGGAAAAATGAGATATTCAAGAATCTATCCTTTTTGGGGTGGACATGTGTATAATGGTGTATCAGACTATCTGCTTGACCTGTTGAAAGCCAACTAAATGGACCTAATTGAACATACATCAAGCATGATTGGTAAATTAGTGCCCGTTATATTGAAGTAAGGAAGATGGAAACATGACAAAAAGTGGATGCCCTTCTTTCAAAAATTTCCCATAGTGGTTCATCCCGCTTCGTTTCATTGAATCTCACTCAAATATTTTGTTTTGATCTCCAACATGGCATAAATCTTGTCTAAAACAACTTGCTAAGCTTCCTCCATGGTTGGCATGAAAAAAGGGAAGGAAAATGTGTGAAAATTTGAAAATAAAAATAAAAATTTGGGCCTTTATAGGAGTATCAGCCTGTAATGGCCTGTATCTCACCCTATCGGCCCCGTATCGATCCTGTATCGGTGCTGGTACGTGCATATCGACCAATACGGACTGGTAGGGTAATACAGGTCGATATGTCACCCACCCTCCTATGCCCACCCTTTGAGGATGGGCCTGTTTCGGCCATGTATCACATATTGTATGAGGCCGATTTCGTGACCTGAAATCATACTACTTATGACATTTCACATAAAGGATTTGGTAAGAAGTTATTGCTAATTGCGCAATTTACTGAATTATGTTTCTATTTATTCTTGACAATTTTCTGAGTTTGTGGTTGTTTCATCCCACTTATGGCATTTCACATAAAGGATTTGGTAAGAAGGAAGTCATTGCTAATTGCGCAATTTACTGAATTATGTTTCTAGTTATTCTTCACAATTTTCTGAGTTTGTGGTTGTTTCCATAGGTAAGTCATTAGGAGGGTCTTGGAGCTTTTCATCAATATTTGGAGGTAATAACTCAACGAGCAAATTGAATGGCGACTTTATTCATGATATCGACCATACACTCTCTACAATCCAATTGAAAGAGGTAATAACTAATGTATCGTATTAAGTTACTTCAATGTTCCAGTTTGCAGTTCTCCTTCAGTGCGCATTCATTTTACGCTGTTTTTGTTTTCCTCTACCATTTCAGCCCCCATCCATCTTAAGGCCATCAGAAGTGCAGACAGAGCAAGAAACTGTTGAAGTAGAAGTGACTAAGTTGCTTTTGCAATCTTATTATGACATTGTTAGAAAGAATATTCAGGACATGGTCCCGAAAGCAATCATGCACTTTCTGGTAATCTGTAACATAAAGTTGCCTTCTAAAGACTTTTTTAGACTTTTTTGTTTTTGTTTGTTTGTTTTAGTTCTGGTTTCCTTGCAGTAACCCATCACTCTTCTCATGCTACTTTCCTGCCTAAATTCTAGAAAGAATGCTCATGTTA
Organism: Magnolia officinalis; assembly: GCA_021015155.1. NCBI lineage: Eukaryota > Viridiplantae > Streptophyta > Magnoliopsida > Magnoliales > Magnoliaceae > Magnolia > Magnolia officinalis. Next base: position 63,084,422 of record JAJHSJ010000011.1, read on the forward strand.
TTATCATGTTCTGTAGGTTAATCATGCAAAGAGGGACCTCCTTATTACCTTTATACAGAAATTGTACAGGTATGCTTGTGGTTCTGATCTTTGAATTAATCTCAGTAAACTGCTTGTCATGCTCTCAATTTTGTCTCATATTTGTTTTATGATAGGTCATCAGTGAAATACATAACAAAGCATCATGCAAGCTTGTGCATGCACACTAATGTCGATTCATTCCTGAAAGATGGAGCTTTGCTAAGCCCACATGCATATGCTATAAAGCTCATGTACACAGTACACCCCACTTGTGTCAGCATAGCATTGATCCATTGGTCACATGGGCCACAGTTTGCAAAACAATTGTATGGCTCTGAAAAAATTAGTTGAGATTTTCTAACCCATCCACCTGTTTCCAATACTGGGGCCTGCATGCTGATTGGACAGATTTTATTTCTGGGAAAACATGTAAAAGGTCAGATCAACCTGATGGATGGATTAGATCTCGCACCTATGTGCCATGCGGGCACATGTGTGGAGTGTACACGAGTTTTATTGCACGTGTGCACGCTTAGCAAAGCTCTGAACATTGTGCTGTACTCTGATATCTGGGAGGAAATTTGTGGAGTTTCACATCATTGTTACAGGAATAGTATCCTCTGCTTCAAAGGCTTTGCTTGGGATGCAAGGCATGGTTGTTAGTTGTTACCAAATAATGCTTCTACTGTTTTACATTGCTTTTTGGTGAGTAAAATGACTAAAGTACCCTCATCTTTTTTCTTTCAAAGAAACAGTAGAAGCATTGTGGGGCCCGGATGGTGTTTATGTGGCATCAAACTTGTCTAACAGGTGCATCCCACCATTCTGGCAATATGAACCACAAAAATCAGGCCATCCAACCATCAGGCGGTCCACGCCATAAAAACAAAGTACACCAGCCGAAATCCTCCAAATTTAAGTGTGGCCCACCTGGGCATGATTATTGGTTCATATAGACATCATGGTGGGATACACCTGTTGGACAATTTGGATTTCATAAACACAGCATGCCAGCCCCGCAATGCTCAAATCTACCCATTTTAGTAGTTTGGGGCATTTTAGTCACTTCACTCAACAAAATACACATTATGCTTTTCAGAAGTTCATGTTAAAAATAATAATCAGAATTCTGGGGTAAAAGCCCCAAAAAAGAATGGTAAATAACTGGCTGGATGTGGATCCGTTGTTATCACATTCTCATTTCAAGCGATGGACACGTGGGTATGCCCGATGTTGTTAAATGCGACCACATTTGCATATGCAAGTTCCCATATGCATTTCGCATATGCCATGATGGCATATGCGATCGCATATGCAAAATATGCAATTGCATATGCGATGTATGAGATCGCATATTTGCCAACAGTCAGAAATCTGACTGTTGGCACATTAATTTTTTATTTTATTTTTGTAAAAAATCGATCTTTTCTGACTGTTGGCACATTAATTTTTTATTTTATTTTTGTAAAAAATTGATCTTTTGCCTATAAAAGGGCATCCCAACCTCTTCCATTTGTTGCAACATTATCACTCCAAAACTCTCTTAGTCTCTTTTTCTCTTACATTCTTACTTGCAAGTGCAATTATAGCATTAGAATTTAGGCTATTAGTATTATTTTGTAAGTAATCATTATTAAGTTGTAACTTGTAAATTATATTTGTACAATAATTAATAAATAGCTTGTTGATTATGTTGTTACTTGTTAACTATATTGTTGAATGTTGATGTACTTATTTCATTGTTTAATTGATTTTATTTCTCTAAAACGTATTTTAATTATGTAAAATTAGTTATCTATTAACTTAGGAAAGTTGTCCTAATTTCATATATATATATATATATATTTCACATATTAAAAAAAAAAATCTACTATTTTTTATTTTAATTTTTTGAAAATAAAAAATAAAAATAAAAATGCAGTCGCATATGTGATTGTGTGATCACATATGCGATTTAACAACATTGGGTATGCCTATAGATCTTCTACGCAGCACACCCTGATCCATAGCTCAAGTGGTAGACTGAGTGAAAGATACCTCGTTTCAACACCGAGGTCTTAGTATCGATTCCCTAGTGGGGGTGGCTAACACTGAAGTGTCAACTGACAGTCGGGTGTACTAACAAGCTAACAAAAAAAATAAAAATAAAAAATAAAATAAAAAAAGCTAACAAAAAATAAAAAAATAAAAAATGAACAGGTTAGATCTGAAACAAACAACATGGTGGACCTTAGGAAGGTTTCAACGGTGGGCGTCACTCTCCCTACTGTTTTCAGTGGTGGGGTCCACTCCCTAGGCCACTATGACCTGATGACCTGCTCGTCTCTCATAGGCCACTATGATGCATGCGTTTCATCCATACTGTGCATTCATTTTTACATATCATCTTTGGATCTAAGCCCAAAAATAAGACAGATTCAAGATTCAAGTGGACCACAGTGGGGATTAAACACCTGCCATTGAAAATTCCTCGGGGACCACAGAAGTTTTGGATCAAGCTGATATTTATGGTTTCCCTTCATCCAGGTCTATGTGACCTTATGAACAGGTTGGATGGAAATTAACCATCACGGTGGGCCCTAGGATGATATCAACAGTGAGTGTCATTATGACCACTGCTTCCTGTGGTATGGTCTACTTGAGCATTGGATCTGCCTATTTTTGGGCTGATACCCTAAAATTGATATAGAAAAATAGATGAACGGTGTGGATAGAACCCATACATCACGATGGCCCCTCAAAGACCGTGTCCGTTCCTAGCTAGAGACGGGGCATGGTCCAGTCCCAGTCCGCGTCTGCTTCTCTACTATATAAATTGAGGCGCCGTACTGCAGTCCGTATACTACCGGGTGAATCTGTAGCGCACTAGCTTGGCCACCCGGTCTGATGATCTCAGCCGTCCAGTAGGTAGATCTCACCGTGAGAAAGCCATTGGAAAAGTATCAGTTTCAAAAACCATCTTATACATCCAATGCAGACAAGATCACAAAATGACCAACTATGGCTTATCAACCGTGGTACCTGCCTGACTAATAGATGTGGTCCAGCTGGCAGACTACGATTGCATCGGACGCGGATTGGCTACTGATAGGTTGAGTAGCGAGAGTGGCTACTGAAGTGACGTCACCAAGTTATGTGGGCCTAGCATAATGTATGTTTTGTATCCACACCGTCCATCATTTGGAGAGATCATATTACGGCATGATCCAAAGAATGAGTCAGATCCAAAAGTCTAGTGGACCCACCACAGAAAACAATGGGAGAGTGACGCCCACCATTAAAAACTTCTAATGGCTACAAAAGTTTTCCATCGAGCTAATATCTGTGTTTTCCCTTCTTTCATGTATGCTTTAACACATGAACAGGTTAGATCCATAGCTCAGGTGGGAGACTGAGTGAAAGATACCTCGTTTCAACACTGAGGTCTTGGTATCGATTCCTTAGTGGGGGTGGCTAACAGTGAAGTGTGAACTGACACTGGGTGTACTAACAAGCTAACCAAAAAAAAAGAAAAAAGATCTTCTATGCAGCAATTTTACATTCTTTAAGAGTTCACATTTAGGTCTTACAGATGTTTGCCTCATGCAGAGAGAACCTCTTTGAAGAAATGCTGCAAGAGCAGGAGGATGTTGCAACCAACAGGAAACGTGCTTTAGAAATGTTCCATGTTCTGCAACAAGCAACTTGGGTGAGTAGTCGTCTATGCTATGAAACTCCCTTAACAAAAATTCTTTACTAAATTCTTTCATGTCAAGCTTGTCGATGCTGTATTCTCATCAACTTGGGTTACCGATTTGATGGGTTATTGTAGACATTGGATGTACTGCCGCTTGAAGCCGAAGTGGCTTCAAGAAGTTCAAGGTTGGGAACTGAATCCACCGCCAGTTTGCCAAGGACTCATGGCCTCAGTTCCTCTCATTCAACGTCCCAAGGGGACTTCGGTTCGTCTTTCACATCATCACCCAAGATTACGAAGACCCGCAAATCGTCGCATTCGGGAGAGCAGCTGAAGTCAACGAGCTACTCTAACGGTGGATTCCAGTACCCAGGCGCTGGAATCAGCTATCCGACCGTAGAAGCATAGGTATATTACTCTAGATGAAACCCGAAACTACACAGGGTTTCTATGTCAAAGCTCCATGCAGTCTTCTCAGGCAATTTTCATAAATCTTTTTTACTTTTTATTTTTTTAGGAGTTTATGTAATGCTGATTACTCATTATATTATAATATTCCATTCTTTTTGCTAACAAGAGATGCCAAGTACTGTTGATTCTTTAATCATCCGTTTCATATGTACCCACGAGCATTGGCATGTACTGCGTGCATGCATTCATGTGCCAACATATGCAGGCATGCACAACACTTAAAAACAACCTCATCAGAAAATGCAGCTTTGCCCATGAATATGCAGGTGTAGTGTAGATCTACAAAGAAAAACCAGATGATTGCACATGTCTATGCACGTCCACGTCAATGAGCACATTCTTGTAGGTTCCTCCGGCATGCATTTATCCAAGTTGGCACTTATACATGCACACAAGTGCCCACAACGTAACATGCACACATCCAAAGCCCTGCTCATGCATGCATGTGAATGTGCATGTGTGAAGTGTTGGCAGATGCATTCGTTTCTACATGCACATTGCTTGTGCATGCATCCAATGGAATATTATACTCTGTAAAAGTTTCACTTTGTACCTGTTCAGCCAGCTTTGGAAAATTTATTCGTTGCATGTCAATGAGCATTTAGAGGTGTTTTGGACGGATGAATATTGTACATCTGCTTTGGCATCATGGCAATTTTAAATAGAGTCGGGATCCTCTGTTATCGGGTCAACAGGATTTTCCTGTTACCCTAGTGGTTTGGCGTCGGAAGCTTTTTTTTATTTTTTTTAATTTTTTCAGTGAGTGTTGACGTGGACCAATGATTTTTAGGGTATTAGGAATTCTCTGTTGACCTGGTAACAGAGGATCCGGACTCTTTTAAATAACCTAGTCGGAATTGTAGATTTGTAGGGCTAGGGGCTTGGATGTTGATGATGACGACAACTCATGGAGATGAAGGCAAGCTACTGTACATGAAAATCTTAAGAGCCCCAAAAGGATGTTAAGTGGTGTGTTTGGATGTACAAGTGAATTGAATTGTGATTTGGGGTTGTTTAGTTTAATCAAAGAGGTAACGACAAAAACTAAGAGCCCATTTGGACGCACTTCTTCAAGAGGAGTTTTCCACACCAGGGATTTTAACTCTTTACTTTTTTGGTTGACCAGATGATTTTAGTGCGTATCTTGCCGAGTTGAGGATGAGATGGGATATACGAAAGTGCATCCAAACGGGCAATGTAAATTGGGGTTGGGCTCAAAATGCTGTTTAGGCATCAAATGCCCCCTTTTGAGGGTGCGTCGAAATGGGCACCAAAGGTGTTGCTTTGTATTCTCTCTTTTGTTTTTGTTTTTTGTTTTTTGTTTTGTTTTTTTTTTTTTTTCCAGACCTGTTTATGACTCGGGTATTCTGGACCCGATTAGAAATTAGGCATAGTTGGGTTCGGGTCAAGTCCATCATCTTGCACCTTGGTTAAAACGGGTCCGGTTGTGTCAAATTAATTTTAATTTAATAATGTATTTATATTAAATACGTTTTAATTATTCTAGGAAACACTAAGCTTTGCCATGCCACACGTGTAAGAGCCCATTTACGCAATGCATGTGTGAAGTGGCACATGTTTGCAATCCAATCTATCCTTCGGGTGGGCCTGATCAGGTAAATACCCTTATCTGACCCGTACTTAACTCTAGACCATGGTTCAAATATCCAAGCCTGATTGGATCTGGGTTATAAAAAGCAAGAGCCGGACCCAACAAGTCCTGACCACTTGAGAGCCCTGATCGGGTCCTTGCTCTTGCTCCAGTGGTAGACTCGTAAGGAGTTTCAACACCTGGGCAAGGGTTCGAGTACCCATAGGTGGTGAAATCCCACTACGGTGTGATTGTGTGGGGTGTGTGCGCGTGTGTTAAAAAGAAAAAAGAAAAAAGAAAAAAGAAAAAAAGAACAAGAAAAAAAGTTGAGAGCCCTGATGGAATAATCATAATTGCAAATTGAAGCTTTTATCGGCCTCTGAAATCATGGATAAATCCGTTATCATCCTGGGATACATTTTATGAATAAATGGATTGGATGGAATGTACAAAATACGGTGGGCCCAAACAAGTTGAAAGGTTTTAATGATGGGTGGACCCATGTAAACTTTTCCGTGTTGTTTTGAACCTGTGAGCGATGGTTACAGTCAGTTCTTCAACCCAAGTCCGTTAATGTGGGCTCCACAGCGGCACCCATAATATGGATGGTTCTGATCCTGAGACCATATCCGCATTCACAAGTGGGCCCCATCACGGCTCAGATGATCCACCAAAGTTAATTGGAATTGAGGGGAGTGATCTATTCCACTGTGATGTGTATGGCTTCCTCTCATCCGTCAGGTCCACCCTTCCCTGTACTTGCGCTTCATCTGCTAGCTATTCAGCCTTCTTTTATGCTAATTCAAAAAAAAAAAAAAAAAAAAACTATAACTACAGCTCCATGAGTCCAGGTCAAATAGGTTTCAATCCAATCCATCTATCAAGTGGGTCCCAATGTGTAGATGACCCTGCCCACAAATCAAGCCGATTCGCTTATCAAACATGCTATGATGTTATAAATAATGGGACCCACTTCGAAAAACTAGGATAATTTTCTTCTGGCCATCCATTAGCTTTGTAAGCTGCAGCACAAACTGACAGTGGACAGGCCCAATTTTTTTGACAAGGCCATCTGCTAGTGGACCCATCTGATGGGCGGCTTGGATCTCACACCTGTGCTAATTTGGCACATGTGTACATGGGCTCGCTTGTACACCCTGTAGGCTTAGCAATCAACCATTGATAAAAAAAACAAAAAACAACAAACAAACGGCCGTATGGTTTGAAATATGCACATTTCAAACAGAATAATTAGGAATTATATTTACAAGCCGTGTTATTTGATACACAAAACCTAAGGATTAAGAAATGATATTTACACCCAATTTTCGGCTTTTGGTACTCTTCTACTACTGGAAGTTGAAAAAAGGGGTGCATGCATTAAATAAATGGGGTTGGAAAAAATGCCTCCCTATTAGTAAATAATCCCTCTTCTCATCTGCAACCAGCAGGACTTCTCTTGAATGTAACATTTCCTTTTAGAGAACACCAACATATGGGTTTGAGGAAAATGCTGATTTCAACAGCTGAGGGATGAAATGATGGCAGTTCAGAATCTTAACTGCTCGATCATGCATGCTTCTGGACAGAGTCTCAATCCTTCTTTTCTATTTCCTTTGGTATGTTTCAGCCGTGTTATACGCCTATAATGCTTACCAACTGGTTATGAGTCGATCATGGTATCTGAAGCTGTTCTGAATAAATTGAATTCGCGTTCCAAACTCCAAGAAGGTTCATTCATCTGACTAATGCTTAAACTGTATTCCTGGAAGTATCCGTTGTAGGTGATAATGAACATAGAAACCCTGCCACACACACACAGAAAAAAAAATAAAAATAAAAAAAAGAAAGAAAGAATGAAAAAAAAAAAAAAAAAACACACGAAGCCCACTTCTCTTTTAAGCAAAATCATAGCTGCTGAGGTTTTAATAATGATTCGAGAGATGAGATTATGGCATGGAAGGACAATATCATTGATTAAAGAAACATGAAATGCAAATGTAGTACACAAGGTAATTGAGATCAAAAGACTAGACATGGCCCGCCTCACTTCCGATTTCTTAGGAATATGCATGAGTACCCATGAATTCTGGAATAACATTGCTATCAGTGAAAAGTAGACATGGCGAGTTTCATGACTGTAGTTGTTCAGATCAAATAACTCAATAAGTATATGTTAGTAGGGAAAAAGAGAAGAAAGAAACACGGTGGTTTCGGCCCTTCAAAATGTCCGGAACACACCAAGCTTCCTGATTATATACAAGCAATGGAAATTTGTATTCCTGGCACTGCAGACTGCATACTGTGCCTGATAGGATAATGTTACATATTATATTTATTTCAATTTGGGCGTGCGACAGTATGCTTATTCTGGTGATCTTACATAGCAACCACATATGAAGATGGCCACGATTTCTGATCAATAGTTTAGGCTGTTCCAAGTGTTTGGATCACCCCAAATCAACTCTTCATTCCATATTCCACAGCACCTGAGGTCGATCTATAGGTTCAATAAGTACACACCAAGCACGTCTACATGGTGAGTGTACAACTAGAAGAAGGAAAAAGAAGCTGAAAGCATGCTCTCCAACAATTGTTGGAGATGGAACAAAGCTTGAGACACATACCATGCCACGCAAGGTGTGTCACTAGCAACACTCACGACCCCCACGACAGGTTCTCTACGACACATGTTCCTTGACAAACAGTTACAACTGCCACTTAAAAAGATGGTGAAGTGCAAATATGATCTCTATCCCCTCCAACTGGAAATCATCAGAAACCATTACTCTACTGCAACACAGTTCCAAGTCCATCCATCCATATCAGCCCATGACACAGCATACTGTGACACACACTTGCAAGAAAATCCAAATTGTTTTCTTCATTGCAATTTCTTTTAGAGCTTAAGAGAGTCGAATGTACAAGCCCACTATGGATCTAGAGGTTGATTGAAGTAAGTTTTGCTTGTATTTGCGTGACGAAGAACCTGCTAAATAAAGGATTTAATCTTTGTAATTCCTTTTTTCTAGCAATAGAAGTTCAGAGCACTTTGGTTTTCCAAACCGAAATGTTTCCAAAAGTATGTTTGCGAGTTTCTGCATTTTGGTGCAGATGAGATGCACCCCACCCAATTTAGCAGCCTGTTAAACATCTAGTTATCCAAATGGGTGGTGGAAATGCACCTTCTTGGGATGTGGTTTCTGGAAAGAATAGCCTGTCACAATTGGTCAGTTAAACAGATATAAACCTGTTTTCACAATGGATATCCAATTGAATGGTGATTTTGGGTACATCCAAATGGGCAGTTGTGCTGTGTTAAAAAATAACCTAACCAATTAAGAGTGCCAAAAAGAAGAAGAAGAAGAGTAATTAGCACAAATCACTATTTCAAAATTTTCTTCTGCATTGTCTCAATTTCACTACAGGATTTGCGAACGAATGCTGGGCTGGCCCACTTCGAATGGCATGAGCCGCATGCAGGGAGACCCGAATGTACGGTTTTTTGGGGGATCTGGCCGAAAGACCAGCCGGCGCCCACCTAACTAGAGGGACTGAGAAATTAATAGAATATCTTAGAAGCCAAAGTCATTTGCATTCACTCTCCTCCTTCAATCTATAGCATAGAACTCTACGGCCATTTTACAATCAGCAAATGAACAGAAAACAGAAGGCCATAATCAGATATTTCGGCCATCTATTTTGAAATACATGTGTGTGTGTGTGTGTGGCCTAACTATCTATTTTGGCCATCGATGAAGGGTCAGGATCATCCAACTCATTAGATTTCTAAGGATCACCCATCCATGGTAAAGGCCATAATCAGATCAACAGTTTAGATCATCACAACATGGGCTCAGATACTGGGAATCTGCGTTATCGAACTGTACGTTTGCTCATAAGCAGGACTCTGTAATTCCTATTTGCAATCATACATCAACTGTAAGGGGACAGTCAATCTAACAGTAATGTGCAGAAAACTCACCTAGAAGCAGTAGCTGGGGATGTTGGAGATGTACTGGTAACTATCTCCACACTGTGAATCATTGCACAGCTGTACCACATAATCCAAAGCTCAGGAATCACTCAACTAAAAGAAATGTCCACATATTTATTTACAAATGCACGTGTTGCATGTGGAAAATCTTGACAACCAAGACTATGACTTCACCTTTTGACTCCTGCTGGGACTGCATTGTGACGCACATGGTGATGGGCGGATTCAAAGGCATCACTTATTGAGTCGGGGATCACTGAGCCAAGCAGACTATTTGATCTCTGGCTTCTGAAAAATGTGAAATTTATGAAAGAGATTAGATCAGAATACAAGCTCCTGATATTAGTAGACTGCTTTGGACTTCAAGCTGGAAGACAGGTGCAAGTCAATTGAAAAACTAGATATTCTCTATGCAACTAAGCATACAACCTCAAGACTTGTAATATAGTGTTGTGCAGATCTGTATAGTATAGAAAACAATACATACAAGGCTGTGATGATGGTGAAATACACACACACACACACACACCATGCTCTCCTCTATAACCAACTGCACTTTCCTTCCCATATCTAATTTGGGGTTTTGATTGTTTAGATTTTTTCTGCTTTTGTTGCCATCATTAGTTTCCAGGTTATTCATTTAGGGTTTTCTTTCCATTGATGGTTGATCTAGTCACAATATTCTGATGTGGGTTTTGTTTGATTCTGGATTCAAAATGGGATCTTTTTCATTTTGGACATGCCTTGCATCTAGGTTCTGTATTTATGTAAGAATTGGTTGCAATGTTTTGATTTTGGTTTTTGCGTTTTGTTTGATTCTGGATTCAAGGAGAGATCCTTTTAGTTTTTCTTCCAAACTTTGCCATGATTTGCATCTAGGTTATTCTCCATTTGGGTTTTGCATTGAGTCACCTGGGTTAACTCAGCCTGACTCAGCTGTATTGCAAGAGTCCCTAGCAATTCGTTTGAGTCTGCCCTGTATATTGTGAATCGTGGCATCAAACTGAATCGGGTCCAACTGAGTTCGAGTTGGCTTGGACTTGTCCAAGTTCTAAAACCAAGCAATCCTTAGTATGGTAAGAATTTGTATTGGAGGCCCGAGTGGGATACCTCTGATTATGTGGACCACTGGATAGAAGAAGTCTACCGTGGATTGCAGATAGCCCCAATGTTACTGTTATCGGATTATCATAGCCTGATGCATCTACCCTTAGCCCAATTCAAGATGAGTGCCCAGCCCACCAATCAGGCCCAAGCATGGGCATCCAGCAATTATATCCACCCCAAGTGAATTCATTTAAAGGTACATATGATACATGGCTTTGGGACATCAGCTCTTGCATGGGAAAAGAAAGAAACTTTGATACTCCTACAAGTCTTGGGAAGGTTTTTTGCATGGTCTTGAAAACTAGTGTTTTGCTTTTTGAGTTTTGAAAGATGTCCATTGGGACTCATGGTTGTTGCTACCAATTTGAAGGAAATTGTTAGAAGTAATCAGGGTGGATTGGTGTAGGAGTAATGCTATGGCGATTCGCTCTTTCTATTTTGACACATGTTCCTGCCAATTTAATGCAGACCCGAATTTTCTGTGACTTATCTTAGAGAGAGCACTTGTGACAAGGCATCTTCAGGTCAACCGTTGGGCCCACCCAGATGTCTGTGTGAAATCCACTCCGTCCATCCAATATGTCATCTCATGCTAGGACATAAGCCCAAAAATCAGGCTGAACCAAAAACTGAAGTAGCTGCAAGGAACAGTGGGAATGGGTACACCCCACTATTGAAACCTTCCTGGGATCCAAAGTGATGTTTATGTTCCATCCAACCCATACATATGTTGAGTCCCAGAAGGATGAAGGGAAAAAGTAAAAAAAAATAGGCCTGATCCAAAGCTTTTGTGGGCCTAGGAAGGTTTCAATTATGGATGTCCACATCCTCGCCAAATAGAGAAGGAAGTTTAGGGGGGGGGGGGGGGGGGGGGGGGGGGGAATGTAGGAAGGAAGAGTGCCATCTTGTGTTAGTTACTCACCATATATTAACGGTGTTGACTCTTCAAGCATACACATGACATAGTTTTATTGCAATCCAGACCGTTCAAATCGTTAACCCAATCATGCAAGGAGCATAGCCGAATTTTTTGAACGATAATATCATATTGACATTCAAAATTTTTTTCCCTTTGAACTTGGACCACTAACTCTTTTATTCCAGCAAGTCATTTGATTGATGTTTAGCTTGATAGTTAGGATTTCCTGATCAATGTGATTTTACATCTATGCTCGGTCCATACAGGATCCACAATTTGGACAGTCTGGATAGTCCAACATCAGCGCCAGGTGTGAGGGAAGAATCACTACTGCTATCTGAAATGGTAAAAAACTGACAAAGGAATCTCGCCTTTTCAAAAGTCAGTAAGGACATGTTGCTTAGAGGAAGCTATTCGCTTCCAGCAAAATGGCAGGGCTAATCGCCTACAATTACTCTTGGTGTAATCAGTGTTACAATGAGAAAGGCCATTTGGTTTAGAGTTAAAAAACAATTGTTATTTCTTGCAAATTTCCAGTATAAGAAAGAGTTTTGAGTCATTCCTATATTGCTTGCGTGAGATTTCATCCATGCCAGTCAAGTGCTTCCCAGTTCATTGGCTCCAATTCCTGGTTGAATTTGTACCCAAGTTATGGTTCATTTTCAAGACTCTTTTCTAGTAACAAACAGCCCAAATTCCCTTGATAAGTTCGAAGATATATCTAAAAAATTACAAGTTCAGCTGCTAAGTAGGCCTAAACATCCCTCTTCTTGGGCCATGAACGCACACTGTTTCTTGCAGATTTTTTTTTTTTTAGTTCTTAAAGCTCTATTGGTTGCAATGTTTTTAGTTCTTCTAGTTAGAGAATTATTATTTTGTTCTTCCCCATCAAATTTATTTTCAATGCACAACTTTTAAAATCTTTCCAATAATCGTAAAAATTATTAAATTCTTGGAGTGCTGTCTGTCTGAAAATAATGATTATCTGGAAGTACTAAAAACCATTCCCATTTGAGCTTTGCTTTTGTTCTCTTTTCTTACCTTTGATAATAGACTGATTAAGTTTTCTTTCGGCTTTTAAATCACCTCAATCCAAGTTGTATTCAAGGAGACGTAACATTTAGAAATCAGGGTATGTAAACTGTCCAATTCGGTCTTTCACAACCCCGCTGGAGTATTGGCCACACCACAAACATTCAAAAAGGGGCTTGCAAAACGGATGGTAAGACCTTTTTTCACTCTTTCCATCAATTTTCCACGCCCTTCTTTGTAGGACTGTTATCCAATCAGCCCTTCTTTGTATGGCCACAATTAATCATGGTTATCTTGTGATTCACATTAGTCTTGTGGCCAGCTTTCTGTGCTGGATCCTCTAGATGGTGGGGAACACCTGATTAGTGCCCTGGATGCAGCACGAATGGCACATGTTAGTACATGCTCTTGCATGTATATGTGCATATGTAATTAGCAAGCATCCATATAGATTGTCTGATGGAATGGTGGCAACTATTGGAAACACATTGATTTTTTGTATGGAAAATGATAAATGTCAGCACAGAGCCTTCTCACCTTTGATTTATCAGTAACCCAAGGCAAAAGACATGAACAGAGCCTGAAGAGCTTGTGGCAATAAGAATATCTGGAAGTCGCAAAGATGGTGCAAATGAAAGGGAATAAATAGTTGATGGGTATGTCCCTCTTCGGAAACTATACGACTGCTAGAGAAAGAACAGTTAGATTCCATGTATTGAAGATTCTGAAGATTTTAAAGGGAAGGTGACAAGCAATTAACAGCAGTGTTAGATGTTGCTGGCTTAAGTAACATAAAAGCAGCATGGATGGATAAAGGTAATGGAGGAATTATTGGTACTGATGCAACATCCTGAACAAGCAGCCCTCATGGTTTGTTGAGCCAGATCGTTGATCAATTGGTCCCACTGTGGATGGAGGATGCCCAAAGAATCTTAATCTTTGCAGAAAGTTACTAGCCATCCAAATATTATTTTTTCTAGAATGTTGCTCTAGTTTCTCCATAGCCGCCTACTTGTAGGCCACTGGTTGAAAGTTTAGGATCTTCCAATCTGGATGATTTTGCCCCATCCACATGGGGGCATAAGATCAGCAGTCTTGATCACTGACTGAACCATAGACCCCAAAAGTATGGAATGGATGCATCAGGATACTATTCACGTTCTAATGTATCAGGCCTAACTGTTTCTCAAAAGTAAAAACTATTAAATGTCTATGGTGTCATAGGATTCACCTCAGTTGCTTGTGAAACAAGATGTACTCTGATTATTGTTCCCTGCTCAGAAGCTGTTGCTATGTACATGCCATTTGAAGAAAGGACCATTGCAGCCAATGGTGAGCGGTGGGCATCTATCTGTCATAAAAGAACTAGGTATCAGTGAGAGTGGTGAAAAGAAAAGGGGGGGAAAAAAGAAGAAGATCAAAAGATATCCTGCGGATGAGAAATGCCAGTCTTGTTATTCCTGAAATTTATCATGAAAAAGGGCAAAAGAACAATGAAAGATGAAAGTGATGCTAAAAGGGAGAAAGAAAATGTTAAAATCAGTAAATTCAATTTGCAGATTAAATGAAAACAATAAAATAGTAGTAGGGCTATCAATGGGCCAGTCCTAGGATTGTCTTAGGCCAGATTTTGAACTGTTCCGGCAGGGCATATTCAAAATTTTGCATATGCTTGACCCAAACTTGGCACATTGACATAAAGAGAAGGATCCATAAAAAGAATGGAAGGATACATTGCTTCTGATAAGTGCATGCATAATTGCAAAAAATAGAGCCACCTCTAAACCAAAACGGATCCAAGATTTATGTATTTTGACCTGAGGTGCTGTTTGGATGCACCACAGAATGCAGGTGAGATGAATCCGCTTCCTCACACAGGAATGCAATGATAAAATGTCAGACTTGCTTTCATTGCATTCTCATCCTAGCGCTTTTTCGTGGTTTGAACAACGGAGCGACCTCTTACATGCATTTCTCTGATCGCCCCAAACAATGTATTCCTGAAAATAACATTCCACTCAACAAATGAGCCAATTCTGATTCTGGAGGTACATCCAAACAGGCCACAAGAATGCCAAACCATCTTGACTGGAAACAAACTGATTCCACAGGCCAGGATTTTTTACAAAAACAGACATGATAGCAGAAAGGAAAACAGCACCTTGAAGGCAGTCGATTTGATTTTACATCAACGACTTTAGATGACCTTAACCAGAATCTTTCCCATGAGTCGTAGACTCATAGTTGCAGGTAGGTATAAGAATCATAGTTCTAACACTTGCTGACTCGACTTGAAATTCAGCCAAGTCAACTCGGCTTGTGCCAAGTCATTAGGAAACTCAGTATTGAGACTGTCTCGGCCCGGTCTCGGGAAGACTTGTCCAGTTGATTCACAAACTCAGTCGACTCAACACAACTCATGGTGACTCGAGCCAAGTCACTTGGCTTGTACAATTAGCATTTATTAAAATGAATACAGCCAGGGAACATTAATTGAACTCACGACCTCTGTGAGAGGTGGTGACACCCTCTACCACTAGGCTACAAAGCACTTTGTTATTATATTTCTTATTTTATAGTACTCATAAGAAATGTAACTATTTTAAATAATCTTTACAATTATAAATATAATAATTTATAATTATTAAATATCGAGTTGAGTCAGGTCAAGTCTTCGAGTCGACCCGACCCGAATGAACATTGAGTCGAGTTTCAGGTTTTAAAACTATGATATGAATGTGTCCGTATTTCATGACAAATAGTATTACATGAAGGAAACTAAGAAAATGAATATACCTACCTGACCATGTGAATGTCGTTCCATTACATTATATACAAGAACAGACCCTTTGGTAGTACTCGCTGGAAGAGCCAAATAACAACCATCCAAACTAGGGGAAAATGCACAAAGTCCTGAAACATAGATTGCCGAAAAGGTTAGCACCTAACTTCATAGTGTTAAGAAGTCGAGCAAAATTTTATCAATTTAAGCTTCATTGATTTTTCTTTACTGCATTAGAAATGCAGAATAGTATAAGATGAAATGATATAAGTGGCTGTGAGGGTTAGTTTTGTGAATATTTTGAAAGACCATTTGATGGCATTGTCTCTGGCTATAATTTGAGTCTTATTTTTGTACGGTGTAAAACTGTTGCAACAACAGCAACTGCAAGGATCCTTTGGTTGCTGGAAGCTGCATCACTTAAAGCATTCTCTAGCAAATACTACCTAGTGTAAATTCACACGTCGCAGAAACTTCAAGGACCAGTAGGCTTTTAGTATATTGACCAGCAAATACTGTGATTGATAAGAAATTACCCAAGGATAATTTCCCAAGAAGAACAGAGAAGGATTATCCCATTACCCCAACTTGCTTCATGATTATAGTGTTTGTCATGCACTTGGAAATCTGGTAGAGAATGTGCCAGTTGGTCCCCAGACCATTTAACGGAAGGAGGGTTGATGCAATGTGGGCATCCATCGTCAAACTTTCAGCAAGCAATAAGAGAATACCTATTTAAACAGGAGTCGTAAAGCCAACCCCAAATATCTGGGCAAGTTTATGGTGATGATGCACTAAATAAATAAAATAAAATAAAAGCATCTATAGATAACATACACTACGAACTGGTTCTACACAGACACTTTTATTTTCTGGTCTTTGTGGACCACGTAAGACCTAAGATCACAGTAAGGATAACTCCATGTACTAGTCACCATTAGGGCTGTCAACGGGCCGGGCCTGGGTTAGGTCTCAGTCCAGATTTTGAACTGTTTCGGGCCGGGCCTATTCAAAATTCTGATTTTCAGGCCTGAGCCCGGCCTATTGACACTCCTAGTCATCATAAGAAGTATCAGATTTAATTCTCATCAGAATTCCAATTTTCTTCTGTAATTAAGATGTGCAGCAATCTCAAGGTTGCAGCGATTTAATCTTCTTTTAATTATTGTTTAGTCACTGTAGCCATATGAGACCATTACCTTTTCCTCTGATTAATTTGTATTTCAGAGTTTATGAAACATGGTTATGGGTACTGCTGCTTATTTCACTTTTGCAGTGCCAACACTTGGATATTCATGACCCTTCTACGTATTAACAAAGATCGTCGACAACCACCAGGCAAAAGTACCAAATGCGCTACTAAGACATCCTTCCACAAGTAGTCATTGTACTACTAAGAAGCATTGCAGTGTCTGATTTATGGCCATTGGAACAATTAATTTGTGCTGCAGGCATTTGGATCAATGGTCAAGGATTATTTAGAGTGAGATCTTGATCATGGACGGTCGGATCTTGGAGGTATGTGAGATGGACAATTAAGTCTTAAATGGCATGTATTTAAGATAGGTCATAACTGGAACACCTTGATTGGTGCAATGTGGGGCATACATGTGTGCGTGCATGAATAAATAAGGACCAGTATTCATGAGGATCGTGGAGGAATCCATATAATCAGCAACTAGGAGACTGTTGGAGTTAAAGTCCTCTCGCGATTGTCTGGTGAAGGTCAGGAACTACCACATATATCTAAATATACGTGTAGATAGGTTTGAAAAAAGTAAGGTTTTGCAATCCTCTTCCAATGCATACACAATGATCCATGCCCACTGGTCTCAATATAGTCCCCATCTTGGCTTCGGGCAGGTGCTCTCAGGTGGACCTAACCATTGACGACAGGGGTCTCCTGAACGTTTTGAGCTGGCTATGGATGCAAATCGACACCTCTAATTGTGACGTAAGAGCTTTGAGTTTTAACTGTTCACTTCATTATTCAAATCTACGGCGTTAGATGAGTTTTGCTCCCATGTTGATTCAATCGACTTGAATCTTATCTAGTCTAACATGCGGCAGAGAAGTTAAAAAATATTAAGTGCATGGACAAGAAAAGCAATGGGAACAGATATGAACAACAAGTCCTACACTTCAGAGGAATTATACAATATGTGGCCTGCATATTTGCACAATAAACATGGATCTTTAAGTCTTTCTTGTGAAGCCCATGGTTTGGTAATCCAAACCATGGTTTGGTTGCTGGCGCCCTACCATGGATGAACTATGCTTTTAAAATCTCCTTGATGGGACAGTCTTAACCTTTGGTGTTTTGCCCTACATATACACAGTTAAAGAGAGAATACAACAACTGGCACATTAAACTGAAAAAGGTCCTAATATTGGTCACCTGGACCTCCCAATCATGGAGATTTTTAAGGCATCTTCCACCCAGAGCAGGATTCAACAGACCAATGGCCTAGATTACCTAACCATGGGCTCCACTTGTCAGAATTAACCTGTATATTGTCAAAGATGCGGGCCACATATCGTATAATTCCTCGTACTCCTAAAAAACATTACACAGTAGACTATTGATGTGCCAATATGTCAAACCCTCAGGAACTACAAGGTCACTGTAATGAAATTTTCAATCTTTTCCAATTAAAAGCTTTGAATAAAAGGTTTCTCGCCCTGACCTTTTGTATTTGGCACGGTATCTATTGCGTCAAGCATCCTAAGATTGTTTAGATCATATATGTATGTCTTTTCTTGCAATATGACAATAAGCCTGCATAAACAACACTCAAATACCAACAGTCATATGTAAAATTTAATATTTCTGTCTCTCAATGGGAAAGAAAAAGAAGCTTATGCATAAGCAGCTAGAGGAATAATATTTATAATAAAAGCAGCCAATATGTTGAAGGAATTATAAAAGATGCCTCAACGTGTATTGAATGTTGGTGGAAAACTCAACAAAGAAACCTTAGGGCATGTTTGGATTGGAGGAATCCAGTGAAATTCGGTGGAAATGCAAACCAGGTTCTCCTGATTTGACAGCTTGATATGTTTAGATTTTGTGGAATTATGAGGATTTCCCTCAATTATTGTTTACACTACTACCAAAAGGTGGAATATATACCTTTATGGGTGGTTTCCTTATTTCAGCAGGAAATCAAAAATTAACCCAGAGAAAAGGAATCCTTCTTTATATAGCAACTGTGTAGGCAATCATTAGGTAATCATGAATTTTTTGACTGGTTACACAAGAATCCTCCAATCCAAACGTGGCCTTAATGTGAATCTGGTTGGAACTAGAAATGGACGAGGGCCATCCAAAGTGAATATGGATACAACAGAAGCACTGAATTCATGAAATTTTGTTGAAGTATGACATGGCTCTCGACATTTGATTTTGCCATTTGGATAACATGGAGCAAGAACCTGTTTTTTCCTCTCTGTTTTCCCTCAGAAAGTGGTTTTCACATCACAAGGAAGAAATACTTCAGCCGGTAATTCCAACATAAGTGACCACACGGAGCAAGAGTCACAGGCAAAAAATATGGACGTAAATGGGTAGCCAAAGGAGACTATTTAATACACAATTTTCCTTTTCACTCTAAAAAAAAAAAAAAAGAATTTTGTCTGACACTCTCAAGTCCTTGTAAAAGAAACCATTCGTTTGATACAAAAGATCAATATTACAAAAATTTTCCAAGCTCCATAGGTAATTTTCCTTCATCCTACCTTACACTTCTCATAAAGTCATGAAACTACCAAACACCTAAAAAGGATGAGTTAGGAATTCTTTCTTTTGAAGTTTCATTTGACAAAATAACTTCAAGGTAAGCTTCTTCTTCTTCTTTTTTTTTTTTTTCTTTTCTTTTCTTTCTTTTCTTTTTCCAGCCAACACTCTGAGAGAAGCATTTAAGAGTTTGAGCTTTAACTGCACACTACTTTTTTTTAAAGGATTTACAGCACACAACTGAACTACTTATGTTGATAACAGTACAATGTCAACTTCGAAAAGGAAGACAAGTTAAATTGAGGAGGGATAGACAAACGACTAATCTAATCTGCAAAATACAGTGTATAAATGTTACCTAAGTTATCAAGTATTCGATAATTGTACACGCAGTACACATGTACCATATCTGAAGTTCAGACCTTTCATCTAATAGACCCTATTGAGGATGGGGCATAGTAAGAGGGAGGGAAGGATAGGAATCACAACTGAGATATCATTTGAGGATATATAGACAAAGAACTAATCTAATCTGCAAAATTTCCTTGGGATCCGCAATTGCCCTCTCTCTCTATCATAGTTCTGTGTGTGTGTGTGTGTGTGTGTGAGAGAGAGAGAGAGAGAGAGAGAGAGAGAGAGAGAGAGAGAGAGAGAGAGAGAGAGAGAGAGAGAGAGAGGAATTGCAACTAAGATATTAATTGAGGAGAGAGATAAGAACTAATCTAATCTGGAAAATTTCCTCAGGATCCGCAATTGTTAATAGATAATACTTTTTTTTTTAAAAATCAATGGCAATAGATACTACTAATGTTTTCCGTATCATTATCACGTAATGTATCACATCCTTGGGATACGGATACAAATCGGTTATCGCATGGGATATATCAGTTGTATCACGTAATTTATTGTTGTTGTTGGGAAACATGGGGAAACATTGAGAAATTGGTTGAAATTTTCAATGATGCTTCAATGATTGTTAGAAAAGGCACCAATACACACTTAGAAATAAAAAAAAAAAAAAAAAATTTACAAAAAATAAGTGCGCATAATAGATTTCCTTGGTATAGGATCCTAATCTATGCACTATTTGACTGAACTGATGCAACTATATTCAGAGTCAATTCATAAATTTTATAAATGTAAGAAAACAAGTATGAAAACACAAGCATTACATTCAAAAGCGAAAGGTGAAGTAGAAAACTAGAAATATACCTGTGGATTTCGGGATTTTATTTTATTTTAAAACATTTTTAATTAAATTTTTTTTTAATTTGTTTTTTAAATCCCAAAATTGGCAAGAATGTGCAGATTGGGTTATATGCATGTTTGTTTCGTGTTTAGATACTAAGATTGCAACTGATTTGGGAAAAATTGGATAAATTTTGATTTTTCTCCTATTTTCTGCAACTCTGCCCATCTCTTTCAAATCTTGAAATCAGAGCTCCAAATCCTAAATTTTTCACGCAAAACATGAAGAATCATGAATTTCTTACCATTTGACACTATTTACACCATATAAAAACAGGGAAAAAAAAAACAAATCAAAACTAAAAAATACGCACTTTTTAGAATCCAACCCCAAGAAGCTTCCGATCACGATTTCAAAGAAATTTCAAAAATTTCCTTCCAACAAACTAGAGTGGACTGGTCAAATTCACCTTACAATGCACTAAGAATATATATATATATATATATATATATATATATATATATATATATATATATATATATATATATATATTATATATATATATATATGGCATAAAAATCGATTTTTGTGAATTGAATTTCTGAGGATTTTCTAGATAAAACATCGTCGGTTTTCTTTTATCCCTTTTGATATTGCACCCGGTATAGATATATTGCGCGATACATTAAGAATCTATAAAGGGGGAGTGTGGATATATTACACGAGATCACAATACGATATCCATGATATATTGCAATATCATGCAATATATTGCACGATACCATGAAAAATGGATAGTAAAGCTGGATTTCGTACTGCCTAGCTGGGATAACAGATATATCGTGGGATATATCAACGAAATCACAAGATACTAAAAACACTGGATGATACTTAATAATCAAAAGAAATCAAGCACTCAGGTTCGTCAATAGCCAACAGTGTTTCAAGAGGAAGTGTATAAATATAACGTAAGCTATCAAGTATTCAATAATTGTACATGCAGTACACGTACAATTCCTGAAACCTAGACCTTTCATCTAATAGACCCTAATGCAGATGGGGCACAGTATCACATTAGTAAAATAATTATAGTTAAATAAAAAAGTCCAGCCAACAGCCAACATTCGTGAGGGAGGGAGGTAGGGAAGGGGGATCACAACTACGATATCCATAACAAAATTAGTTATGTGAAGCTGTGAAATCCCAACTCTTAACTGCACATGCATTATAAAGTTGTGGTACATGGAAATTACAATATATGCAAGATTTCACCTTTTTCTATTCACACGAAGAGCAAGGATTGACGTCAAGAAATTCAGCCAACATTCAGTTATGTGAAGCTGTGAAATGCCAACTCTAACTATGCATGCATTATAAATTTGTAGCACACGGAAAGAATTTGAAAAGCAGTTTATAAGGGGGGAGGGGGAAAACAAGAAAGATCACCTTTTTCTATTTACACGAACAGCAAGGATTGATGTCAAGAAATTCATTTCTTTGATTGCAGCTCCGGTCCAAGTATTGAACAAGCAAAGCCGACGTGGGGATAATGATGGCTGTCCCAGACAAGAAAAGCATTGAGGAACTAAAATAATTACAGAAACATAGTGAAATAGATTTTGCAATAAAATCACGTGCAACAAATGTACTTAAAATATACAAGTAATTCACCATGCCTGAAAAGTACAAACCAAAAGGACCATTGATAATACCTGCTCCCCTGCACCAACTACAGCAAGAAGACTTGAGCCGTATAGCATTTCCACAATACTAAATGCTCCAATGGCTAAAGGATGAAAGCAGATTACAATCAGGAAAAATAAATATGCTTGAAATGCACTTTTCTAAAAAGAATGCATTGCTTATTGACTCTTATTTTGAAAAGCTAAAACATCATATTAGATTTGTCTATATTTAACATCTAAAACATATAGCCACTTGATGGGGCCAATATGGTCACACTCAGTATATTTCCATTTGGTCCTGGAGAGAGAGGCAGCTAAAAAAGCCTCAAGCCTAATGTTTTTGGGATGACTCCTTTTTGAGACATGATGCTTCAAAGTTTGAGCTGTAGTTAATGAGAAGTGCTATAGTGATTTCCACAAGGAGATATTGAAGAGGTGATTCACGGTGCACATGTATAAGATCCAGGCCACTCATTAGGTACCAACTGTGAAAATGCCTGGCCCAAATATTAAGTGGGCCACATTTGCAGGAGAAAAATTGGACAGTAAGAAAAATGATGACAAGCAGTCCATGTTCCATGTACAAATGTGGCCCCACGTGATTAATGTTGAGCCAGGGCATGTTCATTGTTGGACCCACCTGTTGAATAGCCTCAATCTTGCATACACACGCTATTTTGGCAAATACACTGGAAAACCTGGAGCCTTTCTACTGAGGGGATTTATTAGATACTCTGGCAGCATGGCGCTTGATACGCAGGCACCTGAAAATTGTACGCATGGAAACATTAACGCAAATTAAACCAACAAAATGGTGAAACCCGCTGTTGCTAAGTCACAGTCACAAAACCAGATTGGTTGAAAAATCCTAACATCTGATTCGTGGACACTTTTGTTGGAATAAGACAATTGGATACTTTTCAGTTTTAAATGACCAATAAATGCCCACCAATCCAATAGTCAGGTTATTAAATAATCTTAACTTTTGGTTCATGATACATTTGAACTGGGAACCGGGCATAATTCGGACGGTATAATTTGAATTAATTGTATGCCAAGTATGCAATTTCAAAGTAATTTCTAAGTGTCTGCGTATCATCCATGACACTCTGCAGAGTATCAAAGTTTTTCTCCTCTACCAAAAGTGCAAGCACCAATTGCTGCTACTGTGATTCCACTAAAGACCATCGTAATCTCAGCCACTTTTGTTGTTGTTTTATCATTTTCCATGAAGTAGATGTAAAAACGACCTCTGAATAATTTTTTCCCTTATTTTAGCAAAGGGAGCATCTATTTCACCCACGCTGATTGATTTGTTTACATCCATTCTCTATTTTCAGAATTGAAATAGTACTAAGTATCCTATTTCAATTCCAAGAATGGGTTATGGGTATAAACAAACCTATCAGGGTGGGTGTAGACTAAAGGTGTCAATTACCTTGGTAATATAAATATCTTAAATTCTTTAATAATATTCAGACATCTGATTCCTGATTGATCCCTTTCCAATTCCCAAAATGGAAATCAGTGAATCAGTTTGGGTGTAGATATCAATTCCCTCAGTAATAAAAATAAATATTTGAAATTCTTTAATATCATTAATACATGTGCTTCTAGCTGTTTTTGCTTACTATTTGTTCTCTTGAAACATATTGCTTTGCTGTAACTATGAACTTCTCAGTTCTCACTATTATTAGATGATTAGATATTAAGGAGTCCATATTAGTGACCTAATATTTTTTTTCCAGGTAGAACTGTTTCTTAGAGACTAAAAAAACTAAACTTGTAATCTCAAGAAGAAACTGAATATAAATATTCTTCATCATACATCTTTCGTAGCACAGTCTTCCACTCTCGGAATCGAAGATCTTGAATCCATCCTTCGTGCCTATGGAAAAGCCTCTACAAACACCAGAACAAAGAAAAAAAGTAAAAAGAATAGTTTGAAGAATTTTTTACGCTGCGATTGGATGCACAAATGAATTGAATTGCAAACCTTCCGTATAATCGACAGGAAATGACAATAGTTAGTGATGTTTCATATTATTCCTAATGAGAAAGTACCTGATAAAAGTTAATGATGTTTCATAGTATTCCTAATGAGAAACAATTTTTGTTTCTTTCAACCCTTAACTTGAAAGAAACATGATTACAATTTGGATGACTGACCCTCAACTTCAAAGAACCATAATTGTGATTTGGAAATATGGATGCAAATGAAGGAAACTACAATTCAGTTGTTTCCATTTTATTATACTGAAAATTGCAATTCACTTTAATGATGCATCCAACCTCACATTTTCTTTTTTAATGATACGTGTCCATGGATGTCAATGGATCAGAGTCAGCCTGATGTCACGGACCACATGTTTCCAAGAGGCTAGTCCAGGGACTTGCAAAATTTGGCTCATCATGTACACTAAAGGAGATGTAGAGGTGTGTAGAGAATTCTAAAGAATGGTGGAAGAATGTAGTGTAGAGATCATCAAAATGTTCAGGAGTTCTCTAGTAAGTTTTTGTAGAGAGAGTAGTGTAGAATAGAAGGTTTTGAAAGTATTCCTAGCTGTTGGATGAGAGCTGTGTAAACTAGTGTAGAAGGTTTCCAGAGTATAGCAGTGTAGAGATCTCTAAAATGTTCTAGAGTTCTCTAGTGAGTTTTGTAGAGAAAGCAGTGCAAAAAAGTCGAGGAGGTTTCTAGAGTATTCCTGATTGTTAGATGATCGCCACATGGCTTCATCCGAACCATTCATGTGAGGTAGCTAGAAAGTTCTTGTGCCCATATATGGGGGAGTGCTCCTCATTTGGGAGGCACCTTGGAAGTAGTAAGCATTCTTGACTTCCAATGCAAGACTAGTTCTCTTGCCTTCAACTCTTGTTTGCTTCTCTTCCACGATATTGACTACACTTGGGTGATTGGCTGACTCGTGGCTGTGAGTCAAGTGCCACGCAGTCTACACTTGGTGAAGCATTCGACATGAAACCGAGCCTAGCTCTCCATAGAATGTCCGCCCATGGTATAATTGGAACAGGAAGCGGCCTATAAAGGCTGATATCCTGCAAGTGACCTTTGGAAACTTGGCATCGACAACATCATGCCATGAACTGTTCAACGTCATGACACATACGAGGCCAATAATATTTTTCCCTCACCACGGCCAATGTTTTCTCCCAAAGTGTCCACCCAATTCTCTTCTATATAGCTCAGATATGATCTTCCCTCGCAACGATCTTTCGGGAATGCATAAGCCCTTAAATAAATATCCATCGTGTGAGATGAATTCACACTTTGGATCTCGGACATCCACACATCTATCAAGTACTTTGCTAAAAATGGGGTCCTTATATTGCTCTTTTAATGCCTTAAATCCCATGACCTCCACGGCAAGTGTTTCTAGTAGAATTACCCTCCTATTCAAAGCGTCTGCCACTTTATTATAACTTTCAGCTTTATAGCGCAAAAGGAAAGTATATTCTGGTAGGAAACCCATCCACTTCACATGACGAGCACTTGGCTTCTTTTGGGTGTTGACATATTTCAATGCCTCATAGTCCAAATATAGAATGAATTCCCCATGAATAAGGTAATGCCTCCAACGTCATAGCGCCTTAACCACTGGATAGAACTCAAGATCATGTGTAGTAGTTTTTCCATGCGCTAAAGAAAGTAATCGGCTTTCCTTCCTGACCCAACACCACACCAATGCCAATATTTAAATCCTCGCTTTTTTACTTCAAAGACTTTATTGAAGTTTGAAAGTGTAAGAACTGGAGCCTTTGTCATCTTCTTTTTACGGCACTAAAGTTTTCCGATCCGTCGCTTTAGTCAATTCGAACTTGCCTCCGCGAATGCAATCGGTGACAAGTGTGATAATTGTACTAAAATTTCAGATAACTCTCCAGTATAATGTCGCCAAGCTGTAGAAAGAATAGACCTCTAGAAGGGTTCGTGGGGTGGGCCACTCTACAATGGCCTTGATTTTCTCCTAGTCAACCTTTATCCCTTCCGTAGACACAATATACCAGGAAAAACACAACACTATCAACAAAGAGCACTTTTTCAAGTAAGTAGTGATTCTCTCTATAGTACATCAAATACTTGTCGTAATTGATCATGGCGAACGGATGAATCGGGACTAAAAATAAGAATATCATCGAAATAAACAACTAAGAACTTTCCCATGAAGGGCAGAACACCTTTGTCATCTGCCTCATAAAAGTGCTCGGCGCATTTGAAAGGTCGAATGGCATGACGAGCCATTTGTATAGTCCATCTCGAGTCTTAAATGTAGTCTTCCACTCGTCTCTAAGCCGAATGCGTATCTGATGATATCTGCTCCTCAGGCTGATCTTTAAAAAAACCTTTACTTCATGCAACATATCCAACATATCATCCAAGCGAGGAATAGAAAACTGATATTTGATAGTAATCTGGTTGATCGCACAACTGTCCACACATATCCTCCAAGATCCATCTTTTTTAGGGGTTAATAATGCTAGAACAACACATGATCTCTTTTGTAGCAAGTCAATAACCTGTCAATGGAGCTCGACATATTCTGCCGGACTCATTTGGTAGTGCACAAGATTCGGTAGACTCGAACATGATACTATATCAATGTAGTGTTGAACGTTCTTTATAGAAGGAAGTCCAGCTTGGAGTTTTTCTGGCACCAGGTCTTCATAATGAAGTAACTCTTGTATAAAAGGCGGAACATGTAACTGTTTTATGTCTTCTTTAGCAACCAAGACATAAATGATGCCAGTCTCCTTGCTTTCCTATTCAAACTTTTCTACACTGAGCGATTTTGTACCTCGTCTTTGTTAGATTTGGGCGCTGGAAGATTTTTCATTGGGTACAATGTGATATTAACACCATCCTTAACGAAAGAATAGGTGTTAGCCCAAGTCAAATACACCATATCTCGGTCCTACAACCACGGTCTCTCTATCGAAATGTGGCATGCATTTATGGGACCATGCCACACTACACCTCCTCCTTGTACTTAGATCCAATAGAGAAGAAAACAAAGTACTTGGAATTAACAAAAACTTCTCCCCCTTTCTTAAACCAATGAATTTGGTATTGGTGTGGATGCTTATGTAATTCGAGTTTTAATTTCTCCGGCATTTTTTGTGAGACAATTTTCTCAATACTCACCTATTTATCAAAATTGTACATAGCTTCCCCCCATAAGTACAAGGAGTGCAGAAAATATTATGTCAAACCATCGCTCCTCATCAATCACCGAGGTGTCTATAGCATAGTCCAATAGTCCATTGGATAACAAATAACTTGCCCCTATAGCCATACACATTTGTTACATCTTCCCTAACATGCACCCCATCCTCGTATGTATGTTCTTCATATTATGTTCCATCTTCATCTTTCATTTGCATGCGGTCGGGAGCCTCTTCAACATATTTTTTTCGAGAGAGAACTGAAATTTATTAAGAATTCCCTCAAAAGAGGGAAAAAATACAATGCTACACTAATGCAAATGCAAAAAATAAAAGATAAGAGAGAGATCAACAGACTTGGCTGCTTGAACATAAGGAACCCATTTGGAAACAACACATTTCATTTTCACTAGATAAATGTCCTCTTACATGAATGTTTCTTATCTTCAAAACGAAGTCTGTTCCGCTCCTTCCAAAAGAACCAAAAAATACTCATCAAAACTAGCCGCCACACTGCCTTCCGATGCTTGCTTGTGACTCCACCATGTGAGGCCCATAAGAGAAGATCAACTGACTTCAGCATCACTAATAGATGCGGTACAAAAGGAGGAAATGATCCCCGGTTTTGCATGCGAAAGGATAATGGATGCAAAGATGATCAATCGACTCAGCATCCTCCATACACATCAAGCATATATTGGGAATGATAATGGATCTCTTTTGAAGATCGTTTATAGTCAACAACCTCTTCTTTCCCATCAACTAAACAAAAGCCGCAACCTTGGGAGGAGCTTCATAAGACCACTGGAGGAAGGGAAAGGACTTTGAAGTATTCGGTTTAGATATCATCCTAAAGAATGAACGCACCGAGAAGACGCTCGAGCTATGACCCTTCCAAACCATTGCATCGACTTCTTGGGAAGAAGGTAAGTAAAGCTTTAAGTGGTCAAGCAAGCCAATAAACTTCTCAAACTCCTCTTTGGAAAGGTTGCTTTGACATATTCTCCTTCCTTGGCCAAACTTTCTCTAATTGTGGACTAATGTTCAAGACAATGAAAAGAATAATGTCCCGGTTGCCCACACGTAAAGCACGTAAAATGAGTGTCATTTTTTTCCCTGTCTTGGGTGTAGTAACCCCACGTCCACAACCACATCCCCCTAGATGGAGTTTAGTTTACATGTTGGTCATTGCCTATTGTCCTCAACCTATGGGAAGTCTTGTGCTTACCTCACGTAGGAAGTTAACATACTGCCCCATCATTGATGAAGGTCCTTGTGGGGCACCAAATCGTCTCTCAAGTCCCCAATTAATTATCTCGTTGGCTTTTAATGCAAGTGTATATGCATTGGACATCTTAAATACATCTTTGAAAGCTGTTTAAGTTCTAACGTCCAAGTTAAGACCATTAAGATATCTTAAAATCTTTTGGTGTTCATACTCACGAAACCCTACCTATGATGTGATGCAGGCCTATGACCCATCACAGAGCCCAACACATGCTGATTTTGGAGTGTTTATTTATAAATTTAGGCATAATATTAAGGTTTACAATTTATTGTTTGTGAAAAATATGGAGGCTGATTTAAACATGTGATTGAAGATATGAAGAGATGTGATTCAAGATATAAGGGCTAATTTGAAAAGGTGATTGACGATTTGGAAGATTACTTCATATATTTTCTTTTATGAATATTGGGCTTTTACCATCTCAAGTAGATTAGATCGATTTGAAATCAATCTCTTAGTCGGGAGGATTCTCATTAGAGATTTTCTTAAGTATTGTAAGAGATTTTATATCAATAAAGTTCTCTTCCTCTTTACTCTGATATTCTTGTGGGTGTACTCTTATCCATTTCTTTGCGATTCGGGTCTTGAGATCTCATTGACTCGATAACCAGGTTCACCATTTTAGTAACAGAGTGAGTGGTCGTTGGGGAATTGCCAACTCTATATCATATCCTGATAGCTTTGAAGGAGGTCACACAAGAAGAGTTTGTGCAAGTAATCCAATTGATCCACGCACTCACGGAGCAGGTAGATCAACTCATGCATGCGGTAGGCAATCTCACTAATCAAGTTTGGGGGGGGGGGGGGGAGATGATCCTGAGACTAATATTAGAGCACGTGGACACGTAGGGAAAAGTCTCTACCAAGGTCCTAATCAACAATGGGCCGCCTCGGCTTATGAAGACACCAATGATCGAATCCTTCGATTGTTAGAATGTGACAAAAAACGTCTCAACACTCAAATTGAAGCACCTTTACAAAAGATGACAATGGCACGAAAAAATAGTGCAAAAGTTTTAGGATCCATGAAGAACTTTAAAGTTACAACAAATAAATTGGCACTCACAAAAGCACAAGCAAAAGAGACATCATCTACAATGGACTCTGACAAAGGTTGTGCCAAGCCAATGCTTAGGGTTACACCACCAGCTTTAAAAAAAAAAAAAAAAAAGGAAGAAGATTCGTCGTACAGGTAGTATAAGTTCAAAGGTTAAAATTAGTTTTCAACTCAAGGACGAGTTCTTTCAAAGTCAGGGAGAATTGAAGCAAGCCTATAGCCCGTGACCCATCGCAGGGCCCAACATGTGCTGATTTTGGATTGCTTACTTATAAATTTGGGGCCTAAATATCACGATTTGCAACTAACTATTTGTGAAAAATATGGAGGCTGATTTAAAGATGTGGTTGAGGATATATAAGCTAATTTGAAGATGCAATTGAAGATTTGGAGGATTACTTCCTATATTTGCTTTTACTATTATTATGCTTTTATAATCTTAGGTAGATAAGATGGGTTTGAAATCAACCTCATAGTTAGGGGGATTTGCATTAGAGATTCACTTAGAGTCTATAGGGGGGTAGCAAGTAGTCATTCTAATATTTTCTAAGTACGAGTTTTTCTTAGGTATCATAAGAGAAGAAGTTTGATATCAATAAAGTTCTCTCCCTCTCTACTCTAATATTCTTGTGGGTGTACTCCTATCTATTTCTTTATGATTCGGTGTCAAGATCTCATTGACTCAAAAACAGGGTTGCACCATGATGTCAATGTATGAACTTTCATTTTAACTTCTTTTTCATCTTCTCTCAAGAATTTACTTTCTCATTGCCTTCACGGATTCGTTCGGCTTGGAAATTGTCCCATCATGCTAATGCATGAACGAAAAACTTCATAGCTACCATCTTAACATTTTGATTGTCCGTGGTCCTTGTACTCGAACACATTTTCACATTTTCCACCTTGCTTAGCCAATCGATGAAGTTATCAATATGCAATCGATCAAGGAAATCTGGAATTTCTACCTTAATTTCGAGTTCTCAATCATGTTCTAACAATAAAAGGACTCAATCATTGGTGTCTTCACAAATCCGTTTATTGGTTAAGACATTAGTGGGGACTCCCCCTTACTTGTCTACGTGCTCCGACTTCGCTTCAGTCTCTGGATTCCCTCCATGCCGGAGCTCTCCAACTTGATTACTGAGATTACCTACCGTATGCCTAAGTTGATCTACTCGCTTTATGAGTACGCAGATCAATTGGGTAACTTGTGCAAACTCTTCTTGTCTCATCCCCTTCGAAGCCATCGAGAGATGATGTAGAGTCGAAAAAACTTCAAAGATGACCTACTCTAATACCAAAATGGTACAACTTGGTTATCGAGTTAATGAGATCTCAAAACCCGAATCGCAAAGAAATGGACATGAGTACACCCACAACAATATTTGAATAGAGAGGGAGGAATACTTTATTGATGTCAAACTTCCTTATACAAAACTCAAGAAAAATCACATTTAGAAAATTTTAGAATGAGTAGAAAATTTTGGAATGAATACCTCCTAACCTCCTACAAAATAATCTTTAATGAAAATCCCTCCAACTATTAAATTGATTTAAAATCAATCTAATTGGTTCCAAATTATCAAATTAATTAAAATCAATTTAATCTACCTAAAGATGGCAACAAGCCTAATAGTCGTAAAAGTGAATCTAGAGAATAACCCTCAAAAGCTTCAATTAAATAATCCAAAATCAGCACATGTTGGGCCCTATGGTAAGCTGTGGGCCTGCATCACCCTGCCCATGACTGCTACAAAACAAGCAGGTGATCAGGCTTGGGCTGTGCTGAAATGTAAAAGTTGTGAAACTTGGGCCTATGTACAGACTGATCATTTATCGACCTGAAAAAGGGCGAAGGTTCAGTCGACGCCCCTAAAATTGATACTGGAGCTTGATCCATTGCAAGCTATGCGTGAATTCCAATGTGGGACCCGTATGAGCCCACCAACGATGAACAAAGGCCATTTGGATAGAAGGAATCCACCGTTGAGTGCACATCCACCAAAATTAGCCATGACTGGGTAATCACAGCCATACGGTTACGTACACGCAATTAGACAGTAAGAGTAAAACAGTCTGACCATCCATTTTCCCAGCCCTTACATGAAAGGCTGTGATCACTCGATCGACATCAAGTTCGGGCCATATGCAATCCACAGTGGACTCCTATACAACAGTCCATGTGATAATAGGTGGACCCCACACATGCATTCGCACATGGTAAGGTACGAAGAGATTTTTTACTAGATCATAGCCTGTACCTAAGAGTGCGTTTGGCTGCACTAAATATCACGAAAATTCATGACTAATCAGTTTAATTGGTGCAAACTATCACGAAATTTCATGATATTTGATGCAACCAAACGCAACCAAAGCTATAAAAAAAAATCAATTGCAAACCATTAGTTCCCTAATTGCCCTTCAAATACTTTCATTTTCCAAATACCAATCAATCAAAAATCCTAACGAAAAATTTTGTAAAAAAATGAAGATAAA
Organism: Magnolia officinalis; assembly: GCA_021015155.1. Taxonomy (NCBI): domain Eukaryota; kingdom Viridiplantae; phylum Streptophyta; class Magnoliopsida; order Magnoliales; family Magnoliaceae; genus Magnolia; species Magnolia officinalis. The sequence continues at coordinate 63,116,647 of JAJHSJ010000011.1, forward strand.
AGTAAATGAACAATTCAATGCGAAATCCTAATAAAAATAGTATCAATTATATGCAGAAAATTCATAAACGAAACTCTAATTCTTTTTTCTTTTTTTTTTTTGAATCTGATGGAAATTGAAGGGTAACATTATTAATATTATTGTTGGAATATGATTTTTTTCATACCTGTTATCTTGACTAAAGGAAGCGCAGAGAATAGAAGCAGCAGAGGAGGACTGAATCGCCATTTTGGAGTAAGTTCTGCCCTTTTGCGTCACAAATAGAAGAAAAAAGAAAGAAAGATAGAAGATGGAAGAAAAAGAGGTTTCTTCTTCAGGCTTCTGGTTTTGGAGTTGCGTTTGGTTTCGTCTTTCTCACAACTCTCGAGTCTTTTCCACGCTCGAACGAGGACGCGGATTCGATACAACCCCGTCCGTCTCGGAAGCGGATTGCGTACTGAGTAACTCGGTACGCTTAAAAGTACTTGAGTAAATTTTGTGGGACCCACCATGTATGCATGCACCTTATCCACGCCGTCTATTCGTTTTTAAAGATCATTTTAGGTTATGAACCAAAAATTGAAGCATATCCAAAGCTCAAGTGGACCATACCACAGGAACCGGTTGGAATAATAATGTACACCGTTGAAACTTTAGTAGGCCCCACTGTGATGTTTATTCGTCATCCAACCTGTTTATGAAACACAAATATCAGCTGATCCAAAACTTCTGTGGGCCCCGTGAATTTTTCAACGGTGATCTTTCAAATTCACGGTGTGTTACTGTAGTGAGGTCTACTTGAGCTTTGGCCGGGTGGATTGGAAGGGAGTGAATGGTATTAGAGTAGATGGCGTGGATTTGTAGGTAATGATGGTGTTGTCAGCGGATTGTCTTGAGATCCATGGGATTGCTATATCCCTGGATTGATACATCCAGTCCGTTTGGCACGCCCGTTCAATCCGGACATTAAAGCTTCCGATCCCTTCCAATCCCACGAACCAAACACGTCGCAGGCTAATTTGAACGGATTAGGATGGATCGGATGGGATTTAAAGGTAATGATGGTGTTGTCAGTGGATTGTCCGAAGATCCATCGGATTTGGATCAGATCACCTGTACTGTTTGGCACGCTCGGCCATTCCCAGGATTTACCATCCAATCCGTTCCACTGCCATTAGTCCCTTCCAATCCAACCGGCCAAACGGGCCCTTAAATGTTACACATGCAACTCTTGGAAGGATTCTAGATATAATCCAAACTATCATCCTGGATTTCAAACCCCTTTTGAAGGGATTTGAAACCCTCATTTACTCTACAGTGTCAAACAACCTGGGGATTTGAAATCCCCTCAAATCCTCCCAAATGGGCCAAATCTATGGTGCCAAACGACTCTGAATTTTCACCTTGGATTTCAAACCCCTACCATTTGAAACTCCCAATTACTTTACGATGCCAAACACATGATGGGATTTGACACCCCTCCAAATCCATGTGTCAAACAATCCCTTGTAAGTGTTCATTTAATCTCACCTTTTTCTTCTCATGTGGCCCACTTGATTTTCAAATCTACCTTTAGATTTTTCACAAACATCACGATGGCCCCTAACCAGTCTGCCCATTTTTCCATATCATTTTAACGTACAATCCTAGAAATAGGCAAATTCAAGGCTTGGGTGGACCACCACTGGAAGCAACGGTGATACTGGCACCAACCATTGAAACTTTACTAGGGCCCACCGTTGGTTATTTGCTATCCAACCACTTCATCACATGGACCTGTTTAAAGGGAAACCATACATATCAGCTTGATCAAAAACTTCTGTGACCTCCATAAAATTTCAATAGGAGGTGTTTAATCCCCATCGCGTGGTCCACTTGAATGTTAGATCTACTCAGTTTTTGGGCTTGTTTCCTAAAATGATAATGTAAAATGGATGGACGGTGTGGATAAAACTCACACATCACGGTGGTCCCTCAAAGCCCTGTGTGCGTTCCTAAGGAGAGACCCGCGGGAGTAGTACCCAATCCTCGTCCCAGAGGAACACTAGTCCAGTGATCGTTTATCACCGCCTTTAAAATGGTGGTGATTCATGGTCATCACACGTGGCGAGCATGTGAGGTTATCCAGACCATCCAAATTGTGGGGAACGTTGTGATTGATCAAGCAAGCATAAGCATCCAACTGTTGGCTATTTGAGAAAACTCAACGAGAAATTTCAGATAGTTACGATCCAAAATTGGGTCACTGATTTGGACGGCCTAGATTAACTGACAATGCCTTCTTCACGGCCGTACGCATTGACGAGATGTAGGGTTCTGGTGCGTCAGAACGTGAATAGTGTCATCATGCGTCAGTTTGTTCACGTACGTCTTATGATTCGGAGATCCACACCGTTGATCTGAAGGAACACAAAATGGATGAGGGATGCTTCAAAAATTTCCAGATTAGGCTCTTCCAACCATTGAATAGGTGGCCTAAAATTAAGGATAGGATGAGCAACGGTTCGTTGCATCAAATGGCCAGAATCATCCAACCCAGAAAATGTTTACAGCATGCCTAATCCATGATCTGGTCCATTAGATTTCAACGGTCGCCCCGCTTGTGCAGAATGGACCCATAGGGTTCACACATGTCAATGAGACGTACGTGTGGCTTGTTAGGTTGGACCCACCTTGTTGATGACATGGCCCGAAATCAGGCATACCCTCTCACATACATCTGGGCATGAAACGAGACCTGGCCTTAGATTTTGAACCTCTAATGTGTTGGAAGTAGGGAGTGTTTGTTAGGGCTGTTTCAATGGTGTGATTCTTTCGTACATGTGTGGCCCACCTAATGAGCTTCTTGAATCATGCACGTGAGCCATGTTGGCACGTTTGAGCTGTGAGTCTGACTACGTGATGAGGTTGATTAGTGTCTTCTTTATGGAATAACTACTCCGAATTCATAGATCTCTCTCACACCTCACAGAGTTTTTTTGAATCCACCCAGATTAAAAAAATAAATTATTTCATTATAAAAGATGAAATTACAACCCTTTAATAGATGAGTTGAAAATTAAGATAAAGTTTTAGACTCAAACTCCAACTCAAACACCCTAAAAACTAAAAATTGACTTACTATAAATCATAAACTTGTCATTTATAGACATCTCCATTTTTACCATATGGTTTTCAGCTAAAAATAATATCCAAATTATCCTGGGTCCTTACTTTAGCCCGGGTGGTAGACTCTAAGGAGTTTCAACTCCTGGTCAAGGATTCTAGTACCCAAGGATTCAAGTACCCCTAGGTTGTGAAATTCCACCAGCGTGAGTGTGTGGGGGTGGGTGTGCGTGTGTAAATTTTTAATTTTTAATTTTTTTATTTAAAAAAAGTATCCAATTTATCCTAATATGTTGTCCTCCTAACTTTTCTAAGTCTTTTTCATATTGGATGCAAAAGTTATATTTCAACTAAAACCTACTGTTTATAATAAAAATGAAAATAAAAGGATTTTTCAACTCTTAATTTTATGAAATTTCACAAATCTAGTATGGCAGGGTTGGTTGGCTAAAGTAGCTTCTCCTACCTAAAATCATGTATACTCATCCCAATTTACAAGATTAGACTGTTATAAGTTTTTCCAGTCTAATTAATTTTACGTCCGATGAGGTTTGTCTGATCCATTTTTGCCATGAAAGTGTCTTCAACCAGCTCTACAAGTGTCACGTGAAAGTTGATGAAATATCATTATGTGAAGGATAGGCTAGTAGCCTAGTTTCCAACATTCCAACTGGCACATATGGAAAATATGAGCCATTGATCATGTAATCTTCCACCATCTATATTTCATGGCTCAAAATCAGGCCATCTCGGTGAGTGCTTGCCCAGTATTAACTGGAAAAGCAAGAACATGAAAACCATAATTTCACGCACACATGCAACATTGATACGTGTGAATAATACAGTGGAGAATCCAGATACCTAAGTTCTCAGAGAGCCACCAGATGGGTTGGGCCCTGGTCAGCTACGGCCAGGATTTTGAAATATACGATCTGGGCCATCCAGGTCGGGTCTATTCACAATCTCTATTTTGAATGGCCAATGCCTGGACAATTGACAGCTGTACACTAGATGGACCAATCCGATGATCAAGATGATGGGTCAGGATGGCCCACCTAGACTGTTTCTTAGTCAAGAGGTGGGCCTCACTTAACATGTCATGGGCCGGGTACAGACCTAAAAAATAGGCCCATTAAGAAAATAGGTGCCAGCTAAAAGAAGCTTATAAAACCAGCATATGATTTTAATCCCCAATCCTCTACAATAGTGCTCAAAGGCCCACAAAAAAAAAAAAAAGGCTGATTGAATAAACGGCTCAGATTGAACAGAGTTCTGACCATTTATGTGAGGTCACAAGTTCGAATTATAGGCTTATGGGCCTTAATTCCTCATTGATTGTGGGTTAGGCAATGATCTCGGGTTTGAATTCTTGGATGGTTCTTGAAAGAAAGGGACTTGGGTGTGAATATTTGGCCCATTTTGTTAGTGGGCTTGGCATTTAGTATGAGCAATTTAGTAAATATGAAGAATTGGTTTCTTTTCGAGCACCAATGTTGTAAAGGCTATTCAACTGCTTATTTGTATTTCATCTAATATATAAATCAAGTGAGCCCCACCATGATGATGAATGATCATAAAATTAGGTCAATCCAATCTTAGGTGGGCCACACCAAAGAAAATAAGGAGCAACCATCAAATTCCCGTGGCGGGTGATTTTTGGGCCTCCTGCTTTCACAGTTGGGGGAGTTAGCAGGCTGGCCTGGCCCACTTTAGGTTGAGCTTGGACTGAAACATTAAGCCAGTGGTCCCACATAGGCCTAAAATTTAAGCCCCTCTATTAATTGTGCCAGGGTGTGTGTAAAAAAAAAAGTTATGTGGGAATGAGCGTTGGAGTGTTAAGTCTCTTTATATAAACTAATGCGGTCTTTTAACGGCTCGAGTTTTTATATAAGGTGATGATTTGACATGATATTAAAGCAGAATGTTAAGTGTTTGAATATTATAAGCAATAACATATTCTCCTATATATATAGTAGTATTTTTTTATTTAAATCTTGAGAGTAACAAATGTGCCTATATTCTCTCAAACAACCATTCATTTTATATGGCCGTATATATATTAGCATTTCCCTCGTGTAATAGGATCCCAGGTGGAAGGCATAAGGGTTAGAATAGAACCATGTACTGATGTGGAAGGAGTGAAAATATCTTTCTATTTTGAGCTGGCGGTGCAACTTGGGTTGAAACTGATTGCAACTTTGGGTTGAAGGTTGAGTGAAAATATCTATCTTGGGAATTTTAGAAACGCTGAGGAAATTAAAGTTTTCAAAAAATTTATATTTTAATAATAAGAAGGATTCCCATCTTGGTATCATCATGGTTAATTTTTTTTTTTTTTTTTTTTTTAAAATTAGAACATACCTTTGATCTGTGCAGTATTATAGCCGTGGAATCTAATGCTTCAACACAAGAAGCTTTGCTATGCCTGAGCTAGGCTGGTTCTGAGCATAGCAAAGAGGTTCCCATGTGGGCCTCACATGTGTAGACGTGTGATAGAGGAAAGAGGGAGAGAATCTACCTCTTTCTCCTTCTCTCTCCCTTTTCTTTCTCTTAAACTAGGGCTGTCAATGGGTCGGGCCTTGGATAGGTCTCCGCCCAAATTTTGAACTCTTTTGGGCTGGGCCATCAAGCTTGGCCTATTCAAAATTTCAGGTCCGAGCCCAGCCCATTGACACCCTAATCAAAGAGTAGATCACAAGATCTCCAACCATGCATCAAGCATAATGTTTTAATGGTTAAAATGAAAGATTGTAGCAGTTGATCATAAAACATTTTTAATGGTTAAAATGAAAGATCGTAGCAGTTAAAAACATTCGATTAAACATTAAAAACCTTTTTTAGTGTTAGACCCAACTGAAAAATTCTACTTTGTGGATAGTTCAATCACTAAAATCTAAGTCATAAATAATTTCATTAAGTTAATTTGTGGATCCCATGTTAGACATGTGAACTCCTTATGTCGTATCCTAATAAATACACTCAACTACAACCCGTTTTTTAGTCTCTAATGTAACTTCACTGGGTGAACATAAGGTTAGGCTTGGATTGGGTTCAATAAGGCTGCAACTTAGATCGGTTGGATCAGGTTGGGTTAGGTCGCGTGTTAATCCACTCCCAACCTGACATCCATGTAGGTTAACCTATGGCCTGACCCAACTCGAGCTGCATTGGAAACTCAACCCAACATTCCATATCCTCAACCCTAACCCATCTCGGGTTTGCTTGGGTTGGTCTAATTGGTGTTTATACATATTTTCAGCGTCTCGACATGGTATAATAGAAAACCACTACATGATAACACTGTTGTCAGATGTCATCAATTTGACTAAAATCAAGGGTCTGTCGATGTCATTAACAGACCATTCGATGCCATCGAAGGTCCTATCAACAGCGTGCGCGGAGCTGCGTAAGTGCACGATTTATTTCTAATTTCGGTTGTGATAGTATATATATTGGGTGTTATTGGGGTTAGGGTATTGGAAGTGAATGTTAAGATGTTCTTAAGGTGTTTCAGAGCAAAGACGTGGTTTTGAGAAATGATTTTGAGGTTGTACGAATCAATAAGTCCATCTATCTCTTTTAATTTCGTTTCATAGTGGATTGCTTGTCACTTTGTACCATGGTTTTTTTCTGTGAAGGTTTTTCCACATAAAAATTGTGTGATCTCTGTATGCTTTTGTTTGTGTTTGATTGAATTCGGGTTTGCTTCCATGTGATCCCTAACAAGTGGTATTAGAGCTAACGTTAGAGTTTTGAGTTCTAATCTGAAACATGTTGATGAAATGATCTAACGTGAAGTATAAAACAGAAAAGTTCACCGATAGAAATAATTTTAAACTATGGAAGGTAAGGATAATAGGCCTTTAGTTAAACAAGGATTGTAATACACTCTCATTAGTAAGGCAAAGCATCTTGTATTTATCAGTGATGAAGAGTGGGATGAACTTGATGAGAAGACTACAACCTCAATCTAATTGTGTCTAGCGGATAATGTTCTCTACAATGCCTTGAATCAAAAGACAACCGCATGAATATGGACTAAACTAGGTAGTTTATACATGAAAAGATCCCTATATAGTTGTCTGTATCTTAAGAAATAGTTCTATAACCTTAAGATGATAGAAGGGTCTGATATTAATGAACACATGAGCACTTTCAGCGAATTGATGTATAAATTGACGAGTGTGGAGGTTAAAATCAAATAGGAAGATTAAGCCTTAATCCATTTGAATTCTCTTCCATTATCTTTTTGAGAATATAGTAGATACACTGATACATGGTAGGGATACCATTGATGTTGAGACTGTCATCTCAACCCATCATGAGAAATAGTTGAGAAAGAAAGACAGTGGCGGTGGTACCTTTACAGATGCGTTAGTTGCCAGGGGAAGGAATTCTAAACAGGATAAGGAAAATTCTCGGTCTATATCCAAATCGAAAGAGAATGGTAAGATGAAGTACTGGAATTGTGGGATAACATGATACATGAAGAATAATTGTCAAAATCCTAAGGCCCAAAAGGGATAAAAGTCTAATAATACGCCGAAGGAAGCCAACACGGTGGATTCCAGCGAGGAAATTGATGGTGGTGATATTCTAACCGCATCCAAATATGAGTATCTCAACAATGAGTGAGCTTTGGATACAGGGGCCCTATATCATATGGCTTTTTAAATGAGACTAGTTCACGAGTTACGACGAGTATGATGGTGTACATGTGTTTATGGGTAATGACATTGCCTATAAGGTTGTTGGTGTTGGTTCCGTGCCAATCAAGATGTTTTATGGGGTGAAGCATGTCTTGATATATGTGAGACATATTCTATACCTTTGGAAAAACATGATCTCTCTTGGGACATTAAAGACACGTGGGTGTAAGTTCACAAGTTTTGATCAAGTCCTCAAAGTTTCTAAAGGGCTACTCGAGGTAATGAAAGCACATCGGAACGGTAACCTTTACAAGTTGATCTGGAATATCGTACCATGTGGAGCTACAACATCTGTAGCAAAGTCCGCGGCATGCACGTCTAGGCCACATGAGCGAACACGGTATGAAGGTGTTTGAATGGGACGAACAATAAATTAGCTTGGGCTTCAGCATGAGGCTGTGCCGGTAATTGTGACAGTGAAAACACGATTAATTTGGCAAAGAACTTTATTTATCACTCATGTACTAAATGTATTGATGTTCGTCGCCATTTTATCCGACAGTTGCTTGAAGAAGAATAAGATGTGAATCTAGAGAAGATTCATACAAGCATGAACTCGGATGACATGCTTACAAAGGTGGTTCTTATAGAGAAGTTTAAGTTCTATGAAACTTCTCTGGACTTAACAAAGGCTTAATGAAGATAAAGTGTGTATGAGAAGCGACAACGAGGCTATATATGATGAAAAACGATTAGAAATGCTAATGGCATGGCGGAGCAACGGAGCATGAAGAATGAATCCATGGTGGAGATTGTTGTCAAATGTCTTCAATCCAACTGAGATCAAGGGTCTATTGATGTCATTGATAGACCACTCGATGCCATCAAGAAAAAAAATCACAGTTACTTGCTGGACAGTTTTGGAGTTGTTACTTGATGCCATCGAAGGTGGCTTCGATGTTATTGACTGGTCTTCGATGGCTGTCGAAGCCATCGAAGGTTCCATTGACGACGTAAGCCATCGAAGGTCCCAACGACGACCTATGCAGAACTGTGTATATGTGCGATTTGTTTCTAATTTCGATTGTGATAGTGTACATACTGTAGACACCCCACCCAGGCTAATATCTTGATTTTGTTAAGACAATCCGAGAACCATGATCATATCCCTAACCCTAACCTGAGCCACCATTCAATCCAGACCAGGTCCAAAATCGATCCATTCCTCGGGTCATTTTTGGGTAACAACTGAGTCAATTTCGAGCCATTTTGAGCCGAATATCCAAAGCGGACTTTGTTTCACTCTAAGAACCCAAAAAGGACCCACCGGATGAATTTCGGGGAAAGTTGTACCGAAGCGGTAGTTTGACTACCGCCGGCGGTAGTCAAACTACCACCTCCTCTCAAAAAGCGTGCGCTGAGTCAGCCACACGAGTTTCGGACTCAGCAAGGTCCGGGCGGTACTCGGGCTACCGCCGGCGGTACTCGGATTACCGCCGCGTGCAGCCTGAACAGGGACAGCTGTCCCAGCGTCCAAAGTCAACTCTTCCTGGAATTTATCCCTCCCATCTTCACTATTTACAGTTTTACCAGCCTCCATAGCTAATGGGAGCATGCCATGTGGCATCTCTCTCCTCTCCACCAATCACCACACGCCACATCAGCATTTGCCCTCCTCTTATCTTCTATTTACCAAACAACCATTGGAGAGGGCTATAAATAGCCCTCTCCCCTTTCATTTTCACCATAGATGGAGGAGAGAGTGAGAGGGAGAGAGTGAGAGAGAAAGAGTGAGAGAGAAAGAGTGAAAGAAAGAAAGAGAGAGAAAGAGAGTGAGAGAAAGGGTGAAGGAAGGGAAGGAGCTCCCAAGCCTTTAAGCTCAAACCTTTCCAGCCACCTCTCAAGCCTTCACCTCAACCCTTTCCAACCCATAAGCTTAGCCCAGGATGATCATGGTTCAATCAACATCTTAGCCTACTCAAGAATCAAGCCAAAGATCCATTTACATACAAGCATTCATCATGACATCTACTCCCTTCTCAACCCCCTTGCTTCTCTAAGATCTCTAGCGGACGTATGCTCTGTGACTTGCCGTACATCGGATCCTGTCACATCAGAAATTCCTAGTGATCTAGTTCACTTTTCTTATCTCTTTGCATAAGCATCATCATATCCATCCTCTAGACACATCGTCGGACGTATGCTCTATAGCCTGCCGAAATCTCGGATCTTACTACATCAGAAATCCACGTGTGACTAGTCCCATCATGACCGTAGCATCATCATCATCCCTTGAGATTATTTTACCACACTAAGTCGAGACCGTACACTTGTACGGGCAGAGAGGGTGCCTAACACCTTCCCTCTTTGTAACCGAGGTCCCTTACCCAGAATTCCGGATCGTAGACCAGGAGTCAATCTAAGGTCGGAGAATCTTCGGATTTCTCCAACCTTACGTATTCCGTGGTTCTAGCCGACCGCGGGATTCTGAGATTATTCGGCTAGTGGCGACTCCAACAATCATAAGTCAGCTTAATCATCCCCAGCATCACCATAACACTCAACATTTTATAGCAACAACGTGACCAACGTGGACGCCGATTTTTCAGTGTCTACAGAATGGCGACTCTGCTGGGGATTGTGTAGAATGCACTAGCTGAGACCCGACTCGACAACGTATGGTATACTAATCTCAAGGGACATTTATCACAGCATACATACAAAAAAAAAAGAGAAAAAAAAAACTTTGGCTTATGCTTGTTTAGGCAAAGATTCAAGCCATGACCACTCGATCCCGTGCAGCCATAACTTCTCAAGCGACCCATGAAGAAAAGCCGTCACCCCAACCAGCTCCAGAAATACCCCACCCACACCCGCACCCGCACCGCACCCATGCATACACCCGTACCCTTACCAATAGCTCCGACAGAATTGCCAGCCAATTTCACACACACAAAGAGCTATTACTTCCGAACAATGCAAGAGCTACTGCTTCGCCTAATGCCAGGTGCCACACCGAATACACAAATGACCCAGCCTAGTGTGCAGAACAGCTCACTCCCTCAAACTCCTTTTGCCTTCTCTCTCATTCCTCCAGCAAATCCTGTGCTCCCTCTCCCAGAAGAATCAGCACAAGATCAACAACAACAAGCAATCGGGAGCAACCCTCCCCCACATCTCTACTCAACACATCACAACAATCCGGTCACAGCACATGCAAATCACAGACAAGAACTGGCGGATGCCCATGAAGGGGGCCAGTTTCGAGTCCAGCTCACTCCCCCTAACGGGAGTAACATCCCGGAATTGACAGATACCCCAGGCGGGAGCCATTTCCGAACATCCCACCCTCCTCCGAAAGGGAGTGGTGTTCAATTCCAGCTACCTCCCGCCACCGGGAGTCCACCTTCTTTTCATCAAACCCCCATTCTGGATCCATATGAAGAAGAAGCAGCACAGGCCCTACAGCAAGGGGCAAGATACCCGCAGCAAAGTAAGTCAGAGATTGAGGAGTTACGAGAGCAGCTACAAATGATGCAAAACCAGCTTCAAAGACAACAAGGAGTGGATCACCCATCCACCAAGTTCAGGGACCTTTGTCCCTTCCCAGACGCCCGGGTACCTCCAAATTTTGAGGTACCAAAGTTCAAAAGGTATGACGGTAGTGGGTGCCCCACAGCACATCTAAAAGCCTTTTGTAGGGAGCTTAATGCGATAGCAGGGAATGATGGAGCGTTGATAAGACTTTTCCAGAAATCCCTTAAGGGTGACGCTTTGGATTGGTACACCTCACTAGATAGCCACCAAATCAGAACCTGGGAAAAACTTTCCCAAGCATTCATTGACAGGTTCTCATACAACCTGAACATGGCTCCAAGGAGAGCAGACTTGGCTGCCCTGAGGCAAAAAAGCGATGAATCTTTATCAGCATACGTAGGACGATGGCGAGCCATGACAGCTCGAATGAGAAACCCCATCGACGACGAAGAGCAGATATCCATGATTGTGCATTCAGCACATCCCAGCATTTCAGGATATCTGATCTCGTATCCATACGTAAACTTCTCCCAACTCATCCGAGCCGGAGAACAAGTAGAAGCTGGGATCAGAGCTGGAACCATCTCCCCATGGCCACATCAGACCCCCTCAATCAAAATAAACAAAGTCGAGGGGAAACCTGTTGGATACGGGAATGGAAGCAGCACTGCTCCTGTGCAGCGTACTTCTGAAGTTAACAACATCATCGCTAACACTTAAGGCAACCAGTATGCTCACCACCACCAGAGCCACGGCAGACAGGCAATACCAGCCACAACAGAATAGCAGTACAATCCCCATCCCAGCAAACCCAACAAGGATATCAGGCACAGTCATCTCAACAACAATCGCAACAGCTTAGGGGAAATGCGCAAGGACCATACAAGCAAGGAATGTTAGGGAGGAAGTTCACTCCGTTAGCACAATCATACAGCCAAGTGCTAACAATGCTCATGCAAAAGCAACTGCTGACACTTCTCCAGCCTCGACTTCCACCTAATCCCTTGCCACCTGGTTACAATGAAAATCAATACTGTGCATATCATCAGGCTCCTGGCCATCTGACGGACCGCTGCTTCGCTTTGAAACATGCGGTCCAAGATTTGATCGAAAGCCAAAAGATTGCGATCACCCCACAGGCCAGCAATACAGTTCAAGCCAACATTCTCCAAAATCCCCTGCCCTCGCATCAGGCAGGACCCAGCACATCCAGCACCTCTACCATCAATCACATTGAAGGAAGTCAACCCACACATGCTTATCCACATCATTCCATCCAAGCAATCATGCCCGACACAGCCAATCGGACATGGGGACACCAGCAAGCACCATCGCCTGGGCCACAGGTATCCCTCGAAGTAGCACCAGCTACTCAACCTCTCATATTTCTTGAAGCGGCGCCAACATTTCAGCCTTTCGTGACTTTGGAAGCAGCACCCAACAGGTCATACCTTTAGAACCTCGCCCTCCAAGGGACACACTCAACTCCATCCTCGGCATATCCAAAAAGGTTGAATTCTGAACCTGTCATTTTCCCGATAGGTCTCCCTGACCTAACCCTCCCAACCTTGCAAGGGGCACCCTCAGTTCAAGCCCCGCAATTCCTGATGCCTCATCAACTGGCACATGCCCAGAGGATCCCTTCCTCACATCAAGAGAAAGAAGAAAAATCCATGGCCACAACTAATCAAAACTTGGTGGCACCTCAAGAGATATCACAGAGCCTACCACAAACTGCTCCAGTAATGACCCCTCAGCCTCAAGAACCATTAGTATACTTGGAAGGAAGAGCGGTTCCTTCCTATAACCCGAAGGCAGTCCCATGGCACTACCCAGAATGCGATGAGGTGGGTAACAATGGGAGATACCTCAGGAGAGATAGTCAGAACTCAAAAGAAACTCGGGGAGTTTTATCGGGAACCACTAGCAAAACTGATGCTGCTTATGACATAGCAGCCCAACTCAAAACCATTCCCGCACAAATATCCATCTGGGAACTCCTATGCACGTCAAGGTCTCATCGAGAAATCTTTACAAAGACCTTGAATGATGCCCATATCTCTCCTGACGTATCCCCCGAAATGGTGGCAAGTATGATTGGTCAACTTCTCGCACCACAAGCGATAACCTTCTCTGATGATGAGCTACCACCTGAGGGCCGTGAGCACAGGCGTTCACTAAACATAGTGGCTCACCACAAGAATTTCAAGATCCCACTTGTGCTCATCGATAATGGATCCAGTCTCAACGTTTGCCCTTTAAGGACTGTTGAACGGTTGGGGATAGAACCATCCTCCTTCAGACCCAGTACCATGAGCGTTAGAGCTTTCGATAATTCCCGAAGGCAAGTGGAGGCGGAAATCGACCTAGAATTACAAATTGGACCAGACATGACCCTTGTCACATTTCAGGTCATCGATATCCCTGCCTCATTTAACCTTCTTTTGGGGCGGCCATGGCTCCATACTGTTGGAGCCATCCCATCTACCCTCCATCAAAGGGTTAAATTCCCTTCAGGAAATCGAATCATTTCAGTACTGGCTGAGCCAGAAACCATCCTCCCGGTGACGGTCAGTATCCCAGAAACTGACATCCCAGTGATTGACATTCAGCATACAGAGGGCGACATTTCATATCATAGTTTTGAATTCGAAAAAGTGAACGCGATCGCTAACCCTCGCCCTCTAGCTGCTGAATACGTCATTCCCCCTGCTGAACGATTGGTCCTAAATTACCGTACCAAGTTTCATGAAAAAGGTATGGTAGTGAAACCCGCACATGCCAATGTACAGAGACAGGGACTGGGATATCAACCGACATCGGAAGACCAGACTGAGAAGCCAAGAGGAGGCCAACCTTTTAAATGTACGCCCATCGAGTTTGTCAAAGCTGGGGCAGTTGACGAAAGCAAAATGATATCTCTTGAAGACCAGTTCCAAACACTTAGACTCACAAAACAGACTAGTCAAGAGTCTATCTGGCCACCAATAAGGTGGGATCGGATCCTCAGGACATCAGAGGGACACACAAAGCCAGGGGCAGAACCCCCAGATCCACCGCATGAGACTAGGGGTATGGAAACAAGTCCACCCGCAAGTGACCCAAAACTGGGAATGCCCTTTGCGGGCGATGAAGGCCAGAACAAGGAGATACCCATTCAGGGGAACACAGGGCAGAAGCAACCCATCTATTGGGTTGACAAAGGTAAGTGGCTTGCTTTGGATTGGACGGATGTCCAAATCCCGTCCCAGGAATCCGAGAAACAAGAGGAGTTTCAGCTCCTGGGCACAGAGGTCGAATCAGATTCTGACTCTGAGCCCAGCCCGGCAGACATCATGGTCATCGAGACAGGTGACCCACAGGAACAGACAGGGCAGATCAGCAAGATCGAAAGGGAAAAAGAGCCAGGATGGTCAGTCATCCCCCAAACAATCGAATCAGCTAGCAAACCACTCGCTAGCACCAGCCTTAAAAAAAAACGCCAATGTAAATAGCAATTGGTATCCCGAATCAGGACAAGACCAATCATGGTTTGCGACACCGTCCTGTTCAGGATATCTTGGCGACACAAAAAAATCAAAAAATCTTTCAAACACAAAAACAACAAAAAATCTTTCAAATACAAAAACATCACATATTCCTCAAAATCACAAAACATCAAAAAATCTTTCAATACAAACATCACATATTATTCCTCAAAATCACAAAACATCAAAAAACCTTCAAAATAAAAAACAATAGAAAAATTTTCAAAACACTGTGCCAAACACTTCTCATGACATACACGAGTTTGAAGTCGACTCATATGATTTCAATCTAGAATTAGACTTCGAACTCATGGGTTTGGATGAAGCCCCGGATGAGGGAAATGATGATACCGCTCTCGAATTCGAGGATTCCCTCGAAAAATTCGAAACAAAGGCCAATGTTGTGGCAGATGACTTCGAAATTGTGAACTTAGGGTCTGTGGAATCCCCCAGGGAAGTGCGTATCGGGAAATCGCTTTCCCCAGAATACAAGCAGAAGATGATGGAGTTTCTGAAACCAAGGTTGTCCAACTTTGCCTTCTCTTACGAGGACATGCCAGGGCTCGATGAAGCGTTGGTGGTGCATCATCTGCCAACAAAGCCAGAAATGAAGCCAGTCAAGCAAAAGCTGCGAAGGATGAAGCCAGAATGGGCCCTGAAAATCCGTGACGAAGTCATCAAGCAATATAACGCGGGATTTCTGGTAGTCTCCAACTACCCGGAATGGCTCGCAAATATCGTACCAGTTCCAAAAAAAGATGGGAAAGTCAGAATGTGCATCGACTTTAGGGACCTCAACAAAGCAAGCCCTAAAGACGACTTCCCGCTGTCTCATATCGACACACTGGTGGATAATACTGCTAGACACAAGATCTTCTCCTTCATGGACGGTTTCTCCGGTTACAATCAAATCAAGATGGCCGTCGAAGATCGTGAGAAGACTTCCTTCATCACACCATGGGGAACTTTTTGCTATCGGGTCATGCCCTTCGGATTGAAAAATGCAGGAGCTACGTATCAGCGAGCCATGACTGCCTTGTTTCATGACATGATAAACAAGGAGATGGAAGTTTATGTAGACGACATGATTGTCAAGTCTCGCACGATCGAAGGACACTTTGAAGATCTCAAAAAGCTCTTCGACAGGCTGGAAAAGTTCAAGCTCCGCCTCAATCCGCAAAAATGTGTCTTCGGTGCAACCGGAGGCAAGCTGTTAGGCTTCATTGTCGGGGAAGACGGTATCAGGGTGGATGAGACCAAAACCAAAGCCATCATCGAGATGCCGCCGCCCAAGACTGAGAAAGAAATTCGGGGCTTCCTCGGGCGAATCCAATATATCAGCCGATTCATCGCACAACTCACTCCGGTCTGCGAACCCATATTCAAACTGTTACGAAAGAACTCTCCAAAAGAATGGAATGATGACTGCCAGGCGGCCTTCGATAAAATCAAAAGATATTTGCTAAATCCTCCAGTGCTCGTGCCGCCTACCCCAGGTAGGCCACTTCTGTTGTATATCTCTGTCGCAGCGGAAGCAATTGTATGCGTCCTCGGCCAACACGATGATACGGGAAGAAAGGAGCAAGCGATCTACTATCTAAGCCGACGGTTTACAAGCTACGAAGCCAAATATTCCAGCTTAGAAAAGACATGTCTCGCCCTAGTTTGGGCAACACAACGGCTAAGGCAGTACATGATCGCTCACCCGATACTTCTGCTCGCTCGCATGGACCCGTTGAAATACTTGTTTGAAAAACCAGCACTGACGGGAAGAATCGCAAAATGGCAGTTACTGCTTTCTGAGTTTGACATCACATATGTCACCCAGAAGGCAATCAAGGGGCAAACACTGGCCGATTACTTAGCAGCACACTCCCTGCCCAACTACCAACCTCTGAAGACCTTCTTCCCCGACGAGGACATCCTCCAGATCGAGGGAGAAGAGGAAAGAAGGGCAGGAGAGTGGACACTCTTCTTCGATGGAGCTGCAAACTCGAAGGGGAGTGGAGTAGGCGCCATACTCTACTCCCCCGAAGACGTCCCAGTTCCCATATCCAGAAGACTAGCATTCCAGTGCACCAACAATGTAGCTGAATATGAGGCATGCATCGCCGGTCTAAGAGAAGCCATCATCCTCAACGTAAAGAAGTTACGAGTCTTCGGAGATTCGCAACTCATCATCAATCAGATAAATGGCGATTGGAAGACCAAAGATGAGAAACTGATTCCTTATCATGTCTATCTGAAAAATTTGATCGAGGAGTTCGAAGAGATCACATTCTCTTATATGCCTCGGGTCAAGAATCAGTTTGCGGACGCTCTAGCTACCCTCGCTTCAATACTGGAAATCCCAAAAGGAGTTGCTGAATGGGAACTCACTGTCGAACTCCAGGAGGAACCTGCATTCTGCCTACAAATCGAAGAAGCCGAGCCTGCCCCAGATGATCAGCCATGGTACACCGACATCAAAAAATACCTCGAATATCAAAAATACCCAGAAGGAGCAGCTCTGACTGATCGACGCACAATACAAAGACTAGCAGCTCAGTTCGTGATCATCGGGGGTACCCTTTACAAGCGATCCTTCAACCAAGTCCTTCTCCGCTGTGTGGATGAGACAGAGGCAGCTCACATCATGTTAGAAATCCACGAAGGACTATGCGGCCCGCATATGAACGGACACATGATGGCAAAGAAGATCCTACGACTCGGCAACTACTGGCTTACAATGGAAACAGATTGCTGCAAGCACGTCAGGAGATGCTTCAAGTGTCAGGAGCACGCAAACCAGATCCATGCACCTGCCTCCGAACTCTACAACTTGACGGCCCCATGGCCCTTCTCTGTATGGGGACTCGACATCGTAGGCAAGATCAACCCTAAAGCTTCAAATGGGCATGAATATATCCTGGTAGCAGTAGATTACTTCACCAAATGGATAGAAGCAGCATCCTATACCACTATTGCAGCATCTCATGTGGTCAAATTCATAAAGAACAACATCATCAGCCGATATGGGGTCCCTCACGCCATTATCACTGACAATGGAACTCCGTTCGTCAACAAAAGGATGAACGATTTCTTCGACAAGTTTAAAGTTCAACGCCATCGATCGAGCCCCTACCGCCCTCAGATGAATGGTGGGGTGGAAGCCGCAAACAAGACTATCATCCGCATACTCGAAAAGATGGTGAAGACATATCGCGACTGGTCAGAAATGCTTCCTTATGCACTCTGGGCTTATCGCACGTCTGTACGGTCTGCTACAGGCACAACTCCATATGAGCTCGTTTACGGAATGGAAGCAGTGCTACCAGTCGAAATCGAAATCCCCTCACTGCGGATACTGCTGGAAAGTGAAGTCGAGGAAGGTGAGTGGCAACAAGCAAGGTACAATCAACTGCATCTGGCAGATGAAAAGCGCATGCGGGCGCTAAGCCACTCCCAATGCTATCAAAGAAGGATCGCTCGAGCTTACAACAAGAGAGTCCGGAAGAGAAATTTCAAAGTCGGTGACATGGTCATGAAACGTATTCTGCCGCCTCATTTGCCAGATCCCAGAGGAAAATTCAAACCATTGTGGGATGGACCACTGATCATTCGAGAAGTACTCCCAGGAGGTGCCCTTCGGCTCACCAATCTGAAAGGCGAGGATCTTCCCGAGCCCATCAACGCCGATAATGTGAAAATCTATCACGGGTAACTTTACCTAATCTTGTTAATAATTACAATCGAAAGACTGCATTCCTCACCTTCTTACCAGAAATAAAGCTGCATGTATCCACCAATTACCCTTTCCAGAAATACCCATCATGCTCCCAACAAAAAAAGAAAAAAAGAAAAAAAAAAAAAAAGAGAAAGAAAGAAAACAAAACAAAAAGAACAAAAAAAAAAGAAGAGGAAAAGACAAAAAGAAAACTCAATAAGAAGACCCAAAAAGAAAGTGAAGAAATCCATCCCGCATCCCTAGAAATCTATCCTGCAATAGTTTCAAGCAGCTTACGATTGTGATTAAAGACAAGGATAGGCAGGTAGCCAATCGGCCGGCTATGAAGGAAGTTTCCCATCACTCCTAGCCTCCAAAAAAAAAAAAAAAAAAAAAAAAGAAGAATAAAGGCATGCCTAAGCACAACGGGCGAGTTGAAAACCTGAAAAGGCGGCTCGAATAAAAACAGCGGGCATGTAGCGGACTTGGTGAAAACCTGAAAGGGCGCCAAGGGTAAAAATAGCACAAGCTGCCAAGGGGCAGGCAAGATCAAAGACCCGGGACGTAGTGAAAATCTGAGAGGACACTACGGGCAAAAATGACGGGAAAAGTCGGACGTAGTGAAAACCTGAGAAGGCGCTACGGGTAAAAATGAAAAAAAAAAAAAAAAACAAACAAAAAAATAGAATAAAAGTGCAGGAACAGAAGAAGCCGAGGCAGCAAACGTCACAACGAAATACAAAGAAGGATCAACTTCAGATCAACACTCCATCAGATGCTGTTCAAATCCAGGGGATGCAATCCCGGACACCGTCTCAGGGAACCAAGACCCCGAGGAATACAGTCTAGAATACTGTACACAACGTGGGCTGAGCCCAAAATTCTGATCCCAATCATCCAAAGCACAAATCCAAAAGTAAACACTGGTTAATTTGGCACAAATAAAATTTTATTTTCTGTGAAAATCTTTTTACAAGTACTTTGTTTTCTTTCTTCATAAAAACAAAAACAAAATAAAATTTTCTCATGCATACGGGACAAGCAGATGATCAACATCGGGAACTACAGGTAAGCCCCAACCTCTCATGTAGCAATAATCTCTGCCTGAGCCCCTCTACCTTCATGCACAGATAGAAGATCTCATCCTTCTCCAGACGGTGTGCCGTGAACATGCTATCATCATACCGCCGACGAGCCATATCCTCACAAGTATGGCAAAGGACAGTGATCTTGGAGATCAGTTGACCATGTGTGGTCAGCAAGAAGGATGGATCGACGAAAGGGCGCTCCCAAAGGCCTCAAAAGAATCGATAAAACAAGAGGAAGACGAAGCAGTGCCACCCACCCAAATTTGATCCATAGCCATCCTCACATCCATCAAAGCATCCACATCATCCATAGCCATCATCCCCCATCAAGCCATCCACACCACCTATAGCCATCCTCCCATCAATCAGCCATCCACACCACCTATGACCATCCCTCCACCAATCAAACCATCCACACCACCCATCCATCGCCATCCTTCCGTCGGTCGCCATCACACCATCCTCACCATTCAAACCATCCACCACATGTTAACATCCACCATACCACCCCGTGGCCCACCCGAATAAACTCATCATCAATCCATCCAACCCATCTAACCCAATCCCATGTTCCCCATTGAAGGAAGAAGAATCCAAGCCATAAATAACATTTACCTCTTCAAAGGGAGACATCCCTCCTCCACCTACCTCCATCAACCCATCCATAAAAGGATCCCCTCCATCATTTGTGGGCTCACCCACCTTTTCACCATCAATAAACACACCTAACTCATCATCATGATTGACCATGATGAATCAGAAAAGAAAAAAGGAACAATGGATGGATGAGACAAAGAAGAAAGGACAAAATGGAGACAAAGGGATGATCAAGAGCAGACGGACGAGAATATCGGAGGAAGGGACAAAGAGAATGAACAGAGAAGAACATGGCTTGCTGGAAGAAAAGATGGACGGGGGCGGTAATCGGATTACCGCCAGCTGTACTCGGAGTACCGTTTCAGAACAGAGGTGTCATCACTGAATCACTGCAGCACCTGACAGAGCGGCAGAGCGGGCAAATGTCAACGGCGGTACTCCAACTACCGCCGGCGATAGTCCGATTACCGCCGGCGGCAGTCCGATTACCACCCCGACCCAGTTTCAGATGCAATTTAGGACAGATCCACTCCGAAGGGTAGAAAACAAGTAATTTTGCTCCTATATGCACGATGGGATAAAAGCGACTGTGAGAGCATAAGACAATGTTGAACAAACTGAAATATCAAATGAAGGAGATCATACAGCTGATGAACTAATCGTCACCCGGAAAATAGGTATCACTATCCTTGCTATGAAAATGAGGTCCCAAGATCCCTCCTCCAGCAAAAGCACCACCGCCAGGAGCATAACCAGGCTGAAGAATCGGACCCATGCCATACTGCTCACTCCAAGAGCTGTACTCTCTGTCCGGGTCGACAAGGCGCTGCTATTCGTAGCCCTCCAAAGCAGCAGCCAACTCTCTCGGTGGCACAGATCTCCAATCAGATGGTCCAAGAAGGCAACAGCCTGGACCCATCTTCCAAGACCCATTTCCCAAGTCCACTTCAAAGAGCCCATCTCAAAGCCTAAGCCCATTCCAAGGCCCAGGCTCATTTCCAAGCCCGTGTCATAAAGCCTATCTCAAGGCTCAAGTCCATCCTAAGCTCATTTCAAAAGTCCAGGCCCATCTTCCAAGGCCCATTTCCAAAATTCCAAAAAATCCCAAAAATTCCAAAAGTCCCAAAAAATCCCAAAAAACCCAAAAAATTCCAAAAAAACCCAAAAATTCCCAAAAATCCCAAAAAATCCAAAAAAACCCAAAAAACCCAAAAAATTCCAAAAATACCAAAAATTCCCAAAAAATCCCAAAAATTCCAAAAGTCCCAAAAAATCCCAAAAAACCCAAAAAATTCCAAAAAAACCCAAAAAATTCCAAAAATACCAAAAATTCCCAAAAATCCCAAAAAATCCAAAAAATCCCAAAAAATCCTAAAATTTCAAAAAATCCCAAAAAATCCCAAAAATCCCAAAATTTTCCAAAAGTTTTCAAAAATTCCATAAAACCTCCGAATTTTCCAAAAATCCCCAAATCTTCAAAAAATATAAAAAACACCAAGTAAATAAATCCCCAGTAAGTATAGGCCCAAAAGGTTTGCTTTCTCTAAAAAACGTTAGCCCCATTGATTTATTAATGGAGGCCATCTGCCCTTTTTTGCAAATAAAAATCATTAGCCCCCTTAATTTATTAGTGGAGGCCATCTGACTTTCAAATAAAGACCGTTAGCCCCGCCAACTCACTAGTGGAGGCAACGCGACTGTTTACTTAACTTGCAAAAATAAAAACCGAACGACGATGCCCACCCGCGAGATCGAACGGATATTTTTCAAAAAGAAAAAAAAAATCAAAAAAATAGCTTTAAATAAAACCCTCAAGGAGCCTAGCTCCAAAAAGGATAGTTTTAAAAAAACGCACGCGTCACGCAGTACACTGAGGAATCTCCCATATTCTCCAGTTGCGGACAGTGCACATAGTTAAATAAGGCCCGATCTCTGCCGGTTTCCCCGAAGGACGATCGAGTCTGTACATGATATATGTACGATTGACCAGATCTCTATATCTGGACAGCCGTACAAATGCTAGTAAGATGAGTGGATCTATCTTTGGAAAGAATAATCAAACTCGAAGTGAAGACGATCCATTGTAACCAAAGTGTCAGACTCAGCAGATTGCATGGCAAACAGATCACCTGCACATACCGAGTCCGGAGTATTCGCAAAATTTGATCGAGTCCAAGTCGGCGTAGTGAGTTCCCCGTAAGGCCGTACCAACGCGCAGGGCAGCTAACCACTTTGACGATCAAATGGAACGAAACTCCTGGGGTGATTATATAGCAAAGGAACAACAGACCTAACAGTACGGGAATCCTCGTAAAGCCGCGACAAATGCGCAGAGGCCCTTACTTTTCAGACTTACCCTCCAATGCTGTAAACAATCCGATGTGAAAGGGTTGTGATTGGTGATCCGTAAAGCCGCGACGAATGCGCAGGAGGCAATCACAACTTTTCCTCAACCCTCGTGGTATGTGCAAGTCATCCCTTTCCAAAGTCAGCTGACAATGATACAATGGTAAGCAATAGATTTGAATCGCTACCCTTCATTCTGACCAGAAGGGTGGGGTGTCCACTTGCTTTGACCTTCGGTTGCTTGCAACCTCGGTCAAAGAGGGGCATCTATAGACACCCCACCCAGGCTAATATCTTGATTTTGTTAAGACAATCCGAGAACCATGATCATATCCCTAACCCTAACCTGAGCCACCATTCAATCCAGACCAGGTCCAAAATCGATCCATTCCTCGGGTCATTTTTGGGTAACAATTGAGTCAATTTCGAGCCATTTTGAGCCGAATATCCAAAGCGGACTTTGTTTCACTCTAAGAACCCAAAAAGGACCCACCGATGAATTTCGGGGAAAGTTGTACCGAAGCGGTAGTTTGACTACCGCCGGCGGTAGTCAAATACCACCACACCTCCTCTCAAAAAGCGTGCGCTGAGTCAGCCACACGAGAGTTTCGTACTCAGCAAGGTCCGGGGGTACTCGGGCTACCGCCGCGGTACTCTACTCGGATTACCGCCGCGTGCAGCCTGAGCAGGGACAGCTGTCCCAGCATCCAAAGTCAACTCTTCCTGGAATTTACCCCTCCCATCTTCACTATTTACAGTTTTACCATCCTCCATAGCTAATGGGAGCATGCCATGTGGCATCTCTCTCCTCTCCACCAATCACCACACGCCACATCAGCATTTGTCCTCCTCTTATCCTCTATTTACCAAACAACCATTAGAGAGGGCTATAAATAGCCCTCTCCCCTTTCATTTTCACCATAGATGGAGGAGAGAGTGAGAGGGAGAGAGTGAGAGAGAAAGAGTGAGAGAGAAAGAGTGAGTGAGAGAGAAAGAGTGAAAGAAAGAAAGAGAGAGAAAGAGAGTGAGAGAAAGGGTGAAGGAAAGGAAGGAGCTCCCAAGCCTTCAAGCTCAAACCTTTCCAGCCACCTCTCAAGCCTTCACCTCAACCCTTTCCAACCCATAAGCTTAGCCCAGGATGATCATGGTTCAATCAACATCTTAGCCTACTCAAGAATCAAGCCAAAGATCCATTTACATACAAGCATTCATCATGACATCTACTCCCTTCTCAACCCCCTTGCTTCTCTAAGATCTCTAGCGGACGTATGCTCTGTGACTTGCCGTACATCGGATCCTGTCACATCAGAAATTCCTAGTGATCTAGTTCACTTTTCTTATCTCTTTGCATAAGCATCATCATATCCATCCTCTAGACACATCGTCGGACGTATGCTCTGTAGCCTGCCGAAATCTCGGATCTTACTACATCAGAAATCCACGTGTGACTAGTCCCATCATGACCGTAGCATCATCATCATCCCTTGAGATTATTTTACCACACTAAGTCGAGACCGTACACTTGTACGGGCAGAGAGGGTGCCTAACACCTTCCCTCTTTGTAACCGAGGTCCCTTACCCAGAATCCCGGATCGTAGACCAGGAGTCAATCTAAGGTTGGAGAATCTTCGGATTTCTCCAACCTTACGTATTTCATGGTTCTAGCCGACCGCGGGATTCTGAGATCATTCGGCTAGTGGCGACTCCAACAATCATAAGTCAGCTTAATCATCCCCAGCATCACCATAACACTCAACATTTTATAGCAACAACGTGACCAACGTGGACGCCGATTTTTCAGTGTCTACACATACATTGAGTGTAATCACGATTATGCTATTGGAAATGAATGTTAAGACGTTCCTGAGGTGTTCTAGAGAAAAGGTAGGGTTTTGAGAAATGATTTTGGGGTTGTACAGATTGGTAAGTCCATCTATCTCTTGTAATATCGTTTCATAGCGGAATGCTTGTGGCTTTGTGTTTTTTTTTCCTAATGAGGGTTTTTCTATGTAAAAATCATGTGATATATGTGTGTTTTTGTTTACGTTTAATTTCGCCTTATTTGATTGAATTCGGGTTTGCTTCCGCACGAATCCCCAACAGACACTATGTGTTTAGCACACACAGAACTCATACTCGTACTTGAAGAGATCTTCGATTGATATTCCTTTTGCCTTACACATTCTATTATTAATGTGATGGCACAAACCCTTATGTATGCCTTTAAGAGTATGAATTGTTGCATGCCTCGTGGCCACAATTAATGTGCCCATTTAATGACGAAGTGTACTTGACATGACTATAAATAGACCCGCTGAGAGAACGAATCTAATCACATATCTGGCTATAATATTCTCGGTGAGGCCGTCTCTCATAGTCCTTCAAAAATAAGAGATCTTTCCACAGACGTTTAGAGGGTGAGCAGTGCTCGAGAAGGTTTCGAATATCAAGGGATCGAACTAATGTTCAAGCTAATCCGGCTTTGGTTCAGACCCAAGTCTGTAACACCCCAGTTTTCGAGACCCGAGTATTCAACTTGTTTCCTGAAAACCCGGTGTTAACTGGTGATCAATAAGTAATCAAATCAAAGTGCTATTAGTAGAAGCAAGCATAGTATAGATGCAACCCATCTCAAAGTAACTATCCTAGGCCACTCAGCTGGGGTATATATATAAAATTTCAAAATGTAATTGTTCAAAAATAAACCATTACAACTAATCTATTGATGTGACTCCTCGTCGTAAAACTCCTCTTCGATAGTAGCTGACTCTGGGTCCACCGCACGTCCCTCAACACCTGTATTTACCTCCTCTGTATGTTTGAGCATTGATGAATGAGTGGTCATCTCAATGTGATCTCCCCTTAAGATTTCACACTGCCGCCCTAGACTCGAAATAGCATAAAAAGGTCCAGGTAAACAAAACATAGTAAATGTAGTCTTGTAATATGCATGGATGCGTGAATGCAATCATCGCCCCGGGGATGCTCATCCATACGGACATTGGGCTCGTCACCCATGCAATCATTGACCTGGAATGCTCAACCAGTCGGACAAAATACGTACATCATGTATGATAGTGATAGACACTGGTTTGTGCCATGTATGCATGATTAACCAACCATTATTAGTCCAGTTACAATCAGTCATTTTAAGTAAGCTCAAGGTCACTACGAGGGCTTGACATCATCGTAGGCCGACAGCTCAGGCATACGTCCCATACCACCATCCTTGGCTCATGAGACTATCGCCTTAGGGTGTGTATAGAGCCCACCAACACGTGACCAATCAAATCTCAATATAAGGGGACTACCATCGTATGCTGACTAGGAATGAAATATAGAAATCATTAAATGCGGCGACTAAAGTAAGACGGTATGTATAGATTAATGCAAGTAAACAGCGGTGAGTATAAACATGGTGTGGTTCACTCCACGGTCAAGTAAGTGGAATCACTCCATAGATGGTGAGCCCCATAATTCAATCACTACTAATTATAACCTCCATGTTGAGGGTCTATTTATCACATCCGTTCTGTTACACCCTAAGCTCAGACTTTCTTTTAATAGGAGTTTTCATAGAGAGGCTTCAATCATTATGTGACTTGCAACCAATATAATCATATGATACATAAAGATATAAACATGATTCAGTTCTAAACATATAGTTCTAGTAAAGATAATCAATTGCTTCGGTGAACCTAGGACGTACTTTTAAATAAGATAAATCATGTGATTTAATGAATTTCTAAAACTTATGATAATAGTAAACTAATCAAAGGATCGGATCTATGATCGATGATAAAAAAAGGTTAGAGATTTAAACATTTCCAAAATATCCGTTCAATAGTTAACCAATGGCCAAGTACAATTATAAGGCATGTATTTAAGCAAGCAAGTCGAATGATCATACACTCCTACAATATCATTTGCAACTGTCAAGAAAAACTATCCTTAATCAAGTTTAGATATGAAAAGCTCAAGGGGAAGAAAATCATCGCCTATGGGTCGTAGTCCCTTTCTTGATTCAAATCCCCATGCCTAGCTAGCGGCCCAAAGTCACACGAGCAGCTTCCTAGAGGACCAGTTTGCATTAAACAAAAGTCCCTAATGTTTTCATCTACTAATATATTGAAGGTTTTATGGAATCCAAAAGGGCCCATAGGTTAGGTTATTTGGGCCTGCCTTAAGGTGACCAGGGTTACAAACTTTTGTCATAATAGGTGGCCCAATTTTTTGACACAAGCATATTACTAACTAAGGGCTGATTGGGCCTATTTTGGACCTGCCTGTTGGGCCTAATTCGAGATCAACATGGGCCGGGTAGCTCATTGTGTTGAGGCCCACAATATATTTATGGTGAGGCCTGCTGTGCGGCCCACTATATCTCATGGCGAGGCCCACTATGCGGCCCATTGAGTTTGTGTTGTGCGGCCCACCTCTTTTCATGGGGCGGTTCTAGGCCAGTTTCAGCCCGGATTGTAACCCTCATTAATGGCCCATCTGGAAGCTGTTTTGAGCCTAGCTTTCGGCCCTGCTACAGGTTATTTTTTAGCCCATTATACAGCCCAACAGTCAGCCGTTTGAGGCCCTATTTGGGGGCTGATTTTGGTCATTATCGGGCTGTTATTACCGTTCTTTTCAACTGATTTCCGGCTGGTTTCAAAGTTGCAAATTACCGCTTCTTTCTAGCTGATTTTTAGCTGTTTTTGAAGCTGCATTTCAAGGTATTCCCAAACTGAAAATGAGCTGGTTTCATGTTTGTAGTTGCAGCTATTTTCAACTGAAAAATCAGCTGCTATCTGGCTACATTTCCAACTATTTTTAAGCCGAAAAATTTGCTGCTATTAGATCGCTTTTTCAGTTGTCTTTAAGCTGAAAAATTAACTGCTAGTAGGCTGCATTTTTAGTTGTCTTTAAGCTGAAAATCAGCACTTTCAGGTACATTTTTCAGCTATTTTTCAAGCTGGCAATGACGACCATTTTTAAGCTGATTTCCAGCTGCTACCAAGTTGCAAATGACGGTCATTTTCAAGCTGATTTCCAGCTGCTACCACATTGCAAATGACAACCATTTTCAAGCTAATTTTCAGCTGCTTTCAAGTTGATTTCTCGGCTATTTTCTAGAGTTGAAAAATCAGATGGCTTTGGGGAGAAGTTTCAACCATTTTCAGCTGCACTCTTGTGCATTTTTCAGCTGTCTTCAGGCTGCAAAATCAGCTAATGTCGAGTTGTATTTCCAGGTACTTTCAAGCTGAAATCAGGTGCCCAGGTACTTTCAAGCTGAAAATCAGGTGCTAACAAGTCATTTTTCAAGCTGAAAAACTTGCCGATATCAGGTTGTTTTTCCAGCTATTTTCAAGCTACGATATGGCCTAGTTGTGGGCTCATTTTTTGCGTTTCCATGCTCCGAGATTGTTAGGGTTAGGCTACTTACACTCCAGATGAAGGCATGATTTCGGCCTTATCTGGACGCTGGTTTTAGTCCACACAGTGGCCCAAAACGGTCTGATTTGGCACGATTTTGAGCCTGGCTTTCAGCATGGTTTCAAGCCTCACTATTTGGAGAAAAAAAAAGAAAGAAAAGAGGCCGTTACCTGGCTGATTTGTAAGAGGTCCATGCCTCCACTCTCTCTCTCATTTTCTTTCTTTCTTTCTCTCCCTATCACTCTCTTTTCATTTTCTACTCTTTCTGGTGTGAAATCCTGAAGCAACAGGGTGGTCTATTTATAGCTTGGAGGGGAGGATCATCAATGGTTGGGAGAAAGATCTCCTTTAGCAACGCCTGTGATCTGTGGTTAGCTATGCATGGGGTCAATCTGACCCTAGCGATGAGTTGCCAGGGCTCTGATCTCTTAGGAAATCATTTCTTTAAGGCTGGTGGGACCCATCTCGTGATCGAGTCCTGATGGGTTATCGGGGAAGATGATGGAGCCATTAATGACAGATCGTGATTCTTTATATTCTGACATGATCTGATTTATGTGAGTGGATCAGATGTGTCCCTTGATCAATGTGGGGCCCACTTTTAGGGCCACAAACGCAAGTCTGGTCCATCTCATGAGATGATCCGTTTTCTCTTCTCTTTCTCATGAGATGAGATAGTTGAGCTTCTCATTTTGTACCACCCTCAAGGATGGGCTAAGATCATGCCACGTGGCCCCAGGGAACAGCCACAATCATGCCGGCCTTCCTTATCCAAAAATGAAAAATCTCATTTTTCTTCCTTAAGGTTTGCTTAGCCATTTCTGGCTATGAGGAGACCCTCCCTTAGCTGGCTCATGGGTGGCTGAAATTCCATGGATAAAGGGAAGTTAGCTTGCCTCTCAAGTTACCTGATGGTCCCTCATCTTGGATCTTAGCTACACATAAAGAAAATGGACGGTTCATACCCAACTCCCCCATTTCTATGCATGGGCCCAAATCCCTATACTTTTTTGGTTGGGCGAACCCCACAAGCAAAGTGGATGGTTTAGATCGTCCGGAAAGTGGCCAGGGTAGCCCACTTTGGGACTTGTAGTCTAACAATTTCAAATTTAAAAATGGCAGGAGGGAATTCTACCATTTTTCGTGAAATGCTCGGTCAATGCCCATTTCACCGCATGCACTGGTCCGGTGCACTTTGTGCATGAAAGACCATTGTGCACGTGCACTGTGTATGGGGCCCACCGCGATGGTTGCCTCAAATCCATTCCGTCCGAACACTTTGGGGGCCCCACTTGGAGGTCTTGACCCACTTTGGGCCGATGGTGAGGTCTAGTTGGGCCATATCTCGCACTTTGGGGCCTTGTTTGGCCCATACATCGCGATCCAAAGATTGGATGGGTTTAAGATTTTATTTTGACGGTTAAAAGGAAGTCTTGAGAGGTTTCAGGTGTCTGGTTACCCATTTATTAATCTTTGAAGGTTGACAGTAGTGTATAGTGTCAGTATTGGTGACCTACAGTATCTTTAACTTTGAGTGATTTGTTAAGCTTACCCTCTTGGCTGATGTAGGGTCCCTGTTAGCCTCTAGACATCGTGATGGATGGCTTCAATGCTACTTTGGAAGTCTCATCCTGCACGTGTTAAGTCCAAGTAGCCTAGTTAATGGGTTTCAGTTTTCACTAACGTGGGTTTAAGAGGTAACACCCGCGTACCAAAGGCATGAGGTGTTACAGGGAGAGACAAACACATAAGCTCAATCAGGTTTCCCTCTCCGTAAATTAATTGGAATAAAAAGAATGAGAGAATTGGATGAGAAGACGAATTCATCTGATAACAAGTCAGTGTTGGATAGATCTGGATTGTTCAACACCGCGAAGATCGAAAGAGATACAGAGATCACCCAAACATCCCAAGGTCGAGCTTTGATTAAAATCAAGATATTGGGATATCAGGATGTGATGGGTCCTGTCCATCTATTCCGCCGACACTCCAAACCATTTTGTAATGAATGGTGAAAATGCAAGAGGTGGTTTGATGGGGATCGTACAACACCTCGAAGCAGAAGAGCAGGAAGTGAGCCACCAAATGAGTAGTCGTGATCAATTTGAGATCCAGATTAATCCTTGAAACCTGATCCCAAATCCATTTAGTGGGCCATGAAGATCTTCATTGAGGATCGACTATGAGAAGAAAATCCAACAAGCCACTAAGTTTGGATCTCACTATAGTCCTTTCTTTCCAATACAAGACAACAGTTCTACATCAATCAAAGAAATTCCCATATCCAGAATTGCGACATGAGTGCAAATGACTCAGAAGCAGTAAGGAAATCCAATGAGGGATTTCACCGCCTCGATAAGTTATAAAATGAGCACACAAAGAAGAGCTTGGATCCCCCACGCCAAACACATTATCTACTTTACATTTATTTTATCTTATCATAGCCTTATTTTAACATAGATAGCTACTGCATAACAGCTCCCGCTATAGTACCTTAGGAGTAGAGTAAATATCATCAACCTTAAGTTATAGGATTATGATCAATTGAGTTTTGATTTGGTTGATCATATTATGCTGACCATTCACTTTGATTGTCTATTTTGATAGACGTATTAAGTATTTATCTTTCCTTTTCGTCTATTTCTTTAGTTGATTGTCACTTTGTTAATTGTAATGGGACATGCATTTAAATATCAATAAAATTAGCACTATTTAACATCAAATCTATTAATTTATATTCTATAAATAACCAATGGTCACATAGCCCGAAATCTAACCCTAGCCCATGGGTGCAATTTGGTATTACCCTCACTACCACCCATATGGATGGTCCAATCAAGGGCTATGTGGAACCCACCGTGATTTATATGTTTTATCCCCACTGTTCATCTAACTTGACGGATCATTTTAAGACCACCAACACAAAAATTAGGCAGATTTAAGGCTTAAGTGGACCACACCACATGAAGCAGTGGAGATTGACCATTGAAAATTTTTTAGAGGCAACAAAAGTTTTGGATAAGGCTGATATTTATTTTTTCCTTTATTCAGGTTTATATGACCTTATGAACAAGTTGAATGACAAATAAACGTAACAGTGGGCTCTGGCAAGTTGTCAAGGAGTTCAATCCCCAATGCTACCTGTGGCTTGGTCTACTAGAGCTTTAGATCTGCCTCCATTTTAGATTCATGCCAACAATGATCTGTCAAAATAGACGAAAGGCATGCATAAAACATACACATCATGGCATATATCAAACATACACATCATGGTAGGCCCCACATATAGCTCCTGACATGACCATCTATCTATAGCTAAGTTGCTGGTGAGGTCATGAGTACCCAATCCGCACCCATGATTGGGCTGAGGATTTCCAACCTGAGCCCAACCCGACCAAAACTCCAACAAAATTTTGAGTTGGGCTTGTTAGGTTCTGGTCGTTTTTTTTTTTTTTTTTTTTAACACACTCGCCGTAGTGGAATTTCAGCACCTATGGGTACTGGAACCCTTGACCGGGTGTTGAAACTCTCGGTCGTCTTGAGGTTAGGTGGCTTAGGTGGATACTCAGCCGGGCCCATCATGCATGCCGATTTGTAGCATGTAGGAACCGTACAATGCACGGTGCACGTACAAAAAGACTATGCTATTGCTAGCTGCCCGACCGTATCATCATGCAGAAACGATGACTAACCGTACATATGGATGAAACGGAACTGTATTATGGTGGGGTTATCTCACCACACAGTACACTTGGTAATATTATTATCGGTCTAGACATGTAAAGTTATATATGAGAAAATCAGATCCGTTCATATGGTGGGCCCTGACATGGATAGTTTATGATTCAAAGATAAGTCCTTTTAGACGGTCATCTCCATCTGATCTACTGCCATTAAAATAACGGTGGAAAACAAAAACAGTTAACTGTCCAGCATGCAGCTGGATAACTGTATAAAAAGTAAGGGACAGAATCGTCTCATATGTTTTATTTTTAAAATACCAGCCATCCATCTTTGTGCCAGTATATATGAGTGGCCCGATCGTTGCATTGCACGGCCACTCATATTACGGGAAGTGGCTGAGTAAGTTCTGTGAGGTCCACCATGATTTATATATTTTATCCACTCCGTCCATCCATTTTAAAAGATAATTTTAGGGCTTAAGACAAAAAAAAAAAAAAAGAAATATATAAAATGTTCAAATGCACCACACCACGGGAAGCAGTTGATTTGAACGTCTACAGTTAAAAAATTCTTAGGGGCAGTTTTGGATCAAGCTTATATTTGTCTTTTCCCTTCATCCATGTCTGTATGATGTTATGAACAGTTTGGATGACAAATAAACATCTCTGTGGGGCCTGGCAAGGTTTCAACGGTGGAAATCATTATCCCCACTGTTTCTTGTGATATGATCCACTTAATCTTTGGATATGTTTTAATTTTGGTCTCAACCCCTTAAATTAGATGAAAAAACGAATGGACGGCGTGGATAGACTAAATAAATTCAAGATGGGCCCAACTGAGTTTACTGAGTACGATAAGAGCCCACTGAGTAACTCGGTACGCAATACGATTTCCATATCACGTGTCTTCCGACTGTACCGTATACTCTTCCTGTCAACAGGCGGACGTGACCCCTGCACCAGCCAGGTATCCGATGGAAAAGGGTCGCGGATGTTTGTGAGAAATCCACACCGTCCATTCGTTTTTATAGATTATTTTAGGACATGCCAATCAAAAATTGAAGTGGGCCGCACGATTCAGTGACCATTGTTTGAAACATTTGTATGGCCACAAAGTTTCACATCAGGCTAAGTATTTGGTGTTTACACTTCATCCCAGTGGGAATAACCTTATAAACGGTTTGGATGGCATTTAAACATCAAAGTAGTCCCCAGTAAGGTTTCAACGGTAGGAAACTCTTTCACTGATTTTCACTCTTGTGCGGCCCAATTGAGTTTTGGATCTCCTAATTTTTTATTTCATCTCCTGAAATGATCTCTCAAAATGGATGGACGGTGTTAATTTCTCACAAACATCACGGTAGGCCCACCTCGTATTCCAGGTAGAACTTCCTGCCAAAGCTTTTAACAGGAAATCCACATCCGTGGAAATGCTGTGTGGACCCAACTATGATGTATGTGTTCTATCCACGCCATCTCTTAAATGCAAGAGTCCAAAATGAGGCAGATGCAACTTCTAGGGCCACCTCAATGTTTAATTACATCCAACCTGTTCATAAAGTCAGCTTGATCCGGGTCCTTACTCTTGCTCGGGTGGTAGACTCTCAGAAGTTTCAACCCCCGGTCAAGGATTCGAGAACCCATAGGTGGTGAAATTCCAATAGCGTGAGTGTGTGGGGGTGTGTGTGTGTAAAAATAAAAAAAATAAAAAATAATAATAATAATATCAGCTTGATCCAAAACTGGTGTAGCACCGGGAAGTTTTTAACAGCAAATAGGCGTTCAATCCCCACTATTTCCTATCTGTGGTTGACCCGAGCTTTTGGTCTGCCTCATTTTTTAAGTCATGTCCTACAATGAGCTGAAAAAATGAATGGACAGCGTTGATAAAACGTATACATCATGGTAGGGCCCGCAGAGCTTTTTCACAAGCTACTTGGCTGGTTTAGTCCGCGTCCTCACCAGCCCAAGTTGGAAAGATCAGGAGAATTCCATGTCACGGTCCATCCACTGTGGGCCCCATTCCATCAATGGTATGGATTAGAACGAAATTATCGTCATCTTTCAAATGAGTTGCTGAGCTGTGGAAGGATAGTCCATATCCCACGTGATCTTCCACCAATGAAAACGACCCCTAACCGCTCAAGGTAGTCCAACCTCTGGAACAAGCACTTTGGGGCAATTCTACCCGTACGATCATGTGTCCTAGCTCACCAACGGGCCACATGACAATCCTGTCAAGGGATCTGTGGGACCAATATGTTTTATACACGCTGTCCATCTATTTTGAAAGATCATTTTAAGGAATACTCTAAAAAACGAGGCAGATTGAAGGCTCAAGTGGACCACACCATATGAAGTAACGGGGATTGAATTTCTACCATTAAAAACTTCCTAGGCCCACTGTGATGTTTATTTTCCAACCAACCTATTAATAAGGTCATATAGACCTGTATGAAGGGAAAATATAAATATGACCTTGATCCAAAACTTCAATGCCTCCAAAAAGCGTTTAACGGCAAGCTTTCAATCCCCACTGCTTCCTGTGGTGTGTCCCAGTTGAGCCTTAAATCTTCCTCATTTTTTGGCTCATTCCCTAAAATGACATGTCAAAATGGATGAACGGCATGAATAAAACATATACATCAGGGTGGCCCATAAATCTCCTGACAGGACCGTCCCTCTCCATCAACCTGCCCTCTCTCCAACAACCTAACCAAATCTTAGGCTCGGGCTCAAGCCAGGCTCGGATTGGACCATTTGGCTTGTCAGGGTCAGGCTGGGCTCCGGCCTATGTTGAACCATGCGAGCCAGGTTTAGACAGAATTGGCCCATCCCAAACCCTACATACACGTGGATAATCTGATCATCATACAGAGAAGAGTGGGGCCCCACATGGACTACCATGCTTCAAACGGCCCTCCATATGAACAATCCAAACCAGATTCTTTGTCCTTATGATCTATCCGTATAACTGGGGCCCATGGCGTGGACGGCCCCTCTATATCTGCGTCCCAGAAACCACTCGTAGCCAATCTTAACTATCAACTGGAGGCCACCCAAAGGAAAGTTGAAAGAAAAAGCATGCATCCACATCAGGTGGAAGAATGCCACTATTTGACGGTTAGGATCTTTCAAATTATGGGATTATGGGGCACCGTCATTTCGAGGTGAGATCCATCACCTCAACGATCAAACTACGAAAATATTATTCACGCCACTCGGTAACCGGACTCACAAGGAACCTGATAGCTGATTTTGGCCGCAACAGCCTCCGTAGTACCCCATTCTTGGCTCCTGGGGCAGGTTCTGATACTAGGATCCCACAAGGAGGATTTCCATAACCGTATAACCGTTTCTAATACAAGCATACCCAAGATCACAACAAATAAATATCGAAAATGACAAAAGGGCACATCACAAAATTCACTATAAATTTGAACATTTACAAGTACATAGTTGGAAAGAAATACATCTGATAACGAAAGAAGTAGGAAGAAGATCTGCAACACTGGGGGTCCTCGGCTCAACTCTAATCCAAGCTCTGCCGCTACGATGCTGACCTAGAATATCCTACATGCATCAATCGTGCATAAGCTTATAGAAGCTTAGAGGGTGGTGAAGGTGTGTGATAATGGTGTACAGAAGAATAATATGAGGTACAGGAAGAGAAACATGATCAATGACAATATCGTTAGCCTTACCAAGGCTTGCTATGAATACAATACAATAAGTACTGGGCGTCATACTAAGGCGATACATAAAGGGGCTTATACAGCCGATGCGAATGCAATGCGAAGTGATGCCAGTACTCAGGTCTAATCCACATATCAAATACGTTTCTATCATAAGGAAATCACCGAGGTCCAGTACATTGCTGGATGACTGCCGCTCTCAAGACCCGTATAGTCAAACGAGTGTAAGAGACCTCACTACCCGCCTGTAGACAACCAATCACTAACAAGGCTCGACGGCAACGGACCCATTTACAAGCTGGTCAGACTCAGCCTAATAATATCTTCTTACACCAGGCGGGTAAGGCCACACCCCTACCCAACCGACTACACGACAGTAGGAGTCGAGGCCTAACGGTATAAGGCCCTTGTGCGCTCATAATTTCCACTCAGTCACAGCGTTAGGGTAGATCCTTGGTACCATGGAAGTTTTTGAAATTTCACCCATGGGCATCCTATGCACCCTATATGGTCAAGTAACATTTCCGGTGTCCACATATACAGTCATCCACGAATGTCCTGGAGGCAAAGCCCTGATGAAGCAATGGCGGTATCATCATGAAATGCAATGCCAATTCATGAGCCTTGCGTACAGATCATACACTAGTTTCAAGCACTCGATGTGCACAAGGGGAGAAACTCCATCACTCTATCATGTCAATCCAATGACCTCACACAATGCAATCTATTCACGTAGATGATGCATATGAGTGATAATGGTGTAAGTGCGCTACTCGGCAATGATGACGTGGAACATATTCCTCCTTCCTAAGAAAGGACAAGGTCTAGATACATAGACAAGTACTCTAAGGAGAAGTCCTTTAGTGGGGGCCTAATATTTTGGGGTAGCCCACAGGCTAAGAGGGTCATAAAAGCCTAAGGAAGAAGTGGTCCTAATAAGGGTCCAAGGTAGGCTTTCAACCACCTATAACAACCCTATGAGCCTACTTTAGGGCCACCAAGGAGGACATCCAACCTCAACTAGGTCCCAAAAGTAGCCCGCTACCTACATGCATATAAAGCAAGGCCCAAGGCCTAAGCAATCCATGGTCTGCTGGGCTATACATCAAGCCCAACACATAGGCAACATGATAAGCCCCTAAGCAAGGTTTTGGGCCCAACCATAAGGATCATGAACCGACTCATTGTGGTGGGCTTAATGGGTAGCCCGGTATTCCAACAATATGGACAATTCTTATGTTTGAAACAAGTGAGTTGGGCCTCACATCTTAGCCCAAGTATGAGGTTAATTTAATGGGCAAACAAGGGCCCAACTACTTGAGTATTTTGGGCCTATAAAATCCATCACAATAGTGTATTAAATATAGGCCCAAAGATCAGTGGCCTATCGAGAAAGTTCCAGAACAATGGGTGTAGGAAACCCAACAATAACTATGCATATTGGTCCAATAAAAATGCAATTGGAATGGGCCTTAAAAGTGCACTAATTAAGTTCAAAATTTGATTAGAAATAAGACAATGTGTATAAAAATATCCCCAAATTTGGTGGGCCATACTGCCCCAAAACATACATTTATGGGCAACAACTTTGGACCTATTGCTAAAATTTCAACTCACTCTCTATCTAAGCTTGCTGAAAATTCAAAAACAATTCATTTATAGACCATGCGTGTGTTTTGGGTATGGAATCATCTTTGAGAAACAGATTTCGATATCTCAAGCAAAGATCACATCAATCGAGACATAATTAGATAAATATTTTAGAACAGATTCCGATTCCAATACGGACCCCTCTAGCATATTTTATAAATCTAGTCAGATACAAAAATTTGTCAAAAAAAACTTCTAAATACAATCATCTTCGAGGAAAAGGGACATAACTATCCCAATTCTACTACTGTAAGTCCTCACGCTTAACTTAGGCATTGTTGGGTCCCCAGCCACAACCTGCACCCCCAGTTGTCTCATTGTTTCCCATTAAGTTTGCAAGTACCCAGCAGCTCGCAAGAGGCCAAGCAGGATCAACAGATTGGGCAACAACACTACACATTGTCATGCTAAGTATCATATAATTTCCCATTCATCATATGGCACCCATTCATCATACGGCAAAACCATGTGGACAACTATTTTCGATAATGGACAAAGCGAAGTGGGCCAAACAAGTAAACAGACGGTCCAGATCAATGATCTGACCCACATATACGGTATGATGGAATCACACCACAATGAAATATTTCAAATTCTTCCAGTCTTTCCATATACAAAGAAGAAAAACAAAGACCTATCAGGTAAAATCAAACACTACCAGAAAATTACATGGTAACACACCTTGCAAAGGAAAGAATAAAAAGGGTCAAATGGTCAGCTGTTAAGCCATCATCACCATCCATCAAAATCTAAGAAAACCAACATCAATTTTCACATCAGGATTATTAACATAAAATTCTTTAAATCTGTTATATGGGTATGAGAAAATTCATCATCTGGGGCCAGAGAGCTCCATTGCCTCAACATCATGGCCATTTTCATCATCACCGTCCATCATGACAAGCATGTGAGCATGGACATCACCATCATCACCAAGTAAGGTGCTGTGAGGGACATATTGGGGTGTGGTGGTGGTCTGGGCTTTCTTTTGAGAGGCTTCCCATTTCTCAGCTAGACCGTCGCCTTCCAACATCCGGACCACTTCGGACATTTTGGGTCGGTGGGCTGGGAGGTATTGAGTGCATAGGAGGGCCACCTGAACCATCTCACCGACCTCGATCCGATCGTAGCTCGTCTGAAGGTCCTTGTCCACTAGAAGATCCAGCTTCTTCTCTTGGTGTACTTTCTTCACCTGCCACAGCAATATACATATGTTAGTGGTTGTTTGGGTGTGGGGTCCATTCGAATCCGGGGTATTCTAAACCCACTATCTTTATTCCGACGGTGGAGAATGATCCGCATCAAATCTCCTGAAAATTCAGTGGTCGTGAGTCACTGCAATACCTAAAAATATGTCACCTTAAAAAAAAAAAAAAACATAAAAAGATGATGGAATTTCACTCCAAAACCACCCAAGAATTCCTTGAGTATCTGACTAAAGTGATATTTTTGAGAGGGATGGGAGACTAAAGGTGTGGGACCCACATGGAAGGAACATCCAATTAATTAGTTCTTCCATCAAGTGGGCCTCAAATGCATGTGCCACCAAGCCACGGTGTGGATTGGGTACTACCATCAGAACCTAGCTAGAGATGGAGGGACCTGAGCCCACCATGATATGTGTTTTATCCAAGCTGTCCATCCATTTTGAAAGATCCTTCTAGGGCATGAGTCCAAAAAGGAGTCGGATTGAGTGGACCACACCACAGGAAGCCGTGGTGACAATGACCCTAACTGTTGAAACCTTCTTAGGGCCCACCATAATGTTTATTTGCCATTCAACCTGTTCATAAGGTCATATAGACCAGAATGAGGAGAAAACATAAATATCAGCTTGATCCAAGACTTCTGTCCCCCAAGAGATTTTCCGCGGTAGTCATTCAAACCTCACTATTTCCTGTGGTGTGGTCCACTTGAGCAATCGATCTGCCTCATTTTTGGGCCCATTACCTAAATTATTTGTCAAAACGGATGGACAGCATGGATAAATTAAACACATACATTATTTGTCAAAACGGATGGACAGCATGGATAAATTAAACACATACATTAAGGTCGGGCCCACAGCCCGTTACAGGACTGTCTGTCTCTAGCTAGGTACTGGTGGGGGAAGTACCCAGTCCCCACGGGCCAATCTACATCCTGGGGTACGCATGGTGAAGATCCCACCTGCCCACCAGGTGGGTCCCACCCCAGTGGATGCCATGGCCCAAAAGTCAGGTGAGGAGGGTGTAGAAAGCCTGTCTAGCCATTCATTTGTTTCGTACACTGGCCTATTGTCCTCCTTTGCCAGTATGAGCACTTTATCATGCATGCTTGTTGAATCTGGGACCATTTGCCCAATTTTCTCATGTCCCCTGGGCCATCCATTGGGCAGTGCACCCTGTGAACATGAAATACAGAAAACCAGAGCATCATAATCAGGTGGGCCACACATGTATATTGAATTTGGACAACATTTTCCTTACACAAGTGTGATCTGCCTAATTAGTGACCCAATATTATTTTTTTGGCCCAGGTTATGTTCAGTGTACACAACCCGATGAATGGTCAAGATCTCTGACATGCTTGGCATCCAATGGTGGAATGAGGCCCTACATTCTATCAGAACCTAGATGAAAAATAGAAGGTTGGCTAGAAAATACAACAATGACCCAGTAACGACCCACGTCACATATATAAGGGAAATGGTACTATTATGGTCGACCTCATGGGAACTTCCTATGAGGTCGAGCTGTGTGGGCCCCACCATGATGTGTGTCGAAAATCAACACTGTGCACTTATGGGTCCTCTTTAAGTTATGAGATATCCCAAAAATCAGCCGTATACGGAATTCAGGTGAGCCATACCATCTAAAACCATGCCTAGACATGCCTAAAACATATAAAATCACTTTGTGGGGCCTACCTGAGTTTTGGATGCGGTGGAAACTTGGTCTGACCCCTCATCCAAGTGGGACACACAATGGATGGGCTGGATTTGTGAACCACATCTCGGTGGAGCCAATAAATGACTAAGAATGTTTTAATGGGAGGATAACCCCCTCTCAACTGTTGTATGTGGTGTGGCCCATCCAAGTCATGGATTGATTTGATTTTTAAGCCCGTGGCCCACTATGGAATGGTGCATTGACTGATCGGGTAGAGATGTTCCACACACATCACAGTGGGGCCCACACAACTCTACCTCATGGGAAGTTCCCATGAGGTCGACTTTATAATTCCATTTACTATATATATATATATATATATATATACACACACACACACACACAGGATCTGTAAGAGTTTTGGGTCATCCTGGCCATGACAGCAGGTCCAGGGGCAACAATGCAAAAACCAAACTGATCAGATTATCCAACTGATAAGTGGGCCTTTTTTATTTTAATAGTCATCTGTTTTCATTATAAATGATCTTAGCCACCCCAACAAATGGACAGCTCAAATTACTGCCTGGGCCTATTTTTATGCAACTGATCTTAGCCGTCCATTTGATAGGGCTATTGATCAAATAATTATAATGGTTGGGACTTGGGATTAGTGTGGTTTTTGCATGTTTCCCCAAAATATATGCTGGACATAATGGACGGTCCAACATGTAAAGCTAAAATCCAGGCTCTGCATAAGTAGGCCCCACCATAACGATGACTTGGCAAAAAAATTGGGCCCCTAAGAAGTTTTTAACGGTGGGTGTTCAATCACCACTGTTTCCTGTAGTTTGGTCCACTGGGATTTTCATCTGCCTCATTTTCTGGGCTCATGCTGAAAATTTTGATGGACAGCATGGATGAAACACATACATCATGGGTGGGGCCCACAGCTATGCAATCCGGTCCCCACATCAGGCCGACTGTATGCAGGTCCAACCATCAATCATTTCAGTCACGTGTCAGCCATCTGATTAGTGGGACGGACCTGATCTTACGCCAGGTGATCTCCAAGGTGGGGCCCACCTTACACACGTGTCCCATTACTCGAAACAATTCAAGAAAGCATTGATACGGTGCAATGTAGCTTACCCACTCTAACATAGCGCCCTTCTGGTTCGCCGACTTGCCGAAATCCAACGCCCGTTGCCCCGTGATAAGCTCCAACAGCAGGATCCCGAAACCGAACACGTCTGTCTTCTCCGACGACTGACCCGTTGACAGGTACTCGGGCGCGATGTGACCGACCGTGCCCCTGACCGCCGTGGTCACGTGCGAGTCGCTGTGATCGAGCAGCTTCGCAAGGCCGAAATCGCCGACGATTGCCTCGCAGAAATCGTCCAGGAGTATGTTAGCAGCCTTCACATCGCGGTGGATGATCTTCGGATCGCATTGCTCGTGAAGATAGAGAAGACCTCGAGCTGCACCCAGTGCAATCCTCTTCCTTGTATTCCAGTCTAGTGCTGGCTTTCCTGTTAGGAGAAGAAGAAAGGGTCTCACTAACATGCGCCATGGGTGGGGTTTAAGATAAAAATAAAATAAAATCGTTGACTCTTTTGACTGCATCCACATTCTCTTTCCCGCGTAAATATTCTCTTCGAAAGAAGAAGGGGCCTCACTAACATACGCTCTGGGTGGTGGCTTAAGAGTAAAAAGAGACCGTTGACTCTTTAAGAGTGTAGTGGATTAGGACGTGGTGCCCACCTTGATGATGACTTATCGTATATCCACACCGTCCATCCGTTTTTACAGCCCATTTCAGGATGTGATTTCAAAAATTAAGTACATCCAAATCTCAGGTGGACCACTTTACAGGAAACAGCGGTGATTGAACGTCCACCATTAAAAAAACTTCTTAGGGCCTACCGTATTGTTTATTTTCCATCCGAATAGTTCATAAGATCAACGATGGAGGGAAAATATACAGATCGGCCTGATCCAAAACTTGTGGCCGACAATAAGTAAACTTAATGGTCATTCACCATTGTTTCCGGTGGTGTGGTCCGCCAAGGCTTGGATCTGCTTAAATTTTGGGATCGCGTGATAAAATGACCTGAAAAAACGGATGGACGGTGTGGATATACAACATATTCATCAAGATAGGCCCCACACGGTAAGGGTAACACCTAATTCGATCCCATTTCCCTCCCTTCTAAGCCCATCGTGTCTCAGTATGGAGCCTGCATCGCCACCTAGGGGGTCCACATGCTGACTGGTCAGATGATCGGAACCGTCCATTTTATGGACAATATGAAATACGAGCCATCCCAAAGAAAGTTTTCGTTAAAAGGGCGATCTTGACCATCAATCTGAATTTAGAGCGATGAAAAGAAAATTTTCAATGGCTCTCATTCAAATCTAAGAATCAAAGGTTAGGATCATCACTGAAGCTTGACTGTGGAGTAATAGCTAATAGCTTACTTTCGACCGTACACGAGAAAGTGGACAGTTCAAATCATCGAACCATTTCAGGAAGTGGGCTCAGTGGCAGGCGACACACGGTCGGTCCGGAAATGGTGCGAGTGACAGGCCCTGAACCGGTACTCCTGCAAATTACCCTATATGGGGAAATTACAAAAAGGAGCCTCCAATTAAAGGGGTGAAATTTTATTTTATTTTAAAAAAGAAGGCAACATGCCCTTGTTGCAGCGATCCAACTGTGGGGCCCATGAACTGTAGGATAATGAGAACAGCAAATCAGGTACTCCTGCAATCAGGTAGGGTTCAATTGGTTCACGTCTGTTGATCTGGACCGTTCCACTGATGAGCTAGCCATTGGATGAACGATGGCCCCCAGGAGATCAATCCACATCGTTTGAAAAATGGACCTTCGGTAAACAGTTCAACTACAACACTGACGGACCAGAGAATCTGAACCGACATCACCAAGACCCGATCATCCCGGGTATAGCTACTCTAGACACCGACCCGACCCCCTGATAGACCCTACTTACATGAGTGTCTTTCTGATTTTCGTCAATTTCAAGAGGAATTCAACTGATTGGATGGTTAGGATCGTCTGAAACGAGCATTTTCCTTTCCTGCACTGTCCAGTCCACATGGGCCCCACCATCACCGGTGTTGATTACTTTGAGAAAAAAGAAAGAGGGTCTGGCGCGCAAATGGTTCAAAACGAGGCTGCTTGGAGAAAGAAAAAGAAAGGTGGCAGCTATTCTTAAGGCATGGTCCACCAGATAAAGAATTCCCAGGTGACTGCCACGTGTATAGATGCCAGATCTCATCGTATGGGCCATCTGGGCCATGCATTGGATATAAGAAAAGGGTCGTGACTCAAGGAACACGTGTCAGAGATCGAGGCCATTCATTGGATCAGGAAGTACACTCATCAAATGCGCAACACATGGACGGTTGGATTTTTTTCATACTACCCATTTGTTTTCCAATACGTACATTATTTTTGGTCCATGGTACGATCAGTGCATCCCTCATTGATGAATGGCTCTGATCTTTGACACGTGTTCCGAAAAGCCCCTCACTGAATCACGAAGAAAGAAAACCCGCCAGGCCACAGTTTGAACCCTGCCTGACTGACATGAACGGCCCACACCTTGCACGCGCGCGCCACGCTGGCCCGAAGCATGCCTCCGCGAATAACGAACCAGCGGTGCATCCGAACACTGGGGCGCACATGCTGAGTGATCCACTGATCAGAACCGTCCATATTCTGTACTCTACACTACACAATCCACCGCAAGAAACTTCCACGGAACGGACGATCGTGTCCGTCAGAATCCATAGATGAATCCAGAACAATAAAAACAAGACTTTCAATGGCCTGAATTTAATTAAAAAATCGAAGGCCAGGATCATCACTTTACCGCGATTACAGCGGGGAAAGAACTCATCTATGGTAGAAACGGAAAATGAACGGTTCAAATCACAGGACCATCTCATCACACGGGCCCAAGTGAGTTGCGGCACACGATATACCCTGACTCGCGCCAGAACCAAACGAACTTCAGAAAGAAAAAGCAAAAGAAGAAAAAAAAAGAAAAAAAAAAAAAAGGCAACAGAGAGAAGAAGAGTCTTCTCAGAAGTCAGAAGGGCGCCAGGAATAAGACAATGACAGTCTCACCACCCCAAGCAACCTCCGGCGTACGATAGTACCACCCACCTCTCAGCCGCGAAGCAACACTCCCGTTAGACATGTAAGGGTAGACGAGCAATCTTTCATTTGAGGTCGCGCAATATCCAAGCAGGCGCAGGAGATTTCGGTGCACCGCCAGACTAATCATCTCAACCTCTGTCCGAAACTGCCCCTCGCCCGTGGTCCCACCACTCCCAACATCTTTCAGCCTTTTGACGGCCACGATCGTCCCATCTCCCAAAATGCCCCTGTAAACATTCCCGAATCCTCCTTTGCCGAGAATATTCTTCTCACTGAAATTATCGGTGGCCGTCTGGAGCTCCTTGAAATGGAAGACCCG
Source organism: Magnolia officinalis (assembly GCA_021015155.1). Classification (NCBI taxonomy): domain Eukaryota; kingdom Viridiplantae; phylum Streptophyta; class Magnoliopsida; order Magnoliales; family Magnoliaceae; genus Magnolia; species Magnolia officinalis. The sequence goes on from JAJHSJ010000011.1 coordinate 63,161,008, forward strand.
CAGGTTTCCTAGCCTTATCATTCCTTCCTCTTGCTTGTCTGAAAGTAATAAAAAACAAGTGTTAGGGTCATTTTGGGAATTTTGGAAATTAATGGGTGGTTTTTTGGATGGATGGTTTCTGACCGTTGATGTCGAGTACCATTTGGGTTCTCTTGTTCTTTCGCCACCAGATGAAGAGGAGGGTTGCCAAGAAGAGGAGGAAGGTGGACCCGAGACTGGCTCCGATTGCAACGGCTAGTTTTACTGTCTTGGACTTTCCTGGAATTTTTCAAATATGTTTAAGGACATGAACTGAGAGAGAGAGAGAGAGAGAGAGAGAGAGAGAGAGAGAGAGAGAGAGAGGCATATACTCAGAGATGAATCGAGAAAGGGAGGAAGAGGAACGGGTGAGATTGTTCCCGGGCAATCTTCAGGAGAATCGCTTCTACATATCAGAGGATTTCCTACAATACTGAAAAAATCAAAAGGTGGTGAGAAATGTCAAACAAGAAAAAGAAAAAAAAAATTAAGAAAAAAACAGAGAGAAGAGCAGAAAATCTCACTTGAATGTTCTGGCGGGAAACTTGGGTACAGGGCCTGTGAGATTGTTATAAGACAAATCCCTGAAAAAAAAAAATTAAAAGAAGGAAAAACCCATTAACCTGAAATTTAAATTTCTGCAAGTTTTGGAAATTTCACGGAGATTTCGGTTTTCAAGAAAAGATAAAGAGAACTCACAGAAAAGCAAGTTTAGGGATTTTCGTTAAAGACACAGGAAAAGCTCCAAACAAGCTGTTATTGTTCAGTCTCCTGTTCAGATGGATAGATACAAAGAAGAAAAAAAGACAGAGAGATTAAAGACAGAGACATTAAAAGACGCATTAAAGGAGAGAAACCCAAAAACACGAATAAAAGAGATTGTTGCTAAAAAAGAAGAAAAAACTCACAGGTATTGAAGACTCGCGAGTTGACCCAGCGAGTCCGGAACGATTCCTGAAAACCGGTTATTAGAGAGATCCAAGGTTTGTAACTTAGGAAGCTTTCCAAGCTCTCCTGGAATTTGCCCATTTATATTGTTGTTCTGCAATAACCTTCAAACCCACACAACAAAAAATAATAAAAATTTTTAAAAAATGAAGAAAAAATCATAAATGAAAATAAAAACAGATGGGTTTTTTTAATTTCTTAAACTGAATTACTATAAATCTCCTTACACTTGCTGGAGATTAGTGAGATTTCCAATCCTTCCAGACAAAGTTCCAGACAGATTTTGGCTTGGAGCTCCCCTGCAAACACCCACAAACGATTTTTCATTTTTCCAATCTCTCTTCTCGCCAAACACCACAAAATGCAATAAAAACAGCGACTCACAGCCCAATAACCAGATTCTCAGAAGAGCATGTGATCATGGCCCAGCTGCAAGGGTCGACCGAGTCTTCATCCCAGTTGCTCAAAACCCCATGAGGATCGTTCAAAGCTGTTCTGATACTGATCAAAGCTTGCACTAAAAACAAAAAAAACAAAACAAAAAAAACAAACACCCATGTCAAAAGAAATAGGAAAATATGATGAAAAAGAAGGAAAACAAGAGTGCATACACTGAGAAACGGTGTATATACAATACCTTCTTGGTTGACAGGTTCAGAAGAGAAGGAGAGAGTTGCAAAGGAAAGATAGAAGATGAGAGAGAGAAGTGGGAATGGAGCCATGAGAGGTGGTGGGGAGGAGGGTTTGATGGATGATATACGATGGGCCATGAATGTATCATGGAAATGATACGTACATATACATGAATGATATATGAAAAGAGAGAGAGATAGAGAGAGAGAGAGAGCTGAAATCAGGAAGGTGATTCTGGTGTCAGGTAAGCGCAGAATTTGAGAGGGTGTAATGTACCCACACTGAACTAACATGCGCCTCTACTCATTCCATGGAGAGAGGGAGATGGAAAAAGGAGATTTCTCGATTTTATTTTATTTCGAGAAATGCTCCAGTCCTCACAGAGGCACTGTAAGTTATAGTGCTCCTATTTGTATCGGGATTATTGGACGATCCAAACCATTGATCTATACCGTTCGTTAAGTATAAGATAATTTCATGAGTTACGGTACGAAAATATACCAATCTAACACATTCTAACCATTCGATCAATGATATTTAATATGGACGGTTAAGATGATTTACAATAAAATAGGTCTAATAAAAAATTTGGTCTATCATGGATTGCGTACGAATATAAAGAATTACTGTGCGGTGAGTAATTGTAACTATCTTACCTATGAATTGGAAAAAGCATGGCTAAAGGAATAAGCCCAAATAAATAATGGATTGGATCATCCCATCGGTACAATTTTTTTTTTTTTTTTTTTTGTAGCCAATGAAATATGTTCTGGAATTAATGGACGGTTCAGATCGATTGCTTGGACTGTACAAGGGGGACACGGCTTGCCGGGTGACCCCAACACCAGCCAGCTAGCTAGTTGGGTCCACCATGATGTATGTATTTTATCCACACCGTCTATCCATTTCTCCAGATAAATATAGGGCACGAGGTGAAAAATGAGGCAGATCCAAAGCTCTAGTGGACCACACCACAGGAAACAGTAGGGAGATATGAAATAATCCTGGGGCCATGGTGAAGTTTATTTGTGATCCAACCTGTTCATAAGGCCACAGGTAGGAAAACATAAATATTAAAAACTTTTGGGACCCACAGGAAGTTTTCAACGGTAAAGATTCAATCTCCACTATTTACTGTGTTGTGGTCTACTTGAGCTTTAGATCAGTCTCATTTTTTCAGCTCATACTCTAAAACGAGCTGGAAAATGGATTGATAGCGTGGATAAAACACAAACATTATGGTGGGGCCCACAGAGGTTTGATACCAGCTATCTGGCTATGCGTCCGTACAGGTGAACCTGTGCAACTAGGCGCACGGTAACTTACACTCAGTGCACTGGGCATCTCTCTTTATCCTTTTATTATTATTATTAATTTAAAGGAAAGGGTGAAAGGTAGAGTTTTTCTTTTTTATTAAAAGGACTTTATTTTGAATGGAAATAACGGGTGTGCCCTTGCATGTGTGAGAGGAATAATGGTACTTTGACAGAAGTATGACAATTCATGCGCATGCAGAAAGCTATTGTGTACGTAGATTATGCTTACTTCAATCTAATCCGTTCAAATTGTGGGTCCTGATGTAGACGGTGAGGATACTTTATGTTAGATTAATTGACGGTGCTGAAATAGTCAGGCTGCGTGTGATGGTTGGTTGAACTATCCTAACCTTTGATTGTGCATCCTACTGCCACAATCTCACACTTTAAAGATCTGATTGGTTGAAGTATCATAACCCTTGATTCTTGGACACTTGTCATGGAAATACAACCGTTTAAATTTGTTATTTTTTAAAACTGTCCAATAAATTTCCACCTGATAGTCATGTAAGATTAAAATTGTTCATGACACATCTACGTTGGGTACTATAGTTTATACATTTTAATGAAAAAATTAGCACCGTAGACTCTTCCATCTTATGCCTTTTTTTTTTTTTTTTTTTTTTTCGACGCCTATAACTTATCTTAAGGCCTGTTTGGATTCGTGTATAATATTGTATTGTATTGTATTTGGGTACTGTTCATATATACATTGGCCGGTTTTCAGAACACATTCAAATCAAGCATATACTAATCAATGTTTGGATTGGAGGTATTGGTTGACATAGTATACAATACCTTATACAGATCAATGTTTGGATAAGAGGTATTAAAATTAGGTACCGGATAATCATATAAAATATCATAAACGGTTCTAGAAAACAAAATACACCTTCCAATCATCCACACCGTCCAATTCGATCATGTCTCTTATCATCTTCCCTCGTCCCTCCACTTCATGCCAACCCTTCTGCGTCAGCCTTGTCTTCGGGTCCGGCACTATTGTATATACGCTCTCATCCACGTTACCCTCGTTTTGCCCGTGACGTACCAGGACGATCCGTTGCAACCGAGGACAGGACCCTACCCTCGCGACGGACAGCTTCTCTGGAAAACGATCCATGCCTTTACTGTTAGACGCGTCTATCAACATGAGATTAGGGTTCCTGAGAGTGTCCTCGTAGCAGCGGATGCGAGATGAGATGGTGAGGTTCGTTTCTCGCGAGAAATTGGGATGGAGAGAGTTGAGAAGAGGACGGAGGAGGATGCCATTGTTTGATTTTGAGTTTCGCTGAAGGACAGTGCCCACAGCGGAAGGTTTTCGTTGTGGGCGAATGGCGGGTGAACGTGTTTGGCGTTGGGGTAGAAAAAGCTTTGAAAAACTCTGAGTTTTGAAAAACTCGTCCGTTGCCGAATACAGTGCAATGAAGAGTGCAGTACTGACGGATTGTGAACATCTTGACAATATTCTACCGCCCTTTGAAAATTTTGGCTTGCGGTTGTATTTGCGTGCATGGGATTCAATTCCTATTCACTCTAATCCAAACACGGTAAACATCACATCATACCATCTAATACGATACAATACAATAAAAAATGCGTATCCAAACAGGCCCTTAGATTTTTAGGGTACCGAGGGTGATTTGTTCCTCTAGATAGAGGTATACTTTGGTAAGGTAAATTTTGTTCAGGTTGAATAAAAAAAGGTGGGTTATAAGTCAGGTCTATACTAAAAAATTCTCCCATTTTTATTTAACCACTTGTATGCCACATTTATAATTTATAAGTGCTAATAACCTTCTGCTTCGGAGATGGGTGGTGGAAAAGCTCATCACTCCCACCATGATATACGTATAGTCCCACCATGATATATGTATTTGTTTTTTTCCATTTTTCTGGTTTATTTTATGACATGAGTCCAAAAATAAATTAAATTTAAAATTCAAGTAGACCATGTCAATGAAAATAATGAAGATTCAACACTTACTTCAGAAAACTTTTGAAATCTACCAAAGTTTTGGATCAAGCTAATATTTGTGGTTTCTTTTATCTAGCCTATATAGCTTTATGAATAGGTTGGATGGAAAATTTCTGTAACCATCTATCCCCACTGTTTCCAATGGTGTGATCCACTTGCATTTTGGATTTACCTCATTTTTTAGACCATGCTATGAAATAAGCTGGTATAATAAATGAACGGCATGGATAAAAAACAAACACCATGGTGGGCCACACAACTTTTCTATCACTTGCTCCCAGGCATCAAAGGTTTTTTTTTTTTTAAAAAAAAAATTCTAAACTAGAGTCGCTAATTTTTCTCAAAAAATAATGTTGTGAATTTATACTGTAGATGTCTGGGATTGGAGTATCTGCCAAATTGGTAGTGTACATGCATATGCATAGATTTTTGTACTCTACCAGCCTATCATTGACACCTCACCTCAGCGGAGGGTTTTGGTTTGGTGCGCTTGAGTCGGATGGTTGCTACGCACGTGATGTAATATGGTGGAATGATCTGCACCTGATTGAACGGATGTGACGGTGAAAGGGCCTAATGCGATGGTTGAAGGGCCCTGATTTCAGGCAGACTGTATATAACCTCTTCGACGGTGAATGGGATGAGAAGGAGCAGTGTAGTTTCCAAACCGCCTCAAAGGGTACCGAGATTTTTTTTATTTTGTTTTTTTGAACACAGAGACGTTGGCTTTCCGTTTGGCACGGTCACGTGTGACCTTGTGGGCGTGCGAGAACCCATTGTTCCACTCATTCAAACCGAACAACTTAGGGCTCGTTTGGGAGCGTGAATTTGGAATCCCCTGGCTTCAGAATCCCTGGATTTGAAACCCCCCTGGCACCCTGTATTGGAAATCAACTTTAATCCAAAAGTAGCTATGCATGATATATTTACAGCGGGCTTGAATTTAATTACTAAATCAACCTTAATGTCTCTACTTTGTGAAGGTAGGTAATGTTTAACACAATGCTTGAAATAGGCGTGTTGAAATATATGCTTTGCCCAAAAATGATAAAATTTGAAGTCTTGAATGGGCCACAAGCACAAAATCACATCCAAGTGACTAACCAACAATTTTTAGCCGTTGATTTACATGGACAATGTTTGGATGGTGCCGATCATCATATTAAAGTAATTACAGTGATGCAATTGATAATCTAATTGTTTTGGGACATCATTAGTAGGCCATGTGCCCAATAGAATATTAGTCCGGTGACATATATGTTACACAAGTAACTCTTCAAATGATTTTTTTAAAGATGTAATCTAACCTCTCACCATGGATTTCAAACCCTCTCTTTGAGGGGATTTCAAACCCCCTGGCTTTGAAACCCCCATTTACTTTAAACTCCCTAGATTTAAAACTCCCATTTACTTTATGGTGCCAAATAAGGGGATTTGAAATCCCCTCAAATCCTCCCAAATTCATGGTGCCTAACGACCCCTTAGCCCAAGCACCAATATCATTAGATATGTCAAACGTGAGCATGTATGCCTTAGACCTGATAAACTCATTGGTTTGTTCAACTACCGGCAAATGATTGAGACCTGAGAAGCTCGTCAATTTATTCAGCTACTAGCAAATGACTAAGGCATGAGAAGCTCGTTAATCTATTTAACTACTGACAATATATTGTCAGGAATCTCCACCCACATTGTTTTTCCAGTACAATTGGAACACGATTTATCTTCTTTCACGTGTAGTGTGTATGGGCGTGCTAGAATTAATATAGCGGCTTGATTCACTCCGATCAACTTTGACCCTAAGCACCAAAATAAGTATATAAATGTATATGACTAAAATCTGAGAAGATCGGTCGCCTACTCAGCCATTGTAGAATTTTGTAATGATCAGGTGATAATAATTGGAAGGTAGGGTTGTTCCTCCGAAAGTAGGTTGCACTTTGCCTTTCCCAAGAAAGAACTTTTTAGTATACCAGTGCAATTAGATAAAAGGAAAAACTTACAATCAATCACTAGAAGCGACTACAAGAATGCATCTTTTGAAAAAACTGTTTGATATTGGATAAAAGACAAATTCAATATATGAGCGTAAATTTGGATTACAATTAAAAACTATAGCTAAGAATTACTACTATTGTATTATCGTTACTCTTAGGATAAACTGAAATAAAAGATATATTTTGTTTTGATTTGATTGTGTGTTAGATTTTGGTTTTGGTGTTCTTCTTTATAGATTTCCCCCGCTACTTACAAATTTCTCTCATTGCTTTCCTTAATATGTTTCTCTCTTTCAATTCAATGGTTATGACAGTTGAGGAGTCATCACATCAACCTTCAGGAGCAATCCTTCCTTTCTTCATACGTGTTCCTCTAATCATTCCTATTCTACTCAACTGCTTTTCACATCTGGATGCATCTTGACCGCTCAATCCGCTTCTGAATGCCTCTTGGCTGCATCTTTCCTCTCAGCCGCACCTTGTTGGATGCCTCTAGGCCACTTAGTTTGCTTTTAAATACCTCTCGGCTGGTACCCGTCTTATTATCCTGCCATATGTAATTTCATAAAAAGTATTTTAAATATCTTTGAAGATCTTGGGCATGCTATATATCTCCCTTACCATAACATATGTCCATCTCTAATTAACTACTTTAGAAATTGTCAAAAATAAATTACAATAATAACACAAATATTATTATGGCCAATATAACTTTGAACTAAGAAAAAGTTATATGGCTCACATCCGTGAACTTATAGTTATCTTGGGGTACTAGCTCCCTTATAACCAAGGGAGCAGGTTAGTTATTACTCAGGTGTACAACTTAGTGGGTGTTACCCTAACCATGTGGGTCCGCCTTGATGCATTTGTTGCATATCCATTCCATCTATAAGCTTTTCCATTTCATTTTATAACGAGATCTCAAACTTTAAGAAGATCCAATTCTCAGGTGGACCATGCCACTGGAAAAAGTGACGAATGACTATTAAAATCTTATTTATGGACCATAAAAGTTTTGGATCAAGCTGATTTTTGTATTTCCCCTTCATCTAAGCCTTCTTGACATTACCAACAGGTTGGATGAAAATAAATATCAAGTAAACCATATCATAAGCCCTTTGTAATTTTTAATGGTGAAGAACCCAATCACCACTATTTCCTACGGTGTGATCCACCTTATATTTGGAATTGCTTAATTTTTGGGGCCACATCCTAAAATAAGCTAGAAAAACAGATATACATAATATATATACAACACACATCATCAAGGTGGGCCCCCTTAACCAAGAGCTCCATGGGGCCCAGCATGATGGGCATTTGTAACCGAATACATTGCCGACTTCAAACATACAGATATCAATAACATGCTATACAGCTTACTACTAGTAAACAAAAACCAGTCTAAATCACCCACATCAGAAGTTGGGTGTCAGTGAATCTATTACCATCCAACAACATCATATCCATCCAATGGTGATGGAAAGAGACTTTTCATGAGGTGTGAGATAAATGTGGCCCACTTCACATTATTGGTAAGCGATAAGATTCATCATCACTGATAAGAAATGATACAATGGGGGCCTACTTTACAGGACTGACAATGTTTTATGTAAATTGTGATATGCCACGTGGCATCTTAAAATCAGTTCTGAGAAAATTTTTAAAAGTGACTATAATACATGGAGGCGGATTCCCTGGGAAAGCTTTTGGCAAGAAGTTCCTGGACCGTGATGTTTGTTAGAAATCCAATCCTTCCTTTACTTTTTCGAGCTCATTTCAGATCATACGACCAAAAATGAGAAAAACTCAAAACTCAAGTGGGCCATACAAGATGAAACAGTGGGGAAAGGAATACCTATAGTTGATACCTTCCTAGGCTTCACCTTGATGTTTATTTTCCATCCAAATGTGTTTATAAGGTAATTTTCACTGAGATGAAGTGAAAACACCGGTAACTTAAACCAATATAAAACTTTTGTGGTTACACAAATGTTTTAAAGGTGGTCACCAAAGTCTCACTGTTTTCTCTCTTGCCGTCCGTGTAAGTTTTTTTTTTTTTTTTTTTTTTTCAAATTTTTTTACACATGTACACACAGGCCGTAATGGGATTTCACCACCTATGGATGCTGACCGGGTGTTGAAACTCTTTACGAGTCTACCACCCCAGCTAGAGTAAGGATCCCCATTTAAGTTTTGGATATACTTTTTTTTGGGTCATATATCCTAAAATGTACACTTTATTTTTTGTCATATATTTTAAAATGAGCTCAAAAAATGGATGAACGGAGTAGCTTTCTCACAGACATCTCAGTGGGCCCCACCCAGAATCCTTGCGGAATCCACATCCATAATACAAGGGGGAGCGGATCAGGTGAGAACCCAGAGTCACCGAAGATGGTGCGGCCCTTACTGTGTGGCCCACCTTGATGTATCTATTCTGTATTGATGTTGTTTATCCATTTTTCCAGGTCATTTTAAGGCATGATTCAAAAATGAGGAAGATCCAAACATCAGGTGGACCATACTCTAGAAATAGTATTGATTGAACGCCCTACCATTAAATTTTTTTTTTTTTTTTTGTTTTTTGTTTTTTTTTTAGGGTATACCTTAATGTTTATGTAATGTTTATTTGCCATCCAATTTGTTTATAAGGCCACGTAAGCCTGGATGAAGGAAAAAGCAGATATTAGCTTGATTCAAAACTTTTGTGGCCTATTAGTGGTCAATCTCCGCTATTTCTTATGGTATGGCCCACCTGATAATTGGATTTGTTTCATTTTTGGAATCATATACTAAAATGATGAGAAGAAAAGGATGGATGGCATGGATACATAATAGATACATCAAGGTGGGCCCCACAGTAAGGGCTGCACCATCTTGCGTGAGGCAGAGGTCTCACCTAAACCACTTCCCTTAGACAAAGATTTGACCCCGTTTGGCTACTGACCCCAACACCAACCGATAGCTAGTGTCAAAGCCCTGTAGGCCTCAACATGTTGCATGTATATTATCTATGTCATCCATCCGTTTTGTCAGCTCATCTTACGTTATGAACCTAAAAATGCTGTAGATCCAAATCATAGGTGGACGAGATTATAATAAAACAATATTGATTGAATGTACGCCATTAAAAACTTCCTAAGGTCTGCTGTAATGTTTATTTGCCATTCAACCAGTTGATAAGGTCACACGAACTAATTGAAAAAAAAAAATACAAATATCAACTTGATCCAAAACTTTAGAGGCCCTCAAAAAGTTTTCAAATCCCCATTGTTTCCTTTGGCGGGGTTCACCCTAGAGTTGGATTTGCCCCATTTTTGGGCTCACGCCATAAAATAAGTTATCAAAATGGATGGAAGGCATGGATAAAAACATTTACATCATTTTGTGGCTCACCAACTTTGTGAAACCAGCTAGCTAGCTAGTGTTGGGGTCACTAGCCAAACCATAGGGTGCGATTTGGGTGGATCGCAGGATCCATCGAGGTCGATGGATCCCTAACTATGGAGCCCACTATGATGTATGTGCCTTACATTTAGAGTTGGACGCAAACCAAGCCAGCTCTAAAGCTCCGCTCATATTGGTTAGAAAAAGCTCGGCTTGAATTTGTTCGAATAGAAGTTCAAACCAAATCAGACCTTGTAGTCAAGCTCGTTTTAAAAAACAAACCAAGCTCCAAACCAGGGCAGTACGGACTCAGCTTGAAGTTCGGCTTGATTTGGCTTGTAGATTGTATGCACATTGCTTCCTGTCATATGGTCCACCTGATAATTGGATTTGCTTCATTTTTTGGATAATGCCCTAAAATGATATGAAAAAACGGATGGTCTGAGTGGATACAAAATACACACGTTAAGGTGGGCAAAACGGTAAGGCCTGCACCATCTTGGGTGAGGCCAGGATCTCCCCCAATCCGCTCTCTTGCGCCACACAACAAGAAACAAAATTTCTAAATGTGTAGAATTTTTGTGGGCTCCATGATGATGTATTTCTTAGATCCATACCGTCCATCTAATTTTTTAGATCATTCTATGATATTAAGCCAAAAACAATGCATATCAAAAGCTAAAGTGGATCACACCATTGAAAATAGTAGGAATTTACACTACTGTTGAAAACTTCTTGGGGCCACATAAGGCTATCATCAAGCTGATATTTTGTATTTTAACTTTAACGAGATATTTTTGATCTTACGAATAGATCAAATGGAAAATAATCCTCACAATTCTCCATATAAAAGTTTCAACGGTAATTTGTTCAATCCCCACAGCTTTATGTGGTGTGATCCACTTAAGCTTTGGATGTACATCATTTTGGAGTCATGATCTATAATCATCTAGAAAAATTGATGGATTGTGTGGATGTAACACAAAAATTATAGTGGGACCCAAAAAAGTTCCACATGTTAAAAGTGGTGTTGTATAGTTAGCCATTTATGTGGGAGAGAGAAATCTGATGTATCTTGTTAGTGGGAGTCATCGAAAATGATGGAGACAAATTAGAAGCCACGACACTAGAATTTCTTGTGCCTTCACAACATAGAAGATCCACACTCCCTAAAATTTATACCCTATCCTGAGGCATATCTTACTCCAATGTTCCTAAGCACGACTCGTCTCTATTTTCTTTTCCGACTCACGGTTACATATGTGGAATGGTGGAAATCTCTACACTCAAACCCACCACTGTAAAAGACTTGGACCTTCGGTTTGGTGGGCTCCTAAGCTTCCTATGGAGCATCCAAACCATCCAGGAGAATCAGCTTAGCAGGATCCATCTGTCAAGTTTCGCAATAAAAGACTTCTTCTTCCTTGTTGAAAAACAAGAACCACTAATCACCTACTAGCAATTGAACGGTCAGATAACCACATGTCTAGAATCAAGATTCCAAAGCATATATCCCAACCATTAATACCTTTTTCACTCCTGGAAAACAACACAAAAATCCATTGCCAAACAACCAACATGTGAACACACACTATTCCCTCTACAACAAAAGTCCAAAACACAAATATCGGAGAAAACTATTTAATAAGAGCTCTATAAACATTTAAAGGTACAAATAGATCCATTCAACTCTTGATTAGTTAGTAGAGAAGAGGAAAGACCTTGAGCAGTAGAGTGTGAAAATGAGTTGGTATCTGTAACGTCTCGAAAAAATTCGTATAAAGACCCGAGTACCACCTCAGGCAGAAATCCCTCAGGACCAAATCCTTTAGAAATTAGACGAAATTAACTAATTGTTAAACTAGATTACTTATGAAATTAGCACTAATAACTTTAAATACGATCCGTAAGACCCAAAACAAGTAGAATCATTAACGCTACATTACCCTAAAACCTAAGAACAATCTCTAAACCAGGTTGCTCTCGGGAGCACCTTGAAACTTCGTATCAGACCTATACCGCGCGTCGAAAGTCCGTTGACCATGAAACTATATGCTTATGACCGCTTTACTGGGCTTGACAACTATCTCAGAAATCAAATCCAGATAGTATCCGGAAACGCACAACTTAAGCCTGGAGCAAAGTGTGTGAGAAACGCGAATATCTTTGAAAATTGAATTCAGATTTAAGTGATTTAGGCCGTTCACTTGTAGGCTAAATTTAAGGATTCAGACTGTCGAAATCTGACCCAAATATACCCTCAGATCAAGGAAAATTTTTAACACATGTCAGTATACTTGTGACCCTGATCGAATGCCGACGACCGTTGAACTGAAACTGGTCCACTACGGTCGATCTGTAAATCCGATCAGACCGAAAACTTAACTCAACTTAGATCTAAGGCTAGGGAGCTTAAGTCCGATCGCATGCAGAAAATGGGTCACTAGAAGTGCTCCGTTGGACCGAAACAACCACTATTTAGCTATAACATAAGTATACCATGACCATGGGGCCATTCCCATCACTTCTGGGCCTATATAAGGGCCTTAAACCCTCTCACTCTCTTCACATACGAATCTGCAAACCCTAGAGAGAGAAGAGAGAAGAAAGAGAAGGAAAGAGAGAGAAAGTGAGGGAGAGAGTTGGAGTTTGTTTGTGGGATTCAATCTCGCCGCTCCACGTATCTAACTGTCACTTCTATATCGCTATTCCAGCGATTCTGACGCCGTTCTTACGTAAGAAAAACCTAACCCTAATCTGTTTTAGGGTTTCAAATAGTGTAAGTGATAAAATAGCTAACTTATTTCATACTGTAGGTTGCCGTTGTGCCGTAGACAAAGACTCGGTATACAAACTGAGTTCGATACTTGTTTACCGGCGAAAGGTGCGGACTATAAATGTTTAGGTTATGGTTTTCAAGGCTTTCAATGTCGGTTAATGATTTATAACTGATTTGGGTGTCATTTCACATGCTAAATGAGAAGATTCCTTCGCTTTACAGATATATATGAACTGTGTTAAGTATAGCGTACTCCATGTGTTAGTTGAAATGATTGAATGCGTATAGAATTTTGATTCGTGTTTGACAAGATTATCCATCGTGGATATAGGGTTGTTGTATGCGCGACAACCCCTTGGCGAAAGGATTTGCCCTAATATATGTTATGGCCAACATATGTCATGTATGTTATAGTGTGTAGTGTAAGTGTTTGTTGAATTGACTGAATGAAGATGGAATTTTGATTTGTGCTTAACATGATTATTGATCGAGAATAACTGATTGTTGTACATGTGGCAATTCCTATGTGGAAGGATTTGCTATAATATGTGTTTTAACAAATCTATTACATGTGTGTAATATGTGTAATCTAAGTGTTTGAAAGAAGTTAAATACATATATAAATCCAAAAGAATATAAGTGGGTCGCGCAAGGCGTTGCCCAACAAATCACAGAAAGAATGATATATCCAAAAATAAAGCTGAGTCCACTACTCAGCGATCCAGAATCCCGTCTACTGAACTGATGAAGACCCGCTCATCAACTGGAAATAGGATAGCTCGTCCTCCTCGACCAAGCTCATGCCGCCAGACTCCTCATACTCCTCGTCACCTGCAACTACGAGAGAGGCTGGTTGGTGTTTTAAAACAACATCCTAGAGTGGGAGTGAGTGATCAACTCAATAGGTGTTATTAGTCTTAAGTTATAATAGGCATTAATTATATTAAGAATTTAATGAAAGCAGTCAATTATAAACGCCTAACTAATCTTATTAATGCGCATGCATGATGGGTGATATGATGTATGCCCTCACGACAACGCTCCCTTGAGCAACTCCATCTAACGATCACGTATGACCACACTCCCTCAGAGCGACCTCGACTGCCGAGTCACCACGCTAGCTAGTGCGATGCAATGCGATGGCATTAACCTAGTTCTTAGTTAAGTCCGTTCATCCAGCCGGTTGGGGAATCTAATACACCCCACGTATCAAATGCCCTAAACTAGTTGCGAGGCCAAGGCCCCCAATGTATGAGGCCAAGACCCCGCGATCCTTGATCTCGTCGGGTTCCTCATCCCCGACTTCGAGCACATGGGGAGTGCTGAGTAAAGAGATCGATCGCGGTCACTACGGGGAGGCGCGTCACCCCAACATAGGCCGATAGCTCGGACACAGTGTCTCATTCCACCATGCCCGGCTCACGAGACTGTGGATTAATATTCAATTCGTTAACAATGAGCTACAACGGTGGTAGGGTGTTCTAGGTTCCATACATATGTGAGCAAGCATGGTTAACAATCGAGATTGGTCAGTAATAGACTAAACCGCATGAGTCAGGCGAGCACGTGACGAACGACATCGGGTACAATAGACCCATGTAGTCGAACTACTGCCGCTCATACACACCCGCCCAATCAGCGGGTTTAGCCTTAGGGTAGTCCAACCAATGGGGTTACCTTTCCACCTCATGTTCCTGACCAATCCAAGGGTTTGAAGATGATTCATAGCATGCCAACATCAAAGTTATCAACTAGCATACGGCATCATGTTGCTTACAACCTATCATACAATTCAATATTCCTAACAAGCTTATTACATTATCATAAACAAGTGCATGTGAGAGGTGTGGGTTAGTCAAAGAATCAAAATGCACAAAGGCAAAACATCATACATGTCATAAGCAACAACATATGAGAAAATCATGCAACACATGAATAAATAACCATACACTAAAGCTTGAGCATTTGAAAGGCATACACACGATCATGAGAAAAGAAACTAAACGAACATACAACCTCCCCAAACAAATACTCAAATCCTAGGGTCTCTCTAGATTCTACAAACGTCTCATCTAACAAGCAAAATTATTAAACTCATGACATAATTGGTGCTAGGCCACCTAAGATTAATAGTCCGCACCTATGGTTCGTTGAGATCTTGGAAATGACCTAGAAATGCCGAACTCGGAGTCGATTAGCCGGAATCCCTAAAGCAAAGCATTGCATATTAGAATCTCATGCAAATCCTCCCTCAACATGAGGGGTTTTCAAGAAGATGAGAGATTTACCTATCAAATCGGTGGAGAGGGGTTCTCTCGGATGTGGATGATGGATTTCCTTGAGGGAGAGGTAGGGTTTTGCAAGATGAGACTCCTTTGGGCCCTACTTTGATCTATGGCCCACCTTCACTCTCTTTCACTCTCCCTTCCTCTCTTCTTCCTTTCTTCTTTCTCCCTTTTCTCTATTCTCTCTTTCCTTCCCTACGACAAATTCGTATGGGGAGAGGGGTGCCCAAAAGAAACCCTTTTTATAATGCCAAATTTGGTGCAAATGGCTCCAAGCTTCCACAATTTCTCAAAATAGACCACTAGGACTCCCTATTGGTGTTGGGGCGGCCCTAACACCCCTCTGGTCACCAAACTTAGTGTGTAGGTGCCTTATGGCCTGATGAGAGGTCATGCAAAGTTTGGAAACAAACGGATGATCGAGTATGGGGTTTGAGCATATGGTTCCGATCTTTAAATGACCATGAGGGGCCCATTTCGGTGATTGAGGTGGCTCTGGTGGCCCTCTGGCCATGAAACTTACAGGATATGTGACCCATAGCCCGATGAAGGGCCATGCAAAATTTGGGGATGATCGGATATGGGGTTTGGTCGCACGGGTCCGATTCGTGATCAATGGTCACCGTGCCACAATCGAGACCTAGATTTTGTGGGCGAGCGTAGAAAAATACATTATACCTTCACCGTAAATTTGGAAGAAATCCGACAGCTAAAAAGTCTGGTATCTTAGTTTTATTTGCAAGTGCCAGATTCCAATTCTGGCATTGGTGGGGTGCATTTGGCAGGTACCAGATTCTAATTCTGGGTGTCAACTGGGTCCGTAGTCCACGATGGACCACAAGCCTAGTGAGATCTATGATTTTCTAAATTTTTAGATTTTTCTAACCCTCATTGGTCGCTGGGTGGCCCACACGAGCTGTTGTTAAGTGTAAACAGACAATCTGGCTTCGCGGCCCGCACTCGGTCTTATCATGACCAGACAGGACCACTCGTGTATAAGGTTACGTTGAGTGCTAATGGTCAGTAAGTAATAATATAAGTTAATAAAAAAATAAATTTCAAGAATTTTTTGGAAATCCAAAACAGTAAAAATCCGGGATGTTACAGATTCTCAATCCCCTTAACTAGGGTTATAGTATCCTTTATGTAACCTATCTTACTACTATGTGCTGTATAGATGAAATGTTTATGTATGATAATATGTGTAGTATGTGTTTGTTAAATTGCTCAAGTAAGATTTATATCTGATTTCAGTTGTCACATGCTGTTTTGGATTACTAGATGGAAATGCTATTGTTCTGGAGTGTGTTTGGGGCTACGTCGTAGTCCAGGTAATCAGTAATAGTTTACGGTTGGTGACCGAACTATTCTTGGCTACGACGAATGCATTCGACGAACCCGAGTCGTACGTCATTTGACGACAATGGTTAGGCCACGCGGGATGTTTATGCATTCCATGTCGATTAAGTCTACGTGCGCTCGTACTAGTCAAGCTTGTCAAGCAACCCGATTGACCCGATGTATGTTCACCATGTATGGACGTTACTACTTGAATCTAAGGTACCAAACTCACCAGTGGAAAGCCCGTTAACCTTGGTACCTCGATCCGCTAAGACTCATGAGCCGGACATGATGGTATGGGACACCGTGGTCGAGCTGTGTTGAGGGTCAAATATTGCATATTAGACCCTAATTATTGCTTGGACTTACGAATATGATACTGTTTAATGGCCCGTTTAATCGTATTTGTGATGCAGAGCGTATCTACGAGCCTAGATCGAAATAAGATGCTAAAAGATGAGATTTAATACTCTGGCATCACCAATGCATTGGACGGGACCTCATGGGATCAATATAAAAGATTCACACACCAAAGATCAGAGGAATTCCAGCCACTCGCTTCAAACGGGCCCGAAAACCAGCCAGAATGCAAGATCACAGGGTTTCCACCATCTGATCGGCTCCGAATTTCATACATGGCCTGAGGACCATAAATGAACCGTACACGTCAAATTCCAGCTCCTGGATCCCTATGGAAGTGTTTCAAACAACATATCAGCCCATAAACCGTTAATTCTGGGCTCACCTGATCTCTGGATATGCCTCAGCTTTGGACTCAATGCCTTGAATAAGGAGACAAACTAAATGGGTGGATTGGATTACTCGTAAACATCACAGTGTAGCCCATATGTGCAGCGTGCATACACATACGCACGTGCATTGGCCGTGCACCAAACAAACCAAGAATCGGTCAGCAGGCGCTGACCGACTCAAATCCAAAAACGGCAGTTACCGTTTTCTACTTTTAAACAGAGATTTGCAGTCCTCTGTTGTGGGCCACCACCGTGTTTCAAAAGACCAATCCGGACCGTCCATTGGTTTCCCATGAAGCGGCTTATCGCTGCCTAGGTGGCAGAATTGCAAAAGGTTGAGAAGAACGAAATCCAACCATTCAAACGTAAGGTGGACGGTGAGAAGATATAGTACAATGGGCCACACAAAACTCAAAACAAACTCGTCCTTCCTGACCAATTTTTCGACGTGCTTTCAATGGAAGGAGTGGATTTTGCATACAATTGACGAAGTGGGCCCCACCGTCAGCGCTGATCAAACGGAGGAGGCTCTGCTCCGCAGTCGGACGTTGTCCGGTTGTTGCGACATGTTCTGCGTCCTTGGAGGCAATCGGACGGCTGATCTGAACCGTCCATCGTGTAGGGGGTTAAAAAAACTCCCAGGAGACGTTGATCTTTTGGAGAAAGCGAACGATAGAAGGTAAGTTGGGAGGCTACAATCTGGACTGCGCGAAGGTGTTGCGGTTTTCCTGCGCACGTGGACCTTGCTGCGTAATCAATTCCACCGCCCCTGGCAGCTATAAAGCAGGGAGAGAGAGGACGTGAATGGGTATCTCTGGGAGGACGTCTGCACAAGGAGAGAGTTGGAGTTTCTTTTCTTTTGTTTTCTTATTTTCTTTATTTTGTTTTTAGCTTTAGTCTAACCATGTTTATGGCTAGCTAATCCTCCTAGCTAGGGCTAGGAGGTGAAGCTTGTGGAGTTATGGGATGTTCTATGGTTTGGATTCATGTTTTTGAAGTGATTTTGATTTAGTTTTATTTTAAGGAATGTTTACAGTCTTTAATGGTTTATTGTGACTTATATTACAGTAGATCTGCGATGCTTGAGTGTTTCCTTCCCCTTTCTTGTGATTATGAAGCTAGGACACCCTGTTGTTCACCATCACCCCTTGGACATGGTGGGATGACGGAACTTTTCCTGAGATTCATGCATCACTCAGATTGGCTTTGGAATGGTTTAATTCTGTTGTTTGCTTTGTCTTATGGGCATGGTTTTGTGATGGAATCCATTCTAATTTACACCCGTCTGATCTCTTGAAAACTAGATCAAAAGAAGTTCAGAATTGATTTTCAGGTTATATTTTCCAACTGGATGAAGATGGGACTCGAAATCCAGTTGAGTTCACGAATCGACCGTAGATCTCCCTGATCTCTACAAGTGGATCTTCTGAATCCCTAGTTTCCTTCCTTTGAATTCTTTATAATTAAGTTCATTTATTCCACCATATTACTCATATTCACTCAACTTAGATTACATCTTATTCCAGTTCTAATTCTAGTTAGTTTCAGAATACGTACAGGTTTCAGTCCCTGTGGATTCGACCTCGGTCTTACCGAGATTATTACTACATCACAACCCTATACTTGGGGAGCGAACAAGCTGTCGGCCTACGCTGGGGCGATGAGCCTCCCCGTAGTGACCAGTGAGCAACACCGCCTCGTGAGCCGAATAACTGTCAGCCTACACTGATCAGGTGACGAGCCCTTTGTAGTAACCTCGAGCATATTCTGAGACTGCGTTGAGGCGACGAGCCTTTTCATAACGACTAGAGTATAAACTAGGCCTACACTGATCAGGTGATGAGCCCTTTGTAGAAACTTAGAACCGCAACATCGTATGAGATTTACTAGGACTGACGACCCTAGAATAGATCATTGTTTGAGAATTGATATAAGGGAGGTACCTTAGCTTCCCAACCCTACTGTATGAACAAACCTAAGTAAGAACTTGGTTAACATGATCATAACATCGCATTGTACGGTGCTTTGGCGAGGAAGTAGCATGTGTCTGGAGTGGTGCATGCCACGACTGTGAGATGAAGTTTGCAGAGGGAGTGCAGGCGAGGGCATGCATCATATCATACTATATTTGCATTAACAAGAGTATTTAGGGCTTGATTGTTGTACTGCTTTATCATTTCTACGTGATTGAATTGATAACATGTTAACCTTTGCCTTATAGATCCACTGAGTTGATCACTCACTCCCACGTTTTGGGACGGTGTTTTAAACACCAACTAGACTCTGTCTTAGTTGCAGATGGTGACGTGACGTATGAGGCAGAGCCTGACTTCTATGACGACGAGGAGGAGTTCTCATACATGCAGTTATCAGGCGGGTTTACGTAGATCGCTCTGATCGACGGGTTTACAGGGATATATGATTAGTTGGACATTCACATTTTGTCATTTTGTATTTTTTGGAACAGATATGTATTTATTTAGCTCAGTAATGCCATTATACTCGGGAGATTGAGAAACACATTTATGTAGTTTATATATCTATCACAGTCTTCCACTTGCGAAATTTAACTGTCTTTGGAGTATGATATGTTGTTTGGTATATTCTCACTCATGCTTAAGGCACTAATACAAACAACATTTAATCATCATTATCTATGTTGCATAAATGATGTGCTGGGACTCGGGAGTTGGGCTTATGCTCGACTCCCGAATTTCAGGGTGTTATAGTATCAGAGCAACGATTAGGTCGAACCGGCCATCTATCAATTATCTATTCTTGTTCATCTTCATTCACCGATTAAAGCCACTCAGCATGCCAAACAGGTGAGTAGGAATTATCCATCCTTTTAGTATTATTTTTCAAGTAATAAAAAATTAATCTAAATACCATACACATGAACATATGAAGAACTCTAGCAAAATTATGCCCACAAATCCTTTTTATAAATGTATATATTTAACCTTATGCCTTATAACCTTACATTTGGTATGTAGGAGAGAAATCAACTCAAGGAGCCAAGACTCTTGTTCGAACTTGGCTATGTGACCTTTTCAACAGGTTGGATGGTCAATAAACAATACAGTAGACTATAGGAAGTTTTTAATGGTCGGCATTCAATGGTCACTATTTCTTGTGTTGTGGTCCACCTGATATTTTATTGACTTAATTTTTAGGACAATTTCCTAACATAAGCCAAAAAACAGATGAACAGTATGGATATAAAATGCATAACATCAAGGTGGGCCCTAAGGTCAGGTTTTGACCTCTGTGGGGCCTACTTGTGCTCTCCATATCGAATCCAAACCGTTAATCCGGTGTGCATTCTCATGTTTGCTTACGTCCCAGGTCACTGTATAGTCCAAAACTCAAGTGAGACATGCTATGAAGAGCAACGTACAATCACGCCTAAAATATAGATATTCACGTGTACGTGGCCGGCGTGAATTTTGGGATGACCTGCATTTACATCTGCCCCTCCATTCTAGCGTGGCCCACTTGATGATGATTAGGTTGGAAGACCCCACATTCGATCTGGAAGTTTCTATGGTTGGTGTCATTCTCCCCTTCATTGTCCCTCATTGTACTGTTGGCATGGCCCACCTCAGTGTGAATTTTGGACGTATGTGATCATTCCCACGTATAATATATGGTGAATTTTGGATGTATGTGATCATTCCTACCTATGATATATGTTGAAGAAAATCAATTAATTATAAGGTTCAGATGCGATTCTGCAACCTGACACCATGCACGTTTTGATTCTCAGGCCATTTAATTTGAATGTACGTAATTTTTCTGTTTATGATACGTACGTAAAATGGACCCATATTTTGGACAGTTTAATTTGATTTATTTATGTGCCAACTATGCAATTTTGAAGTGCCTGTGTATCATCCATCACAATCTATCAGAGTATTAAAGATTTTTTATTTTTTCCCCTCACTTTCTTACGTTTACACCAACCACCTTTATTTACAAAGAGCGGCGTGGATCAAACTGTGGGGCCCACGTTGATGTATGTACCTTACATCCAATCCGTCCATATGTTTGGAAAAATTATTTTAAATCATAATAAAAAATTGAAGCAAATCCAAATCTCAGGTGGAAAACACCATAGAAAAAAGTGTTGATTGAATACCCACCATTAAAAGCTTCTTGGGGGACACCGGAATGTTTATTAGCCATCCAACCTGTTGATAAGGTCAAAAATACCTGGATGAAGGGACCACGAAAATATCAGCTTGATGCAAAACTTTTGTGGCATAGAACAAGTTTTTAATGGTCATTAATCACTGTTTCCTATGGTGTGGTCCACATGAGATTTTTATCTTTTTCATTTTTAGGATCTTGCACTAAAATCGCCTGTCAAAACGGATGGACGGCGTGGATGTAAGGACAATACGTCACTATGGGCACCACAGTCAGGGATCCACCGAAGCCGCGCCCATTTACAAAAGCTCCATTCTATTCTACTTTGTATTATTACATTACCAGAAGTAGATGGAAAGTAGTTCATCTATCAACGAGAGTGGGTGTAAATATCAAATTCCGGGTAAGAATAACATCTCTCATTTTCACGAGCGTTTGGTTTCCAAAGCCCCATGTGAGATGTCATGAAAGAGTAACCTGCTTTCACGGTAAACGAGTCCTGACTCACCTGACCAGGTAAGGGTATTTTCGGCATTTCGTGATAAGCACGGGATTTGTTAAAATTCCAAAAGTAACTTCCTCAATCATTACGAATGGAGCTTACACAAACGCAAAACATGCCCTTTTTTGAATGCCCGGAGAGAATCCTCGGAAACGGTTCTCAGAATAAGCTTATTCTACCACGCAGTGTGTGGGGTCCACCAGGATGTATGTATAACATCCAATCCGTTCATCATGTCCATCACATCATTTTAGCTGTAAGTTCCATAAATCAGGAGGACTCAGAACTCAGGTGGGCCATACCATGTAAAATCGTGCCTAAAAATGTATGGGGTCCACCATGATGTTTTCATAATATCTAATCCGTCCATCATGTGGGCCACCAAATGTTCTTATTATATTCCACAAATCAGATGGATCCAAAACTCAAGTGGGCCATAATATCTAAAACCATACCTAAAACCTATAAAATAATGTGTGGCATGGCTCACCTCATGAATTTTAATATGGACTTGCTTTTTTAGTACCGATTAATCATAATGGAAGCATCTTAAAGGGGTCTTCTGGACCATTGGATGTGGGCCCTACCTCACGGTTGGCCCATACACCACCTTGTAAATAAGCTTATTTTACAACAGCCGTAGAGGTTCCCACCTCAATCCATCCTAGCTATTTTAACCAATGGAGGAAATCCCATAGTTTGTCATGATAAAAGAAAAAACTTTGATACTCGGGAAGGGTGTGATGGATGATACTCGGGCGCTTAGAAATTGCACAAGCAGCATAATAATAACTCAAAACCAAACTGTCCATGTAGGCTCCACCGATTAAAAAAAAAACGTGGGGCCCACTGGGATGTTGGTGACAAGTCCACCTAATCTATCGAATTCTCAAGCGCAGGACATTATCAAAAAAAAAAGTACATCTAAAACTCAAGTAGATTACACTATATACAAAAAAGAAAAAAGAAGAAAAAAAAGTAGAAATGTAAATACTCAGCCATTGAGACTGTCCTGTGGCCCATCATGATGTTTATATGCCATCCAAACCATTCATAAAGTCATTCTAATTACGATCAACTAAAAAACATATATATTAGCTTGATCCAAAGCAAAACTTATGTATTATGATCGACTTGAATTTTGGATGATTTTTTAGCTTATGAGAAACTAGAGGTGTATGCGAGTCGAACCAGGTTGAGTTGTGCCCAGCTCTACTCGGCTCGACCATTGGCTGACCCCAGCTTAAACTCGGCTCAACTTCGTCCTCGAGTCTGACTGGCCAACTCGGTTCGATTAGCGGATCAGGCTAGTTCGAGTCGAGTTCAAGCCAAGATCGAGCTGAGTTTACCTGTGGGCATTTTTACAAACATATAAAGTGCACCTTTAATTTCTTACTGTATGTAAAACAGAAACAACAATTTCTAAGTATTTCATCAAATAGTCAGTAAGCAATATCAAAATCAAGATGAAAGGGTATTTGTTTCATATCCATACATTTCTCGCTATCTACTGACACTATTGAGTCATTTCATCAAACACTTGGTGTGCAACATCAATATCAAAATAACCGAGTCACCGAACTAGTTTGATCTGAGTTCGATTCAAGTTGAGGTTCGATCCAAGTTGAGTTAAGTTTGAAGTCAGTTCAAAATTTTTTCAAACTAAAAAAATCAGCTCAACTCAGCTCGAACTCAATTTCAAACTGAGTTGAATCGAGCTTTTTCGAGCCGAGTCGAGTAAGCTAACCGACCTAACTTGTTCGTGTACAGCTCCACGAGAAACTAATGGATAGGATGAAACGGCAAGAAGTTCCCTTGGGCTGCCAGATAAATGCTAAAGCCAAAGTTAAACTGATCCCATTTTCTAATCTAAGATTGGTGGTCATTAATGGACGGTTGGAAATGAAAAAGATTAGTGGTTCCGAATTCAACAAGCAAATATCCACCCAAACGATGTTAAGATTGCTTGAACGATCTGATTTTGAGGTAGTGACCAATGATTGGTCCTACAAGTAGGACGTTTTACGTTGTTTTATACTATGCAAGGTGGCTAATATTTTAGTGCCTGCGTATTAACTATCCTCTTCCGCCAGAGTATCAATAACTACTGCCACAATAATACGAGTACATAGGACGCCGCTTGGGTGTACTCATTGCAATCCCGGACTTGGTGTACGCTACAAAATCTCATTTTCCAAGCACGGATTGGGATTCCCGCCCGCTCTTTATGACGTGGAGATTGATGTGCAGTCGGTTTTGTTCTCCACACGTGATGATTGAGAAAGATAAGGGTCTATACAGTACTCATACCGTGTATCAAACCTACACGTGCGTGTACAGTGGGTCAGGTTGCCACGTGTTTATCAATTTGGACCGTCCAAATTGTGGTTCCCCAGTTTGGATTTGGAAAAAGCCAAAAATTACACTGATTGTGGAGTTGTAATTATCTGATAGGTGATCTTCAAATGGAGTGTAAAAGGAAACTATTTGTGGGTCCAAATTCAGTGGGCAAAATGGAATGGTGAGAACCGTTGGATTGAGGTTATTTTTCACTAAAGATGATCTAAAATGTAAACTGTGTGAACTTATTAGGTTGATGTATTCACATCGCATCTAATTCCAGCAAAGGAAAAAAAAAAAAAAAAAGATTTATACATTAATCTCTAGGACTTCCCCACAGCATTCATGTAAACCTCTTTTTTTTTTTTTTTTTTTTTTTTTTAATTTAAATTTTTTATTTATAAATGTTTTATGTTTTATGTTTTTTTGTTTTTTGGGGTTAGCTTGTTAGTACACAACCATGTCATAAACACACTCCATGTTAGCCACCCCCACTAGGGATCGATGCCAAGACCTCAAGTGTTGAAACAAGGTATATCCACTCAATCTGCCCGCATTCATGTAAACTTTCTAATGAATGGTTTAGATCATACATTTGTATGGTTAGAATCATGATGTACTTTTTCCTTTTAATTTTTGTCAATTTTGATTCTTTATGTTAAGAGGTCTTCTTGATTTATTTTTAGTGGAGGGATTAAAAAACTGTTGTATACATCTATGGTAAGAGCCGAAATTATCTTGCGTGTTTTATCTTCTCTTTTAAATAAAATTTATTAATAAGTAGGTCTTATAGTTTGAGTGCACACTAGTATAGTACTCCATCATGATTGTTTGCCTCCAAGTGCAGAGGTTTGTAAGTAGTATCCCGTGAATACGGGGTCGATCCTACAGGGAGATGAATTGTGAGAAGAAAAAAATCAAACGCAAAATAAACTAAGTAATAAAAATTAATCTGATGATTTGATTTTGAGATTTTTGAATGGATGTAATTCAATTGAATAAAATAACACCCAAGCTTCAAAGTTCCACACATACGTTAATGTTCCAAAATCATGATGACTTGGATAACACAACTAGGATCCGAGCACTATGGTCAGCCTAGTCGGAAAATAAAACAGTTTAAGTATTTTAATAAATGATATAAACTATTAGAAAATTATGGATTTGCACCATTGACATATATTCTCAAGCGTCAGTGATTTTAAGTATTCAATATCTATAGGATAATGAATATCAAAGAAATATAACAGGTTGAGAACCTCTCCTATATAGGAAATCTGATTGATCTAGGGTAAGCCTATCCATCAATGTGGATCTCATATGATGGAAACATATGGATCTCACAAGAGGATAAAAAACAAAACCTAAATAATAGATAACATGCATACACCATTTTTCTCATCATTAAAACAATCAATCATCATAATCTTAAAGAAACATTAAACCCATGTGCTTCCCTTCTAGCTTGGGATAGAAGGAACTTAGAAAAACATAATTAAATTGCAGAAATAAAAAGCAACAAAAAATAAAGAAAGAAAATGCAAATAGAAAAGATCTTAAAAAAAACAACTTATAAAGCTTTAATAAAACTAAAAACTCTTTAAAAATCCTAAACTTTGCTCTTGAATGCCTTGAATAATATTTTAGAATGCCCTAGGAAGCCCTATTTATAAGTAGGGACCTCCAATTTTCGTACAAATTTGAAAAACCCTAGAAACCGCATCAAATATATATATTTTTCCAAAATAGACTTCTTGCTGCATAGTTCATTTAAAACAGACTTCCTGCTAAGCAGTTTCTCAAAATAAACTTTACAGCTTCATAATACACTTTTTTAGGACGATTTCAGGATTCTTCACTTCAAATCTTCGATTCTCTTCATTCTTCACTTGGTTTTCTTAGATCTTTGGCATGTGAATTCTTCAATCTTGGTCTCCTAAGATCAATCCCTTGCTTTGGTAATTCTTGAGCATCAAAATCATGCTTTTAACACCATTTTTCAATCCAAACACTTAAATTCACCTTGCAACACATACATGAGTAAAATAGAATATTAAGCGGATTCATGTTCATATAACCAAGATATAAATGGAAAAAATTATGCAATATTTGAGTCTCAACACATCACCCTACAAAATTAGGTATACTCTATTGTTAAGAAAGTCCGTTGATATGTCTTACACATATATATACTCATGATCCAATCTTTCTATTATCATTACCTTTTGCTAATGATTTAAATTCTAAGTAAGTTGAGTGGTGAATTATTGGATTATCATTAAGTGTGATCAAAATAGTTTTAACAATTAAAATAAAATTTAAATAGTTAAAAAACTTAGTCATTAAAAACTTCTTAAGTATCATGCCCTATACAAAAGATCACTTAATGAGTCTAGGTTCTGATTAGATGCAGTAATATAACATGTCCTAAAATAAGTCAAGTGCTCTCATGTTGGTCCAAGTAGGAATTAATAATTCTTAATAGACGTACCAACATCGCCTACTTTCAGTGGCGTTTAGTAAACCTATGAAAGTGAGGCAATGTCGTCCAGTTAAGATCATGATCATTACATGTCATTAGGTCTAAGAATTAATCATATAATGAAACATCAATCTTGATCATATTGATAATTATTTAGGCTAATAGGCTCCTTAATTATTAGCTTAAACTTGATTTTTCAATGCAAGTGCGGCTCAAAGGTCTAATACTAAGATCAAGTGTCCATGACATACTCACGATTCTATATATGGTAAGGGCAAAAGTACAACTAACATCAAGTCAATTTCAAATGATGGAGATTGTCCATTCTGACCTAAGTCAATTCTCTCACATAAGATGATCACATATCTTATAATATACTATTAATAGATTTTTCTTAAGCATTTGGCAAATTTGAGATAGTCATGACCTCATAGGGTATCGAGATTCATGAATCACAACTCACCCTACGCAATGACCTCCATGTCAAATCTCAAGTTTTCAATGACTACTCAAGAAGTCACTTAAATAATTTGCATTTAGGGGGTGTTTGTTTTTTAATTTTCCTATATAAATATATGTAAATGAATAATTATTAATTATCAATGTAATTCTTATACTTTTTTCTATGTTGATAATAATCATTTGCTTTTTTTTTTTTTTTACGCTAAAACTGAGGGTGCAAATTTCATATGGGGCATGCTGTGATATATGTATCTTATCCACGCCGTCCATCCATTTTGGTGGATGATTTTAGGGCACGAATCCAAAATTAAGGTAAATCCAAAGCTCAAGTAGACCATGCTACACAAAACAGTGGGTTGAACGCTTATCGTTAAAAACCTTTTACGATTACAATTTCCTATGACGTGGGCTACTTGAGCTTTAGATCTTCTTCATTTTTAAGCTCATGCCCTAAAATGTTCAAATAAAATGGATGGACAACATAGATACATCACAGACATCACAGTGGATCCCATCGATTTAAATCAACATTTTCTAAATCAAGTTTCAAGGTGAAAATACTCTCAGAAATTAAACAGATGTAAATAACAATAATGAGCTATTTACAACTATTTATTGGTATTTACCGAGAAAGGAAAAAATTAAACACCCCCTTATATAAGTTTAAGACAACACCATGTATTAATAAAGGTAATATCATATTGCCCACATGGGAATATGGTGATCATGAGCAATGACTGACATCGACCCTACCACAACCATGTAGCCAGCACATTGGTTTTCAAAGGCACAATTCAAACAATGACTCATATTAGACTAGATCAGAGTGGAATGAGTTTAAGTCGACTCAAAGGAGTTGCATCAAACTTGGACGGTCGGTAATCCATTGCCGTTTATATTGTTAGTGTGTGTGTTAGGGTTGGAAATTGAAGGCCCATTACCCATCAAGCTTGAGTTTTTGGTCTAATCAATAAATGAGTTGGGCCCAAATCTAGCCCTACCTCCCTTGTTAAACATGGCACCATACAAATTTGAGATTTAAATACCTTAATAATGTCCTAAGTAGGCTATCCAATATTTTAATAAGAAACTCATATCTTAATAATCTCAAGTTTAGAAAATAAGGAGCGTAATTTTAAGGTTGGCATTTTTTAATTTTATTTTATTTGCATGGTAGCTCATGCAATGTGTTGAATATAATGAACAATTCAAAATCATCTTCAACTCCTCCAATGCAGCTAAGAGCACTTTAATTGAGAGAGAGAGAGAGGTTTGCAAGACATGGGGAGGGGAGAAGTTGCATTAGATCTGGGTGATTTTCAATAATCCAAATGGTTTAGATGACCATCAGGGATCCAAGAGAGAAGCTTAGGTTACAATATTTCAACCTTTGATCATTTAACTCTTTTTTCTTTTGAACATCAATCATTTTCTTAACTATTATTTCGTGGACCATTTCCAAACTAAAAGATTTTCTATGTAATTGCACTTTTCTTTCTTCTTCTTCTTCATTTTATTTATTTATTTTTTGGTTTTTGGAAAACCTAGGATTGGGGACTTTCTTAATATCAGTGTATGTTCATGTAAAATACTTATTTGGTAGCCCTACCTTGAATGGTCTGATTCATGAACTTCACACAATCCTGACCCTTGAATTGGAGGATTTGGTAGAGTTTTGTTAACCATTTTCTTTAAAGGTTCCATTTTGTCTTGCAAGTCCTCTAACAGAAAGGTTATGATTTTCTGATTTGCCTATATATGGGGTAGATGAATGGTTTGGATTTGGAATGCATGCCTCATACTAATAACACTATGCACTGGGTCCCACCATAGGGAATAAAATAATAGGCACTGTTTGGATGATTCACCATATAAATTTCAAGTGGACCCTGCTACTTGTGGAATTTGTTATATTGGAAAACATAACTATTAAATGTATTTGATAAGAGAAAATTTGATGTAGAAAAGGTTATAGACAACTTCATGAATTGCCAGGATAGAAGGAAATCAGGCCAGGTTGCCGTTGAAAGGCATAAGTATGCGATCAGTTATAGGAATTATTATTATAAGATATGGTTAGAAAGCTACTAATTAACACATGAAAGAATGCAAAATGTGTTGGGATGCCTTGCACAAACCTTAGGATCTAGCCTCCCGAAACAAACCAGAATTATGGATAATAAAGCAATGAAATAAATCAAAGCATCAATCACACACCACACAAGAGATTTTTACGTGGAAAACCCTCAAAGAGGTAAAAACCACGGGACCTCGTCCAGATCAACAATCCACTATGAAGTAGAACGTTTACAACCTTCTTCACTCACGCAGGAGTGGATAAACAATAAGAGAAATAGAGAAAACGGAGAGATCTAACCGATTACGAGGACATAGAAGCACTGAGATGTAGATTGCAAAATAGAGAACCTCCACGAGCAGAACCTCCCTTCTATAAGCTTCCTCTCTCTCTTTCTCCCTCTCTCTCACCTTTGATAGTCCTAAACCCTTTAGCAAATACCTTGTAAAGCTTTAGGAAACCCTCTTGCTATTTTGTGATACTTAGAAAAACCCTAAGCAACCCCTTTTATAGTTTTGGGAAACTCCTTTCCGCATCCCAGTTGCGAAAGGACTCAAATCCGCAGTTTCGCGCAAAATCGCGGAACAAACTGCGTAACCTACGACTAGTCCTGGAAATTCCAGGACTGGTCTTTGCCTCCTACGACTGGTCGTAGCTCACCTACGACCGATCGTGGGTCACCTACGACCGGTCGAGAACCCCGGAGAAAAATAGTCCGAACTCGCTGGACTTTGAGTCGAGCTACGACTCGACTCCCACGACTGGTCGTATCAGCCCTCGACCGGTCGAGCAGGGCTCACGACTGGTCGAGCACGGGGCAAAATACCCCATCAAAATGGTACCGAAGAAAATCATTGTCCTTGTCAAACAACCAAGACCTTGAATCCACAAGGTAAGTTGAATCTACAAGAAATAAAGAGAGATTCAAATAATTCATTAAATAATGATCTAAGATTATTTGGTTACATTATTTATATGGACGACTAAAATCTTAATTCGATTAGGAATTACTCACAAAGCATTTCTGGCATTATTAGTAGCAACTTCTAAAAAAGACAAAAATAAAGAGATATGGTGACAACGGAAATTATATATATATATATATATATATATATATATATATATATATATATATATAATCTAAAATCTTGATTTTGATCCCAAAGATGTGAGTTTTTTCATAAAATGTACGTCTTCAAGTTGCTTTGTTGGTCGGTTAACTTAGGACGCACCGCCTTATAAAGATCGCTAAGTTATGCATTTCGTGATGATGCTCAGTTTAAAAGCTACGTCTCTTTTATAGGCAAAACTTCAAACTACAAATTCTCTACATCTACCATGAATTTTTTAGAATCAGACATGCTTAAGACCTTGCTTATGATAGACTATTTCCACTTTCGTTCTGACTTATTTTCATCCAACTATGCTAAGAATACACCAGCGACCCACACTACATCATTAACAAACTCCAAAAAAGATTTTGTAGAATAAAGTTGTGTAGGGTTGAATTTTTAGTTCCAAATTAAAATTTACAATTTTAATCATATTTAGTTTGTTAATTTAGCATTTGAATAATCCGATTCTACTTTAATGCCTTCTTTTACCTCATTTTTTTAAAAAAATAAAAATATAAATTTGAATCAGTTTATATATCTCTACCATTTTAAATAAGTTTTCTATTTTAGATTAGCTTATAAATTCATGCTTACAATCATAGCTGCATTGAGGAGAGAAGTGGCGATTATTATTTTTGTTCTTATTTGAACGTTCTTTTGTTTTGCTTGTGGAATCATGAATTATTGTAGAGAAGAAGAACAGGATCTTTTCCTCGTTTTTCTAGGCTGTCCCAACATAAAAGGCTATGATACTTGGATAAAATCTGACCAGTCAAGCTACCACCTTTATATACATGCATTCAAGTACTTAAATCCAAAACACTTCAAATAGTGGGCCCCAACATATGTGTGCCAAAATAAGAAAAAATCACATCAATTGAAATGACTACTGTGTGGCTGAGCGGCCATTTGAAAAGGGAAATGACTTATGGCCATTAAACAACATCCATGGACACAAGGGCCCGACTTATGTGGATCTGAGGTGCGTGGATGCCTGATTGTGATTGGCCTACCTTGACATATGTGTCTTAAATCCATGCCGTCCATCCATTTCACCAGCTCATTGTAGAGCATGAGACCCAAAATAAAGCAAATCCAAATCTTAGGTCGACCACACCACAGGAAATAGTGATGATTGGTATTAAAAACTTCTTGGAGGGGACAAAAGTTTTGGATCAAGATGATATTTGTGTGGACCCTTGATTCAGGTCTTTGTGACCTAATTAAAAGGTTGGATGGCAAATAAACATTTCGGTAGCCCCCAGGTAGCTTTTAATGGTGGGCATTCAATAATCACTGATTCATGTGGCATGGTCCACCTGAGATTTGGATCTGCATTGTTTTTGAGCTCATGTCATAAAATGAGCTGGATAAATGGATGGACGGCGTGGATTGGACAGGAGAAAAATGGTCCTTGCTTTTTGTGACCCTGTTCTTATTAGAAAAAATAAAAATAAAAATAAAAGATCACGAAGTAATTGCGGACAAAAAAGAGCTCATTTTCTTCATACTCACAAATTATTTTTATACACTCTTGAAATGGCTACGAGTAAAACACAACCCATGATGGCCCAATCAATCTGATTTGGAGATTGCCACGTGTACGGTGGATCTCACATTTTTGGACAGTTTGGATTGAGGTACATATCACATGTGTGCCATGTATTTTGTAGCAGTGTGTGATCGTACCAATATCAAATAATTCCTTGTTCCCGAATCTTTCACCGTTGCATTTGGAGCCCCAGATACATCATCCAGACCGTTGATCTTATAGGACTCACTGCAGATGTATGATTACTCAAAAATCTTCTAGATTGGATGATCCTATCCATCAAATCTTTGGACTTTTTCCTCAATGATTGTTGCATTTTCTCAACCGTCTATATTTTAGCCATTGATCAAAGTATTGGAACCTCTAATTTGGATGATTGCTGAGGAAATCCCATCCATAGTACAGAAAACCCAACCATGGTCCCTACTTTGCCTAATGCCTCTTTGGTGTTTCACCATTGCATATTTAACAGTGTTCCCATTGTCCACTTCTCTAGATTTGATGGGCCCCACTGTAGATGTAGGATGTCCCAAGACTCTCCAAAATTGGAAGATCCTAACCTTTCCATCAATTCCCTATAAAATAAATTATTAGGAACAAAATTCAAATGTACTAAAAAAAATCCTTTCTAGCTAGTTGGTAGTTATTGATAGATGGGTCAGCTGATAGGATCTAACATATCTATATGAACATAGCGATGGTTGCAGAAAGTTGAAGATGGATAATGATTTCGATCCTATGGTTAAGATGGCCATCGAATATGATCAACGATTTAGATCATCTAAAGATAGCTTAATGAAAAATCTTATTTCTTTCAAATTTTTTAAAAGATTATTAGAATGTATCATGAACTGAAAAACTTAGGAATTTGAATACAATGAGACTTATTTTTATAATACTTAAACCTTTTGTCTTATTACAATATTCTCTCATTTGAATTTAAGTTAATAAAAATTGTTTAAAAGAACAATTGAGTGGGACCCACCTATTAGATATTGTACAAAAGTGGGCCCCACAGCCTGTTCCAATAGTTTTAACAAGTGAGACTAATGGCTCATTCCTTGAGGCTATTATAAAATTTTCTGAATAGGAAACCTAGCTATCCCATCATTTATGGTCCACAAATGGACAGCTGGGAAGAGAAATTAATGCAGCAAGCAAATAAGATCAGTGGTCTAAAAATGGACAGTTGGAAAGAGAAATGCAGCAAACAAACAAGCTTGATGGCTTATGTTCTTCCCATCTATGAGTGTTTTGAGGTCTCATCCATCCAACCTGTAAAATGTCTGGATTTCTGAAAAATGGGTTCCACTTGTCAGAACTGAAACCCCAATCCAATGTAATACAACATGCAACATTTCAAAGATAAAGGGTTGTGCCATCCGTCATTTCACACTGCAGTCACACGTGCCAATACAGCACTCACCACACGCTTATGGGATCAGTGGTTTCATTTAGATGGGCCACATCATTTAAGATTATTTGATTTATAACTAAGGCCATTCATTCTGCACCATAGCATGTAAAATAAATGAATGGATAGGAAAACTTGTTTTCTCTGTCCACTTGTTTTCTACATGTGGCCCACCTTGGAGTGAAACTCCTGATTTGTGCCATAAGATTTAACACCGTCGATGGAAAGGATCTCGTTGAATTGTAAGGTTGAGATGCGTTAGCCATAAATATTATCCTGATGTGCCATTTCAGCCACACCGTGCCCATAATTAGGTGATCCAAACCGTTTATCTTATGGCTCCTGTGGTGGATATAAGGCGCATGAGAAAAATCTTCAAAATTAGATGATCATAACCCTTTGATCAATGGCATGCAAAGAGGCCGTTAAGAAAAATTGTAGTAATTCAGAGAAAAATGCAAGTATATCATTCCTAAGATCCTCCAATTTGAAATGTTGTAGAGGAGCATGTCATCGTCAGGATATCATATTCAGGGGCAGGGTATTGCTTCTGCCCGTATGCCATGCGGCATACAATATAGGGATGATGTGGTGGGATGTGATTGGATGGTAGCTATTGTTGAAGAAAAGCCGATAAAAAGCATGTTTTAAAGTCCGCTAAGTTTATAATTTATTCAGTTTATTTTTAACAACAGTTTACCGTCCAATCAAATTTTCAAATGACGATGAAGCATAGAAAAAGATAATACCCAACCCGTATTTTTTAAAATAGTGGTGACTAATCTCCCATACTTTGAGGCACTGATATAATACTATCCAAGTCATCCAAATTGTGGGTCCCACTATGGGTAAAGTATTAGTCTAAAGCTAGATCAATTAATCTTAGTCTTCATAGCTGTAAAATGAATAGTTAAAAGTAAAAGAGTCAGTGATACAATTTGAAAGGGAAAATGGTTAATATTCTTTTTTTTTTTTTTTTTTTTTGCCTTTTATGTTCTATTCATAGTTGGGTTAATGATTTGGGTGATATATATTGCCTTGCAATTACACCATGTGTTTGTTTGAAAAGTTAGTGGCATATGCCGAATGACTCCAACTAAAGAGATGGGTTTATAAGAGCTTATTCGGTCAAGTCGGCTCAAGTAAAAGAATGCGGTCGGTTGGGCTATGGTTGACCATGGCTTGACCTGCCCAAGGTTTTAGAATTTAGAGACTTCGAACAAACTCATTTGGTCATGAGTTGAGTCATGAGACTGTAGACATGTTCACGTACACATCGACATGTAGGCAAATATACAAATATGAAGTGTGTGTATAATTTATAAGTTCATGGCTCATATATATATAATAAGGTTGGAAATAATGCTTAAATCTACTGCCTACAAAATCAGACAATTCTATTGCTTAGGGAGGCCGCATTTGATGATTTTTTATTTTTATTTTTTCTAGCTAGCCATTCATTTGTATTAAAGTCCCTTGATATATATCGATACACCATTCTTTAATAGCTCGAGCTCCTAGCGAAACTAGTTATTTAACATGATATCGGAATAGAACGTCAAGTGTTCGAATTTTGTAGGCCAAATCAGACAATTCTATTGCTTAGGTAGGCCACATTTGATGATTTTTTTTTTTTTTTTTTTTCTTTTTTCTAGCTAGCCATTCATTTGTATTAAAGTCCCTTGATAAACATATCGATACACCATTCTTTAATAGCTCGAGCTCCCAGAGAAACTAGTTATTTAACATGATATCAGAATAGAACGTCAAGTGTTCGAATTTTGTGACAGCAAATATGCATCTGTAATATATTCTGCTGACTGGAGGAAGTGATTATTTGACAATTTGTGGCCTTATCATTTCATCTCAGGTCATAGGGGTAGTTCAAGAACCCAAAAACTCAACTTGACTCAATGTTCAACAGTTTTGGTTGACTTGAAGACTTGACCCAACTCAATTCCATAGTGCCAGGGACATGAATGATATTCTACCATTC
This sequence comes from Magnolia officinalis, assembly GCA_021015155.1. NCBI lineage: Eukaryota > Viridiplantae > Streptophyta > Magnoliopsida > Magnoliales > Magnoliaceae > Magnolia > Magnolia officinalis. The sequence continues at coordinate 63,196,534 of JAJHSJ010000011.1, forward strand.
CACTCTATCAAGGGCCATTTTTTTAATTTAGATTATAGGTAATCTAATATTTTCTTACTATATCTAAGTTCTTTTGGAATTTTCCTTTGCTCCTTTTAGAACTTTCAAGGTATACCAATTCATTTCTTCTAATTGACTTTTGGCTCTTGGTCTCTATTGTATATGATCAAACCAACTAAGTTTACCGTTCCCCATCTTATTTTATTAGTGCTACTCCTAAATTCTCTTAAATGTATTCTCTTGTCTCGTCTTGCCACCTATCCATCTCAACATTCTTATTTCTGCTATACTTATCTTATGAGCCTCTTGTTCTTTTAACTACCTAGCATTTTATCTAATAAAGTATGACTGGTCTTATAGTTATATCTCATAGAAAAATTCCCTTTTAGTGTCAATGGCACAAGATCATATCGAACTCTAGAAGTACATCTCCATGTCTTCTATCTAGCTTGAATTCCATGGGCAACATTCTTTTTAAAATCTCCACTCTTATGAATTATTGACCCAAGGGATTAAAAGTAGTCATTTTGAAAAACTTATTAGCAATCTTAACTAATTCTTTTTTTTTTTTTTTCTCACTTCTATTCTTGTTAAAATTGTACTCAATATACTATGTTTTATTCCAATTAATTTTAAATTCTTTAGATCCTAAAGCATTCTTATATAGTTTTGTATTTACGCTCTTTCCCGTCTTGTCAATTAAAACCATCAAAACCATATCATCTGCAAACAATATATATCATGGGATTTCTTCTTGTAAATGCTACATTAATTTGTCTATAATAATAAAAAAGTATATAGGCTCGATGTCAATCCCCATTGCAAGCATAAAGTAATTGGAAACTCACTTGTTTCTCCATTAGAAGCGCTCACAATTATTATTATTTCCTTGTATATATCAATAATTATGTCCATACATCATTTTAAAATTCTTTTATTCCCTAACACTTACTAGATTAACTCTCTATGGAATTTTCCTTATGCTTTCTCTAAATTAATAAAGAACATATAGAGATTCTTCTCATTTCCTTATTTTTTCATTCAATTGTCTAAGTAGAAAAATAGCTTCACTGATAGATCTTCTAACCATGAAACCAAATTAATTTTTTGAAATATTTATCTCATGTTTTAGTTATTTTTTTTTTCTCAATCACTCATTTTCAAATTTTCAGTGTAGACACCCCACCTACTCGAGAGACAACCAACGGTTGTCTTAGAACTGTCGGTCGACTGACTATCTTAGAATCGCCGGTTGTGGTGCGACCCTAGTGGCCTCTTCTTTGGTGACTTGTGACAGGACTGCTTTCACCGGTACTGTGCCCTAATGCCTAATCCTATCATCACTGTAATACTATACAAATAATGCCTCTCATCGCTATAATACTATACAAACAACGCTTGTCATCATTGTAATACTATAGAAACAACACCAAACTACCGATTTCACATTATAAATACCCAACGTGAAGAGCGAAAGAGGAGGAGAAAAAAAAGAAGACGAGTGCAAGGATAGTCAGTGAGCACTTCTGGCAAGAGAGTGAACGCCCGAAATTAATTAGTCAGTGAGATCCCTTTGCAGGAGAGCTAACATTCAAAACTCAGTTAGCGAGTGCTAGCCTCGAAGCGAGAGTTATAAGTGCAAATGTCTAGAGCTTAACTAGAGTCCAGCAGCGCCAGGTCATCATGTAACTTTCATATTAACCAATTATCGAAGCAGCCCAATAAAGACTAGGGGTACAATCGGGGATGTCCGATCATCTCTTTTGCTGCATGAGAGTACTTAATTTTCTCATTCTTCCCACCTCTTTAACACAAATCACTTCAAGTTCCACACATTCTAAGATTGAGACCATTATATATATATATTTCATTTATAGCTCCATCCGACCTTTTCTTTTTATCTGTTCAAATGGCTTAATCCCTATGTGATTAAGCTGAGCCAAGCATTGACTAAAGATTAATAATATTTTCAAAGAAATTCACAAAACCCTGTCAAGTAAAGACTATACAGGTGTAGAAATGGAAAATGGTACCTGACTCATTCCTTTTTCGTAACTGTGGCCATTACCCAGTGTCTACGGAGCAAATCAATAAAGGAGTCATTCTAATTGAGAGTTCCTTGGACCTCTTGCCCATTCAACAAGTCTATGAGTTTTGGCTAACCATAGATATTAAAGTCAGAATTTGTCTATTAGCAACTTGAAAATATTCTAACATTCCAGAAGTACTATTTTATTTACCTTGGAAAGGTATTGCACAAACAAGGAAATAAAACCAAACCAAACTAATCACTTACATTGGGGGTACTGCTCCTAAAGGGTAACTAGGCACGCGAACTTCCATTCATTCTATCCTTGTTGTAGGATGGGACAATCGATAAGTACATGGGTGGCATTAACACATAATATTTATCCAACGATAGTTAATGGAATTCTACGTCTCTCTTTTTATGAATATGAGTAGGTACTATGATTTCCTTTATTATCTTGCATTTTTCTCTAATCTTATTGTCTTGTTGAACAACTTTATCAACTAAAATAACCTAGGATCGCTCATGTATATTTTATAATATTCTCATTGTGACCTATTGAGTGACTTGGTCTGCGTCATTGTGAGACATCAAGTCAACTCAACGAATCATCCAAAGTTATGATAGTGCTAGAGACTGGACTGCATTTCGCGGTAACTCATATTGAAATTTATTATAGTAAGGTCGATTGGGCCCAATTTTGAGTCAACCCATCAAGTTGTAGAACTATAATCATGGTCTGTGTATTGGCATGGAATTCAACTCGGGTGATGAATTTGAGCAGATTAAAGTTGCAAAAGTGGGTGTGGATGGTTAGGATTCATGTAGACGTGTGGACCTACCCAAGTAAAAATACACACACACACATATATATATATATGGGAAAAGGTACAATGCACTCAAGCTGATTTTAACGCCTCATGAGGTCGAGCTGTGTGGGCCCCACCGTGATGTGTTTCGAACATCTACCCCATCAGTCAGATGCACCATTCCATCGTGAGCCTAGGTCTCAAAAATTAAGTCAATACGTGACTTGTGTGGGCCACACCACATACAGAAGTGGGGAGGGGCTGTGCACCATTAAAACATTCATAACCATTTACAAATCCAGCCCATCCATTATGTGTGTCCCACTTGAATGAGGGTTCAGACCAAGTTTCAGGCGCATGAAAAACTCAGGTGGGCCCCACCAAGTGTTTTTATATATTTTAATGGTGTCTTCACATAATTTTAGATGGTATTGCCCACATGGGTTCCATATACGGCTGATTTTTGGGATATACCATAATTTAAAGGGTACCCATCAAATGCACGGTGTTCCCATGAGGTCGAGCTGTGTGGGCCCCACCGTGATGCGTGTGACCATCAACATCGTGCATTTGATGGGTACCCTTTAAATTATGGGATATCCCAAAAATCAGCCGTATACCGAACTCAGGTAGGCCATACCATCTAAAATCATGTGAAGACATGCCAAAAACATATAAAAGCACTTGGTGGGGCCCACCTGAGTTTTGAATTCTGCTGAAACTTGGTCTGAACCCTCATTCGAGTGGGACACACATAATGGATGGGCTGGATTTGCAAACCACATCTCGATAGGTGTCAAAAAATGATTATGAATGTTTTAATGGTGCACGGTCCCTCTCCACTTCTGTATGTGGTGTGGCCCACACAAGTCACGGATGGACTTGATTTTTGAGACCTAGGCCCACGACGGAATGGTGCATCTGACTGATGGGGTAGATGTTCGAAACGCATCACGATGGGGCCCACACAGCTCACCTCATGTGACGTTAAAATCAGCTCGAGCGCACGGTAGCTTATATATATATATATATATATATATATAATATATATATATAATATATATATATATGGAAAAGGTACAATGCACTCGAGCTGACGATAAGCTCATGTGTGGGCCCCACCGTGATGTGTTTCGATCATCAACACCGTGCACTTGATGGGTACCCTTTAAATTATGGGATATCCCAAAAATCAGCCGTATACGGAACTCAGGTGGGCCATAACACCTAAAATTACATGAAGACACCGTTAAAACATATAAAAGCACTTAGTGGGGCCCACCTGAGTTTTGCATGCTCCTGAAACTTGGTCTGAACCCTCATTCAAGTGGGACACACATAATGGATGGGTTGGATTTGCAAACTACATCTCAGTGGGCCCTCAAAAATAGTTATGAATGTTTTAATGGTGTACAGTCCCTCCCCACTTCTGTATGTGGCGTGGCCCACACAAGTCACGGATTGACTTGATTTTTGAGACCTAGGCTCAAGATGGAATGGTGCATCTGACACAGCTCGACCTCATGGGGCGTTAAAATCAACTCAAGCACATTGTACCTTTTCCCATATATATATATATATATATAATATATATATATATATATATGGAAAAGGTACAATGGGCTCGAGCTGATTTTAACGTCCTGTAAGGTAGAGCTGTGTGGGCTCCACCGTGATGCGTGTCGACCATCAATATCGTGCATTTGATGGGTCTCCTTTAAATTATGGGATATCCCAAAAATCAACCGTATACGGAACTCAGGTAGGCCATACCATCTAAAATCATGTGAATACATGCAAAAAACATATAAAAGCACTTGGTGGGGCCCACCTGAGTTTTGAATGCTGCTGAAACTTGGTCTGAACCCTCATTCAAGTGGGACACACATAATGGATGGGCTGGATTTGCAAACCACATCTCGGTAGGCCCGTCTCATGATTTAATGGTGCACAGCTCGTCTCCACTTCTGTATGTGGTGTGGCCCACACAAGTCATGGATTGTCTTGATTTTTGAGACCTAGGCCCATGATGGAATGGTGCATTTGACTGATGGGGTAGATGTTTGAAACGCATCACGGTGGGGCCCACACAGCTCAACCTCATGGGCTGTTAAAATTAGCTCTCTCTCTCCTCTCTCTCTCTCTCTCTCTCTCTCTCTCTCTCTCTATATATAATTATATATATATATATATTATATATATATATATATGGTATCATGAGTTCAACCTGGTGGGAAGTTTTATGTGAGTTTGAGCTCTTGGGCCCACCATGATGTGTGATGGGAATCCATCCATCAATCAGATGTATCATGAGTTCAACCTGGTGGGAAGTTTTATGTGAGTTTGAGCTCTTGGGCCCACCATGATGTGTGATGGGAATCCATCCATCAATCAGATGTACCATAGGCCAAAAAATCAGGACAATCCATGACTTAGGTGGGACACACCACAGACAACAGTTGAGATTGTATGCCTACCCATTGCAGCTTTCTTGATTGTATATAGGGCCCAATAAGATGTGATTTAGACATTCAATCCATCTATTTAGACATCCAACCCATCTATTGTGTGTGTCCCACTTGGATGAAGGGTCTCAATAAATTTTAGGCCATTTCAAAACTCAGGTTGGCCCCACCAAGCTTTTAAATGTTTTAGGCATGATTTTCTATGATTTCAGATGGTGTGGCTGACCTAATGTCCGGATATGTCTGATTTTTGGTACATCCCATAAACTAGAGGGGACCTACCAAATGCATAGTGTGGATGCCCATCATACATTACAATAGGGTCCATAGAGGTCGACCTTATTGTACCCCACACACATATATAAATACATAGGAAAGTAAGAAAAAAGATTAAGATAAAGGCAGGAACCGAAAAAAGGCAGCACCTTCGTTCCCTGATACGCATGGAAATGCGTGTCTCGCGTTCCACGATATCTTTGTTGGAGTGCGTTTATTCCCCTTGCCCTCAATTTTTCCACGTAGGCACAGAGGCAAGTGACGGAGAGAGCGCGGCAGGCTCGTGGGCGAAAAGGTAAAAAGAAAGAAAAAAGAAAAGCGGGAGCACGGAAAAGTAAAAGGTGCCGCCCGTGCTCCTTCGCTCAGACATACATACTCTCCATATATTCGATTCGGATAAAGCCTTGTCTATCTTTTTCATCTATTTTTATTCTATAGAATTGATATTTACACCCACCCTATTGATTTCAATCACTCATTTCCAAATGTTTGGTATGAGATATGTTAGCATCTGTCCTCGATTGTTGACTCGCCCGAGTCAGATACGACTCATCCGAGTTGACTCAGACTCGCCCACCAACCTCTTTGGGCCCACCATAGTGATACGTGAAATCCACTCTGTCCATTTGTTCACCCATATGGGTGGTGTCACATCCCCATTGTTCCCGTGGCGTGGCCCACCCAAGTTGTGGATCTGGTTGATTTTTGGTTGCAGGACCTATTACAGAGGAGTGCCCCTGATGGACGGTGTGGATTTCATGTATGCAGTATGGTGGACAGCTAAAAAGCTTAGTCATTTTCCAAGCCTACTTGTAAAACAGGTGTTGTAGACTATTCCTGACCTTAAGTTACCGTCCGTTGAGCCCATACATTCAATTAGAGTTGTACACGAGTAGAACCGTGTCAAGCTTAGCCTAGCTTGGCTCAGCTCAGCCAGTAGGCTACTCTAACTCGAACTCAGCTCAGCTCACTCCTTGTGCCTGAATGGGCAGCTCAGCTCTGCTCATCTCGGTTCGAGACGAACTTGAACTCAATCTTTCAAGCTGAGTTTGAGGTTTGGAGCTGAGTTCGAGTTTAAGTTTTATAATTTTTAATATATATATATACACACACATGCACAGACACCCCCACACACTCACGCCATAGTGGGATTTCACCACCTATGATACTCGAATCCTTGATTGGGAGTTGAAACTCCTTAGAGTCTACCGCGGGAGCAAGGGTAAGGATTCTATTTAAATATATAAATATATACAAAATATTTATACTAAGTAAACCTAATTCGTGTTGAATCGATTTGAACCGAGTCAAGTTCCGATCCGAATCAGGTCGAGTTTGGTCTAGCTTGGAGTAGGGCTCAAAATTTTTTCGAGCTAAAAAAATCAGCTCAACTTCCGCTTGTACCTAATTTCAAGTTGAGTCAAGTCGAGTGAAGCTCTACACCTAATAGATTGTGTGCACCAAAGTCCGGGCAGTTGAAAAAGTAGGCTCCACCTTAAAAAACATTGTGCACCACGATCAGACCCATTCGTTATTTAGTGAAGCGTGGCCCACCAAATGGATGGATCTGCCTGGTTTTTTCGGCCAATTATTTTGGATGTGCTGCCTACCTTTACAGTAACTGCCACATCCTACTCACGTGAAAAAACCTGTTTGTACATAACCTTGTGGTCCAGTGCCATGGACGTGAATATTCCTCTTTTGAGAGTTGAAATAGCACATGATCTTATGTCCATCTCAAACGCCCAAGTGGAAAACTATTGAGTAAGAAAATCTATTAGGATGGTGTAGACAGAAGCAATGATCACGTACGTTCCAATATACATGGAAGTTGTGATGGGCCCACCCATGTTTTCTATCTGGAATCCAAACTGGCAATGTAACGCCCCAAAAAATCGGGGGTCGTACATAGACTCAACTCCCGAGTTCTTAAGTGTTACTTATCATGCATTTATGGTTTTTATGATTAATCAAATTTAACTGTGTAATTTGGAATTACCTGAAGCATGAAGCACAATCGCACCAGTCTACTGAAATGAAGGAAATCTCACAAATATACAGGTCCAAAAATAATAAAGCGTTGCCCAAGGTGTTGCCCAACAGGATAATAAAAGAAGGCTATATCCAAAAGATTAAAGTGGAGCCCGCGGCTCAGTAAATCCAAATTCAGCTCGATCAAGCCGATGGAGAGCCGCCCATCAGCTGAAAGTAGGAGAGCTCGTCCTCCTCGTCAAAGTTCGCCTCGCCAGGTTCCTCATGCACTGGGTCACCTGCATCTATGAATGAGTCTGGTTGGTGTTTTAAAACACCGTCCCAGAGTGGGAGTGAGTGATCAACTCAGTGTGAACTATTGGTCTCAAGTTATAACAGACATCAATTGTAATATGAACTTAATGAAAAACTGTCATTCATCAACACCTAATAACTCTTATTTAAATGCATGCATGTACGATGATATGATGCATGCCCTCGCCACAACACTCCCTCAAGCGACTCCATCTAACGATCGCATATGACAACACTCCCTCAGAGCGACCTCGACTTCCGAGTCGCCACCCTAACTAATGTGTGCATTGCGATCGTGTTAGCCGAGTTATTAGTTAAGTCCATTCATCTAGCAGGTTGGGGATTTTGATTCACCCCACGATCAATGTCCTAAGCTGGTTGCGAGGCCAAGACCCCCCAACGCGTGAGGCCGAGATCTCGCGGTCCGTGATCCCGTCGGGTTCCTCATCCCCGACTCCAAGCACATGAGGAGTGCCGAAAGGAAGGGATCGCTCGCGGTCACTACGGGGAGGCGCGGTACCCCAGCGTAGGCTGACAGCTCAGACATAGTGTCTCATTCCACCATGCCCGACTCACGAGGCTGTGGACCAGTTTCAGGTGGATTATCGATTGGCTACAATGGTTGCAGGGTGGTTCAGATTCCATACATATGTGAGCACACAAGGTTAACAAACAGGGTTGATCAATCAGTAGGTTAGACCGCATGAGTCAGACGAATGTGAGACGAGTGACCTCAGGCACAAGGGTCCCACGTAGTCGAAATACAGCCACCCGAGCACACCCACCCAAAACCCACGGTTTAGCCTCGAGGCGGTCCTACCAATGGAGCCACCTTCGCTCTCCTCATGTTTCCTGACCAACCCAAGGGTACGAGTAGCAATCCCTAGCATGTTGCCTACCAATGCGTCATCTAGCATATACAACCTTCATGTTCTCATGCTTCTCAACATACAATTCAGATTCTCATACCAAGCAAGGCCAACAATATCATAATACAAGTGCAAGTGAGGTGTGCATGTGTAGGGGAGGAAGTTAAGCACTTCCACCATTGCAAGAAATCATATGCAAGCGATCATCATACATTCTATGAAACAACAATGTAAGGAAAAATCAACAAAGCATGAGCACCTAATCATCCAAATACCCAATCATGTGAAAGACAATAACAATACCTAATGAAGATCAACATGCATTCCATACGAATTTCAAAAATCATGCAATTCCTAGGGTTTCTCTCGTTTCTCCAATCATAACATCCAAACAATCAAAATCATTAAACCCATAGTAAAATGGTGCTAGGCCACCTAAGAACAATAGTCCGCGCCTTAGGATTCGTTGGGGGCTTGGAAACGACCGATAGGGAAGGGCGCGGGGGGCGTTGGCCGGAATCCCTAATACAATCATTTGCAGGTTAGAAATCCAAGCAATCCCTTCTCAACACAAGGATTTCAAGAGAAGGGGGTGTGGAATCTTACCTATGCGATCAACGGAAACGAATGTAAGGTGGTGGTGGAGGATTTCTTCTTGGAGAAGAGGTAGGAAGTTGAAGGGGTTGATTTCCGTGGGCCCCACCTCGATCTAGGGTTTACCTTGCTCTCACCTTCACTCTCTTTCTTCACTCTCCCTAGCTCTCTCTCTTCTCTCTTTACTCTCTCCCTCTTTCTTTCTTTCTCTCCTTTGGAAATGGAAAAATCGTATGGGAAGAGGGGTGTCCAAATGAAGTCTTTTTATAATGCCAGTTTTGGTGCAATTGGCCCCAAGTGTTGGGTCTTTACTATATTAACCCTATAGGAGGGTTTTTCTAGCTTCAAGGGCCCACTATGAGGTGTACTAGTTGATATATACCGTAGGATAGTTAGTCCTAATGATGATCTACGTATGGACACAACCGGCCCGCCATTTCGACGCGCCGATCGACAGATATGATTAGAAGTCTGTTCAACGGTCACCGATGGTCGATCGGATATGATTAGTAGAGTCTGTTTCTCATCTGGTACTCACATGTATGCGTCGCGATCCTAACTAGTTCATCACTCACTGTAAGTCTTCTCCTTACAACTACAGTTTCCTCCCATCTAGGTCGATGTGTGAAGTGGCACCTAACACCCCTTAAGATCCTACATTTAGTTCCTACCCAACTAGTTCTAGGTCTCCTATTGAAGTTGGGGTGGCCCTAACGCCCCCTAGGCTACCAATTTAGTGGGTAGGTGTCTTATGGCCCAATTAGGGCCCATGTAAAATTTGGGGACAAACGAATGAACGGATATAGGGTCTGAGTAAGCGATTTCGTCCCTTAAGTGGCCCTGCGAGGGCCATTTTGGTGATTGAAGGGGTTCTGGCTGCCCTCTGGCCATGAAACTTATAGGATAGGGTCTCCATGGCCCGATGAAGGGCCATGCAAAATTTGAGAACGATCGGGTATGGGGTTTGGTCACACGGGTTTGATTTGCGATCAACGGTCATCGTGCCACGATCGGGTCCCAGAGTTTGTGGACGGGCGTAGGAAAATACATTAGACTTTCACCGTAAACGTATAAGAGATCCGATGGCTGGAAAGCCCAGAGTCTCAATTTTATTTTCAAGTGTCAGATCCCAATGCTGGGATTGGCGGGGCGCATTGGGCAAGCACCATATGACACTTCTGGGTGTCTACTAGGTCTGCAGTCCGCAATGGACCACAAGCCCAGCGAGATCTATGATTTCCTAAACTTTTAGATTTTTCTGACCTTCCCACATCGCGGTATGATCCACACGGGCTGTTGCTAAGTGTAAACGGGCTATCGGCTTGACGGCCCGTACTCGGTCTGATCATGATCAGACCGGTCCACCCAGGTAAAAACTAACATTGAGTGCTAATGGTCATTATGTGATAGTATAAGTTAATTTAAAAAAAAAATCAAGAATTTTTGGAAATCCAAAACAGTGAAAATCCGGGATGTTACAGCCAATCTGGTGGGCCTCCTCATGTTCAAGTACCATTCAAAAATCATCCATTTGCAATTAAAACTCGATTTTAAACTCTATTAAATTTTTCTTTTTAAAAAAAAAACTTTATACCATAAATAGGTCTGGCTTGATTTCTCAGTTACACGAGAACATACTGACAAGGGTAGAGGGACACTCACATCATAAAATAGGCTGGGCTTGATTTCCTAGTCCCAAGACTCCACGTCTTGTGGGAGAATAATATATTAGCGAGGTATATTTGCTGCTCTTCATGGCATAACATATAACATTCTGCTTTGATACCATATGAAACAACCGTTTACTCTAAAAGCTTCAGCAGTTAGAGTGTAGTGTATCAATGTATATTAATGGACTTTATCACTCTAACAACAAGTAACGTATAAAACTATGCATCGCAGAGATTGTTAGAAAAAAAAAAAGAAAAAAAAAAAGCACTGCTTTTGGGATAAATAGAATTAAACATTTTTTCTTTTAAATAAAATTGAAAACTCCATCCTTATTAATTATTTTCAAATTCTTTTTACTGGCAATCCATAAATCTCATTCTCAAATCTCCAATCACCGATCTCTATGTTATATTCCATGGCATCAGAGCTGTAAGGCGATCTATAAAGTAAACTACATTCTTGCAATTTTTTGTCAACAAAAATGAGTCGGTAGATAATTTAAAATTATTTTTAGTCGATCCAAACTGATTTGTAAGAAATTTTATTTTATTAAATTCTACTTTGGTTGGAAGTCTCTTCTACGATTCTACAAAAGACTACAATAAAGAAAAAGAGGATTCCCGAATCATTTGGACATAGGTATGTAAAATAATAATAATTACAATAACTATAAACTTCTAAAAAATAAGATGTTGGGACAAAATAATTGATTTTTGTCCAAAAAAACAACAAATGGGAACTTGAAACAGTAGTTTTTGGATTCAATCCACGATGATTTTTAATAGAGTCTAATGGCGACTCCACTTCTCCAATCTTCAATTATTGATCTCTGCTATCTTCGAAACACCCATTACTTAAAATAATAATAATAATAATAAATCTTTTAGAACTATGTGTAAAATAGACACCGATATTTGTGATAGTTGATAAAATGAATGAAATGTGAAATTTTTTAATAGATACGGACTGATTTATATATGAATTACATAAAAAAGAAGGATTTGAGAGACCGAACAACATTCAACCATTTATATATATGTTATCATTAATACATATAAATAGTTTAGTTATTTTCATTTTAACCGTGTATATATATCTATATATATATATATATATATATATATATAATATAGAGTAGAGAGAGAGAGCGAGAGAGGAGAGAGAGAGAGAGAGAGAGAGAGAGGAGAGAGAGAAGAGAGAGAGAGAGAGAGAGAGAGAGAGAGGCATGCTCACTTGTGCACTAATGCACTTATGCATGTGCGCACCTTTGCACGTGTCATGGGCTCAAATTCCGAACGCTCCATGTGATGCGGTACCCCATGAAACCCTGGGGACCAATTTTCACCATCATCCAAACGTTGTTGGGCTATAACAAAGAGAGATGCAAGTTAAGTGAAAAAATTATTTTCTTTTGTCATGTCCACCAAACTTTTGAATCAAGACAAAAATTGAGTCACGAAGGTTTCATGGGTGCCGCATCACATGAATCATTTAGATTTTGAGCTCACATCATGTGTGATAAGTTTTTGATGTATAGCAGGTCACGGATAATTTCATGGCCAAGATAGACCAGAAAAGGCCCGATCGGAGGCAGAGATGATTCGGACCGTCGGAACTTACAACAAACATATCTCACAAACTGGAATGAGTTATTGGACGAAAAATATATGATTTTGGGGTAGGACGATCTGCTTTAGCTACCCAACCTTGTGTAGCGCAAGCCGGATTTGTGAAATACCATCACATCAACAATCGTTTCTCTGTTTTAATTCCATTTTTACTATAAATACTATGTTTTAGTTTGATTATAACTCTTCATCCATTGGCTTTAGTAGTTGCACCCAACATAGAAAGTGCATAGAATAATTAGGAGAATAGTGTGGTGAAGCCAATAGGACACTTACTATTTTTGGCCGAAAACCTTATGCACTAGTAGACCTCACGATTGTCTATAAATAGTAAGTTGCAAATTCTAGGAGTTTTAGCTGTAGTTTGAATCTGAAATTTCTTCCATTGCTTAGTATCCCTATTTAAAGGGTTGTGAACTCATTTATTTTATTCATCAATCAATTTTCAATTTTATAGAAATTATTTTCTATTTTTTTGTTCTTTTTCTCATGGGTTCGAGAAGTCAAGTTCCATGGATTCGGAACAATTATCCCCTTGAGGAAGACGATACTCCATTTCACATCCTTCTCCATGTCAATTTTAAAAAAGTTTTCACCTGTTTTTATATAGGTGCACCTAATGTAGAGCGGGTCGCGGACAATTACATGGCAAAGATGGATCAGAAAAAGCCCGGTCGGCGACAGAAGTGATCTGGACCATCAGACCTTAAATCAGGCGTATCTCGCAATCCGGGATGAGTTAGCGGACGAAAAATATATGATTTTGGGGTAGAACGAGCTACTTTAGCCAACCAACCCAGCTTTGCAGGGTTGCGACGCTCGGAATTGCGAGAAACCCCTGATTTCACGGTCGTTTCCC